>OY723393.1:24402625-24842625 GCA_963210295.1 Ophion ellenae | reverse complement strand
CGAATGTGTACTTTTCCGCGCACGAAAAGTTACCCGTTCGAAGACGACAAGAAAAATCATTTAAAAAATACGACTCGACAAAGCTTTTTCAATATGCAGAATTTACCATGAAACAAATAAAAGATCGAAGTAAAGTAAATATAAAAATAAAGTGAATATAAAAATAATAGCTCTTTGGGTTAAAAAAAATCGGACATGCAAAATTTAATGAAAAAAAATTACATTAGCAATCCCGCTTCAACAGGGGAAAAAAAATAGTTTAAAAAATACAAAATCTCGACGAAGCTTTTCCATCATCCAGAATGTATTATGAAACAAAGAAAAGAGCAAAGTGAGTGTGAAAATAATATAACTTTTAGTTGAAAAAAAAGGATGCGGAATTCAATAAAAATTAATTGATGCAATCAAAACCGTAAGTCTCCAGTTCGTAAAACTGTACAGAGTTCCATAACCATTGGAAGAATGGGCTGAGGGAAAAGAAACGAATTGTAGTTTTCGAATACTAAAAAGGCTCGACTGTTTTCCTAGGAAGTTGAGCTTGGTGGGGCAAGAGGGAAAGAGCGTGAGAGGAGTCTAAGTTTTCATGCTTATTACTGTTTTGAAATGCTTTTTTCGGTTAATATTTACAAGTGGAGCTCTAGCCTTAATCGGTTCCAAAATTTTTTTCACCTGTTCGGGGCTATTCTACATTATAAAAATATATTTTTTGTATGATGGGGGAGGAGTATTTTATTAAGAAAAAAAATATATATTTCCGCATATATTCGATTTTTGAAATACGTTTTCTCTATGCTTACTCCAATTTGTTTAGGTTTGTTTGGGTCAAACCTATGTCATTTGACCAACTTGATGTCACCAAACCTGTTTCCTCCATATCCTTAAAAAAGTAATAAAAGCGTTTGAGGGTTGAAATAAGGGGTGAAATTGTCTGCCGCGACTTAAGGGGAGACCTAGGAGCCGGAAAAAGGTCATTTCTGTGAATTTTTTCAAGGAAAACTATTTGAAATTTCGGATTGGGGTTTTAATTATCTAAAAGTATATACACTTGAAAATATGTTTAATTTTCTTTATTTAAAAATATCAAAAAAAAATACAAGGATATTGTATGATCCTTGGAGCGTCGTAAAAAAATCTGCGTATACGGTACCCACTGGCGTTTCTTTAACAATCATTTGAAAAAAAAACCAAAAAGATTATTAAATTAGACGTTTGAACATAAATAGTGATTTCTGGGCCAAAAATTAGTTATTGTTTTGCCTATAAAACAAAAACTAAGTAACGGAAAAAAAAATCCTATGACAAGTACTAGATAATGGTGTTTAGAATAACCGAATGTTCATAGCTTCCAAATCCTCGACCTCGCCCATCTAGGTGTATATCTCTCCTTAAATATTATAAACAAACTGCCCTGAAATACATCCACTCGGTACAAAATTTCTAAACCCCTTTTCTAGCTGGAGCCCCCTTGTAAGTATTTACCCTTTTTTCTTTTCACAACACACATATGTTTATACGAGGATGGGGAAAAATATGAACGATAAAGGAAAAAATTGACGGTCGAGGAAACGAGAATTTCAGAATTGGAAGCCACGTGGGCGAAACGAGCTGAATCTCGATCGAACATGTCTGAAACCGAGGAAACGGCGGAAACAACAGGATTGAGGGGGCGGGGGGGTGGTGGTGTTAGGAGATTCACACCGGGTATAGAGAAGATGACGACGACCGGGAAGAACGAGAACTGTGAGCGTTGCAGAGCTTTTTCATATTGCGCTCACGTAACGCTCGCCCGCGCAGTTAATAACATCACAGGGGTCGCCCCCTTTCGAACCCTTCCTCCTCTCGATCTCCGTTTCTCTTTTGCTCTCGCTCCCTGCACCCTCAAACGCTCGTCCTTCCGGTTTTCCCACCCAGACTGTAAAGCTCGAGTATTTTGCATACCTCCGGACTACCTCGCGACGCTTCTTCTCTGGTTTACCCCCCACCCCCACCCCCACCCCCGCACCTGCCCCCTCCGCCCGACATTGAAATCTCCACTTGCTGTCTCCCTCTCGCAGTTCCCACTGTATATTCCTCGTTCCATGTTCCCATTTCTCGCGCTGCAACGAAAACTAAAATAAACTCGCGGGGGTGTGTATACAGCGCACAAAAGCCACAGCGAAAACGAATTTGGTCGGGTCTGCGCTGGGAAATTTGATTTTTCATCCGAAATTTCCACGGTACGACGGGAATACCGAGACCGGAAAGCCCTTTGTGCAGATATATTCGACAATGACGGGATATTATTTGATACGGGATACAGTATTCGTGAAACTGATTTTCGAAATTCGATTGAGGGCAAATCGGGAGCTAAAATGATGAACAACAAAGGGTACATGTTTGCGAGAGGACGGGGTACATTTTGCATTCTTAGAGACTATGTTACGTATTATGATGCCACTGTGACGTATTAATAAAATCGATTTTTTTTGCATTTTCTCAAAGTATACATGTTCAAGAATACAGTGGAGTGTCGATTATCCGAATGAATTGGGCCCGGGGGCATTTCGGAAAACCGAATGGCAATATACCGTGGGCAAAAAAAGTTGACTCTCAATATGATAAAATATATATATTCAAAAATGCAATAAACATTAAGGCCTTAGGCCACAGTAATGGGTATAAAATCATGTGCGAATTTAACATTTTTTTTCGTATGAAAAAGTCATTTAATCATAAAATTAATTACACATCTATTTAGTATGAATATCCAGCTGATATGATTTTTTCTTTCGATGTACATAATAGCCGACTACTCGAAACTTCTCGAAACAGCTTTTTTCCAATTGGCGTGACAAACAACTTCAACAATTTTCACTCGATTTACTTCAAATTAAAAAGTCATGTTCCTAATTGCATTTCGCAGAGAAGTACGCACGGAATTTCTCTTAATTTTATGAGCAGTTTATGAGCAGTTATAATGAAATTTTTCACTGAAAACTCATTTCTTAAGGGGTGATATACACCTAGGCGCCGGAAAAAGGTCATTATTATGAATTTTTTCAAGGAAAACTATTTAAAATTTCGGATTGGGGTTTTAATTATCTAAAAGTATATACATTCAAAAATATGTTTAATTTTCTTTATTTTAATTTTATTAATTTTAATTTTATTTATTTAAAAATATCAAAAATATACAAGGATATTGTATAATCTTATGAGCGTCGTAAAAAAATCTGCGTATGCGGTACCCAAAGGCGTTTCTTCAAAAATCATCTGAAAAAAAAAACCAAAAAGTTTATTAAATTAGATACTATAATCTAGTACTTGTCATAGCCGACTTTGAAAAGATCGATTTATGACAAAATGGCGGACGTTTGAACATAAATTCTGATTTTTGGGCCATAAATTAGTTATTATTTTGCCCATAAAACAAAAACTAAGTGACGGAAAAAAATCCTATGACAAGTACTGGATAATGGTGTATAGAATAACCACAAAAAACCTCAAGGCAATCGGTTAATTGGTTTTCGAGAAATTTTGGGTACCGATTTGAAAAACGTGGTTTTGAGAAAAACGCGTTTGAAAATTTGGGAATGAATAAATCATGAAATTTGTCAACTTACATGGAATCATCGATACCAGGTCCATAGTGCAGGTCTTCTACGGTCGACGGAGTGTTCATAGCTTCTAAATGCTCGACCTCGACCATCTAGGTGTATATCTCTCCTTAAGTTCAAATACCTACAACTTTTGTATAAAATAATATTTTTTTTATTCCGTACGTACTTCTCTAGGTATTCTAATGTAGATTGACGAGAATTTTTGTTTTTTGTTCTACGTAAAAAAATATGGATGCTAAATGTCACGCCGCGGAGCGCCTAAGAAAAAGCAATTTCCAACAGCTTGATATTCATACTAAATAGATGTGTAATTAATCTTATGAGTGAATCACTTTTTCACACGAAAAAAAATTGTTAAATTCGCACATTATTTTATACCCGTTACTGTGGCCTAAGGCCTTAGGTATATATTCATCTAGTTTTATACAAATTTTTATGAAACAATCTTCAAAATTACCCGAGACATATGGCTTTATTTGACGACGAAAAAATAAATTCTCTCCATTGTCCCATCGATATCTTTATGAAAGGTTATCTGTAAATGAAAAGTAAAAAATTTATCGATATCTATACAAATGTCGCTATCGTTATGAGTAGCCGTTTTTTTTTGTTTAAATACAAAATGCCGACCATTTGGACATTTTTTCTATTTTCAAGGCCCTTTTTTGTATTCACGCAGTCTTTGAAAATAGTAATTAGCAAAAATTTTAAAAATCAGCTACGTACAACCTTAGTCACAGCGATTACAGTCCCGGGCGATATGACGGTTCTTCATTTTCATTATATTTCACAAAATAATAAGAGCCCGCACTTCATCGATTGTGAACGATGCTACACCTATAGGGACTGAGGGCACTGACTAAAGTGACTGTAACTCCGTCAATTTTCGGACTTGTGAATAAACATTTTGCCAACATATTTTTGAATATATGTCCTTTCAAGAATTATAAAAAACAAAAAAAAAAAGTTTTCAAATTTTGTTTGCGGAAAAGGGCAAAGCTACTGTGCAAGTTCCCCCCTTAAGTGACATTTCGTATGGAAAGCTGTTTACAGACATGTTTTTTGTCCATCGGTTGTATTTTGAATGAAAAAGAAACAATTTTTTAGAAACCGAGTTTTGACCTACCTAAACCATGGCCATGGGTCGTTCGTGTCCGCTGTAAACTTGCTCGCTGCGCTGTGTGTCAGCAAACTGAGGGAAGATGGCTTGGTTGGTATACTCTCCCTACCCTAAACTTTATTTACGTCAAGGTCTCAGGGCTGCACCTGCGATGGTCCAGTAATGGTCGCCCTTGAAATATTTGGACCCGGACGCAAACGACCCATGTACATGGCTCTAGGGTTAATTAATAATTAAACAAAACTTCCGCAATTGTAAATAGGAGCTAACGTCGTGAGTAGCCGTTTTTAAAATTGGAATTTAGTATTTCTGAAGCTCCCGAAAATAAGTAAAAATTTCGTCAAAATTACAGTTTTTTAAACAGCCGCGATTTCGTGTATTTAGCGTATAATAGCTACCTTTTTTTTCTAATTTTCCAATAAATAATGCAGGGGACAAAAAAATCGCGAAAATGACCGTTTTTCGGCCTGTCACAGTGGTGTCCTCTCTCATGTTTCATAAAGACCGTTTAAGGGGCTATACCAGTGTAAGCGCTGAAAATTTGGTTGATTTTCGGGTTTTTTTGGACGAAAAGTACTCAATAAAATTTTTCGGAAAATTAAAAATATATTTGGCTATATTTGACCTATATTACATAATTTTTTCAAAGAAAAACATTGAGATCCAAGCGACTTATGTGCTGCCTTCGGAGGCACCGAAAAAAAAGTTTCTCCACTGCTGACATGATTCCGGCCTATTAAGTAGCTGAAACCGAAAAAGGAAAAAATTGTCGTAAACTGGAAGGTATTTCTTGTACGATGACGTAGGATTTTCGAAAAATATAAAAATCTAACAAAATGGCGTGGTTATGAAAAAAGTCTGTTTTCTTGCCTATAAAATGGTCGTTTTTTTTTTCAATGCCAAATCGTCAATTTTCATCCAATCAAAAATATCCTACGTCATTGTAGAGTAAATATATTCAAGAGTACTCAGTTGAAATTTAAAGTCAATCGGATAATTGCTCTTTGAGTCACAATGTCAGCAAATTTGAAAAATCTCATTTCGAGAAAAACGCGTTTAAAGATTTAACTATCAATGTTCGCAAGATAAAATGATATTGATATAAATGATAATGATATTCTTAAAAGTATGAACTGCCGAAAAAGGCAAAAAAAAATCGATTTATTAAAAGTGTCACATTGACATACCCCCTTAAAGTTTTGCATAAGCTCGACGTGTCAAAATGCCGATTTTTGTTATTGCATGGCTTTTTAGCCTAGTAATTTGCAACGAGGATTTTGTAAACATTCAGAAATTTGACCGAGCTATGACGATTTTTGTGAACGTTCAGGAGGTGCGGGAAAAGCAAAAAAAAAACATAAAGAAAAACTCGCCGAGGAAGCCGTGAAAAAAGAATCCGCAGCGGCGCGAAAACGACGGAGACGAGATACGAGAGATCGTGCCCGCGTGTGGGTGTGTGTTGGGTGTCTGGTCGAGTTTGAACTACGCGAGGATGGCCTTTGCGGTCGACTCGAATTCGCGGTCACCGGAGCCTAATGGCGAAAAATCCATCTTCCATTGGCAACCGCATCATCCGCAGTACTTTCGCGTTTTTAATCTCTTGCCATACATTCGATATGTGCGAAGGATCAACGTCGGAGGCGATCGGTCCGAGAGGGAAGTCGATACAAGGCGCGAGGTCGATTCGTTCTTTTTTTGGAATACGCACTCTATCCTTCATTTATAATCTGTTTCGTTTCTCTCTCTCTCTCTCTCTCTCTCTCTCTCTCTCTCTCTCTCTCTTCTTTTTTGTCTCCTTGTTCATTTTTATATTTTTATTCTTGATCCTCATATATATCTTGTTGCCTGAAGGTTTATACCAATGCATATAATAAACCATCAATAAATAAATAAATAAATCAATTATTTAATCTTCCTCTCATCGATTTCCTCGATTCGCGTCAGTTCTTCAGGTCCATCAACCATTTCGATCGTTGGCATTGCAAAGACCACGTTCCAAAGTCATTTAAATTTGGCTTTTGCTTTGCCGAATTATTACCTCACAATAATCGTATCAATGAATTTTCCATTAGCATTGAAAATGCTTTTAAAACTGCACTGAAAGAAAAAATTCGTTCATCCACCCAAAATTCAGTTGGTTTAACAAAATGTATCTTTAAATACGTTGAACTTGATTTTTGATTGGCATAAAACACGCTTTGCCGAATTATTACCTCACAATAATCGTATCAATGAATTTTCTATTAGCGTTTAAAATGCTTTTAAAACTGCACTGAACAAAAAAATTCGTTCATCCATCTAAAATTCAGTTGGTTTAACAAAATGTATCTTTAAATACGTTAAACTTGATTTTTGATTGGCATGAAACACGTTTTTCTCGCAATGTCTCAATGTTTAAGGGGTGAAGTCAATGTGTTATTGTTCTCATCTCCAATTTTGTCAATCTAACTGATAGTTTTAGTGGTGTGAACTGTAGCTTATTTAGCATGTCTGAGCAACTGTTAAAACAACAAAATTTCGAGACAACAAAATGCATTTTGCACATTCAACGATTTTCTTTTCTCAGTGTGTATATGTTTGTTGAGGTAGGCTGGGTATAGGGGTCTGAGTTGGCTGGATGGCACACGAAACTAACGCTATCCCCACTCCATTGCCACTGACAAGGAAAGGTTGCGAGGTCGATCTCTCCGCTTTCGATGCAATTTGGCATGCTTGTAGAATGGGTAAAAAAAGACGACACGTATTTTTTTTATATCTGCGGAACCCGATATTTAAGGGGTGAAACGCACCCTCGAAAATAGGGGTGTTATTCGTTTTTCGTCGATAACGTTATTGTTCGGATCTCCAATGTGTAGTACACGAAAAATAAACATGGTTGCAATTTGAAATTTTTTTCATACCTCGTACCGTTGAGGGGTTACCCCCATTTGCGATTTTGAAAAAATCGATTTTTTTTAATTGCATTTTTTTGAAGTATAAGTATCTGAGAATATGTCCTGAAAATTTCAAGTCGATCCGAACAAAATTGACTGAGATATGAGCGTTGAAAGAGAAGAATCCGCGTTGAAAGAGCGTTGAAAGAGAAACTTTAAACGCGTTTTTCTCAAAATGGCATTTCTGAAGTCGGTGACCAAGATTACTCGAACACTAATGAACCGATCTTCTTGAAATTTTGCAGGCTTATTTAATACATAAAAATGTAGTCTTTAATCGTTCGATTTTTTTTCGAAAAAAATGGCCTTTTTATAGCCAAAAAACGGCCGTTTTCTTCGTTAAAATCGAACCATTAACTTTGAGTGTCCGCCATTTTGTGAAAAATGAATATTTTTTAAAATCCTTCGATTAAAGACTAGTTTATACTTATATTTGACTAAATCCGTCCGCATTTTTTTTTCAGATGATCCACTTCGCCGCAATGTTGGTCACCGCAAACCGTGTATATAAAAACATTATTTCATTGATGGCCATTTGCCACTAAACAACGTAATATTTTTCAATAAAAAAATTACTGAAAGTTCTTCAAGATGTGTTCTTTAAGATGGTATATTGATCGATTAAAAAAGTTTTGTAGTTTTCTTTAAAAAAATTCATGAAAAAGGCCTGTTTTTTGCGCTACAAGTGGGGGAACGCCTTAAAACGTTATTGACGAAAAACGAAAAACACCTCAATTTTCGAGGGTGCGTTTGAACCCTTAAAAATCGGGTTCCGCAGATACAAAAAAATACGTGTCGTCTATTTTTACGCATTCTACAAGCATGCCGAATTTCATCGAAATCGGAGAGATTGGCCTCGCAACTTTTCCTTGTGAGATTGGGGGGAGCTGCGACATGCTGAATGCCTATAATTGGTTGAATAATGCGCTTTCCCCGCCCCATTCTAATCTTGTTATTAATTAAAAATGTTTATTACAATTTATATTACATTTACATTACATTACATTACAAAAATTATATCATAATTATTACACGAACAAAGCCAAACAAACAAAGCAAAACAAACCCAGAGCAAACCCAAACAAACCCAATGATATAACTCAATGTACCAATAAACTTTGAAGAATAATAAAAACCAACTCACATGATTTACACACTGAGGAAAATAAATCATTGATCCAATATCATTGGTGTCATTGAATGAAATTTCGTTGACTCAATTGTTAAATTGTTGGTGTAAATAATCGGATTGATTAGTCCAAACAAACCGCTATTGACTTTAATAACATGATAAAATAGAAGTTTTTTTTTTCATTCAAAAGATATATTGTTGGCTGAGAATAATATATTATTGAAACTGTCTAAAAAATCATCGCGAACAAATTATATAGTTTCGAATCCTTTTTCTGCAACGAACAAAAAAGCGTGTCAATTCATAACATGAAAATTGCTGATTCAAGTACACAAGAAAAACTGAATTTCGCTCGTTTAATTCAGATAAAATTTCTATTGAGTAAATATGTTATTTTATTTTTTCACCATATCCGCTATTGATTTCCAAATACCTTATTCGTCAAAATATTAATATTTTATTTCGATTGAAAGATATAAAGAAAATGTCCGAATTGGTTGAAAAATTATGCGAAAATAAAAATTGTTTCTTGCGCATTTGGTTGAAAAAATTCAACCAAATCATGGCCGATTGAACGCCGGAGAAACTCTAAAGAGTATCGCTTCTTGGCCTGTGGCTAAGATCAAAGTGTAGTATCTGTTCTTACCAGTTGAATATTTGATATTCTCTCCACTATTATCGTGGATGATCATTCTAATGCTCACTTTTTATTGAAGATTTAAAAGAAATTGAAAAACTTACGTCCCATGGCACATTCGTTTCGATGCAGTATAGAAATAATTAATTCTATGGATTATATTTTTGTACGAAACAAAAAATGTTGTAGCAACCACTTAATTATTTCATCCATACATCTACGGATTATTTATAGAATGATTTCAATAGAATACAATTTTATTTGAAAGATAATGTAGATATTCAGAGAACAGAAGAGCTTTTTCAAATAAAATAAAATGTTATTTGAATCAATCACATTTTCCAATATTTTATAGTATTGTAACAATCTCATATATCGATGGCACTCCGCAGCAGCACATTTATTTGGATCAACCAATATATTTTTTCGATCAATTGATTTTTTTTCTCAGTGCATGTTTATTAACCGAAGAGTTTGATTACATTTTCAATGCCACGAAATTGTTGCAATTTGTGTAATATCTGTAGATTTTTTCACGCGATCTTCAAATCGATACGGGTATAATTTTACAGGTAGATCGAAATGGCATGAAACGTAAATGTTCGTTGCCTGTCTGAGTTTTAGGGCTACAGTTTCCGAGCTGCGGATTTCCGAAAAAGGCTCTCATCCTACTTTCCCCATTATTCTGTCCCATTGACAAGTGGGTCACGAAGTTCAAACAAAAGTTTCGCTCTTCCCTGTAATCCTCCAAAGACACGTAACACACGTATCCCGGTTAAAACTCGCTAAGAACTCTATTTGGACGGAAAATTACGAGCAAATACTGAAACAAATTTTCGTCCTCGTCGTCGACGTCGCGGACCAAAAGAGAAGCGTTAATCTATGTATCTTTGAGGGAAACCCTTGGCGAACCGTGTTATTCCCTTGCAATCACGGTTCCCCGAAGAATTTCAAAGTACATTCTTCAGAAAGGGACCGAGGGAATTCGACTGTCAGGTCACCCGGAACTACCAAGCGTAATTTTAATCACCTTCGGGACGTGGAATCCCATCGAGAGATAACCAACCATTGAAGGGTACATTTTTCGTACATACTTGATCTATACGTGAATTGCTCTAGGAGAATGTACTCCATTGTCTCATTGAGTAAGAGCGGCTACGTACGTTGTTTTTTAAAACTGACTATTCCGTTGGTTCTAAATCTAGAACGCAGAGCAGTGCAAGAAAAATCTGTATGTACTTCCCAGTGTGGTCGCCGTCAGTGGTGAACGCACGTCCGGTGTGCGGCTTTGAAAAACTCCGATTTCACCCAGCTTCGGACCAAGCCAGTACTCGGATGGGTGACCGCTTAGCCGCGCTCAGGTTTGCGCGCCAAAAATGTTTGGGGGTTCTCTTAGAAACGGGAAATAATGTAGTGACAAGAGGGAGTAAAAGGAAAAGGGACAGGGCGAAAAATCTGCGAAGGACTTACGAAGGCAAATAGGAAAAACAAATTCTTCTGGATATTTTTTGCCCGAACGTATTTCTTCTGTTTACTTTCGGATATTTTCTATTCAGTATTGGAAAGTGTTTTGAAAAATTTATCCCCGGGTATTTTTTTTAGTATCTGGAAGTATTTTTTCTATTTGAATCCGGTTAGTTTTCTATTTCGTATTCGGAAGTATTCATTTTGTTTACTTTCGAATATTTTAGATTAAGTATTTGGAAGTATTTATCTATTTATTTTCCGATAGTTTCTAGTCAGTATTCGGAGGCATTTTTTCTATTCACTTCTGGATATTTTCCATTTCGTAGGCGGAAGTCTTCTTCCTATTTGTCTTCGGATATTTTTTATTCAGTATTCGGAAGCGTTAAATAAGTTAATTACCGGGTATTTTCTATTTAGTATTTGTTCCTTTTTACTTCCGGTTAGTTTCTATCCAGTATTCCGAAGTGATTTCTCTATTCATTTCTGGATATTTACCATTTCGTATGTGGAAGTATTTTTCCTATTTCCTTCCGGATATTTTCTATTCGGTATTCGGAAGTATTCTTTCTACTTTCTTCCCAATATTTTATATTTAGTATTTGGAAGTATTTTCTCTTTTTTACTTCCGGTTAGTTTCTATTCAGCATTCGGAAGTATTTCGTCTATTCACTTCTGGATATTTACCATTTCGTATCCGGAAGTATTTTTCCTATTTCCTTTCGGATATTTTCTATTCGCTATTTGGAAGTAGTTTTTCTACTTTCTTCTCAATATTTTATGTTTACTATATAAAAGTATTTTCTTTTTTTACTTTCGGTTAGTTTCTATTTAGTATTCAGAAGTATTTTTTCTTTTCACTTTTGGATATTTTCGATTTCGTATCCGAAAATATTTTTCCTATACCCTTCCGGATATTTGCTTTTCAGTATTCGGAAGTGTTTTTAGAAATTGATTTCTGAATGTTTTCTATTTCGTATCCGAAAGTATTCGTTCTATTTACTTCCGATTATTTTATATTCACAATTAGTATTTGGAAGCATCTTCACTTTCAAATATTTTCCATTTCGTTTCCAGAAAAAAAGTTTCTGGAAAAAAAGCATTTCCACTTTTGGATATTTTCCATTTCGTTTTCGGAAGTATTATTCATATTCACTCTTGGAAATGTTCCATTTGGTACCCCTAACAATAAGTATTTTTCCCATTTCCTTCCGGATATTCTCCATTTGATATCCGGAATTATTTTGTCTATTTCCTTCCGGATATTCTCCATTTAATATCCGGAAGTTTTTTTGTTCTATTTCCTTCCGGATATTTTCCATTTCGTATCCGGAAGTACTTCTCCCATTTGTTTCCAGACATTTTCTATCACCGTTATTTTTTGACGTTCCGAAACATTGTAATTATATTTCGCACGATCCCAAAAAATAGTTTCCCCAAAGTTCCCCTAAAACGGAAAAAAAAAAACAAAACAAAATCTGGTAAATATTTACAAGTGGGGAAAGATAGTGGGGCTCCAGATAGGAAAGGGGTTTAGAAATTTTGTACCGAGTCGATGTATTTCAGGGCACTTTATTTATAATATTTAAGTCGGGGGAAGACAATTTCAACCCTTATTTTAACCCCCAAACGCTTTTCAATTTTTTTTTCTAAAGGTATGGAGGAAACGTGTTTGGTGACATCAAGTGGGTCAAATGACATGGGTTTGGGTGGGTGGGAGTGTGGATTTGTCTGGGTGTAGGTTTGGGTATGCATGCGCGTGTGCTTTTTTGGGTGTATGCGTAAGTGTGTGGGGGTGTGATTAAATGATGATAATCGTTCATTATTTTTTGGTAAATATTTACAAGTGGGTTTGTTTGGGTTTGTATATGATTTTTTTTCTTTCTTAATACCATACCCTTCTCCCATCTTAAAAAAACATATTTTTACACTTCAGAATAGTCCCGAACGCGCGAACATTTTTTGGAGCCGATTAGGGCTGGACTTGGAAATATTTACCTAAAATCTGACGTCCGTGTGAATATCAACTACGGGATATCAAAGTCGTCCAGAAATTGCGTTGATACGACACAGTCTCCAACGAACATGTGCAGAATATTTCGATGGGTAGACGGAAGGTATATGCGGAAATAACGAGTAGTTGATACGGTTTGTTACTATTGTTGGTCGGTGTATCGTGTGTTTACACATAAATGTACATATATATGGGAGTGGGTTGCCGGTACACGGTAGCGGGTGAGGATAATCCGTTGAGGCGTGCGCCGCGCCACCGTCGCGACGCCGACGCCGGGAACGGACCACCGCACCCGAGACCTTCTCGAGCCTCGCCTGGCATCGCTTTGCGCTCAGTTGACGTTCAGTCGAGCCCGTGAATCGCGGCATGTCAGCCGCCGCGCGATTATCCACGATCCTCATTGCCGCGACACCCTGTGCGTCTCCTCCTCATTATTCACCATCAACCGCCACAAAATTGCCAAAATGACATCGATCAACGGCTCCCACTAATCCAAACGTGCCCCAATCACGAAAGAACAACACGCCGGACGGGCTACTATCGCGCGGAGCCGGAGATTAATCAATCGAATCAAGAAATAACGCGATAAAGAGGACAACCGTGGTGATCACAAACCTCATATCCTTTGACGACTATAGTCCTCTGAATTCGAGGTAAAATCCAGTCCTGACCGGAAGTTCGTGGGACCTTTTAATTCCGGCAAGCTCTCTGCCCGGAAGTCCATTCGATCCTCACGATCGCAGTGAGCCGTCTTCTTGGTCCTTTCGATCTTCGTGTGGGTGAGTGAGTGTGATCGATTGTCAGCGGGGAGGAAAAGAGTGCGCGTTGGTGAGATTTTTCCGAGAAAGAAATTACTGGACAGCCCGAGAATTTTCCTTCGTCCAGACGCGTCACAGGAGAAAAAACACCTGTGGACACGAGTGACCTTGAAAAAAAGGCCCCGAAAAGAATCGGATCTGGAAGAGTTCCCGTGACCGGTGAATCTATGCAAGCGTTGTTCCAAAACTTTCTCAACCGGACCGAGACAAGGATTCGCGAGTTTTTGTGTCGTGTTTGACAGAATATTGGCATTTGTCGAAGCAACGAAGAAGGCGTGTAAAAGTTGGGAAAAAGCTTCGTCCGAGCTAGACGGTAGTCATTGGTCTCCACTGGACTCCTGTGCCCGAGTAACTTGTTGAGTCACCGGCTTTCCCAATCCGTGAGCTTCGTCCCATCGTGTGCGTTTTCCAGCTTCTGTCAACGTTTGCACCTTGTTCGAATAGCGAGGCCACCCTACAGAAGAGGTCTTTGGTACGAGACGCCAAGTTCATCCCAGTGCCGCACCGTGTCACTGAACGAACATCAAGATCCGTAAGAAACTTGATGCCGAAGCAAGACTGGACGAGCAAAAAAGTGTTCGTCAGGTCGGGATTTGTCTCTCAGTCGTTGCGCAGTAATTGAAATTTCCATCACAAGCCCAAACAAGTCCGTGTAAAGTTCGCCGGAAAACTTTGTATATCGCGAAACTTCGAGCCGCCTCCACTGAAGCTTTCGAGCATCCGAGATATCCTTGTACCGAGGGAATATTTGAAAGGACCGTACCGTAGAGGGCGAGGTTGAAGAAAAGAGGATTCGACCGAAGAACCACTTGGGGAAAGGAGGAAAGTGGAATTCGCAATGACGGCTGAGTTGGGTGCGATACTGTTGGTGAGCTTGGCGACCGGGATCCTGGCCGGAGGTCGAGTGACCCGCAGCGATCCTCTAGTGGTCGAGACTACGTCCGGTCTGGTTCGCGGCTTCTCCACTACCGTTCTCGATCACAACGTACACGTGTTCTACGGTATACCGTACGCGAAGCCGCCTATAGGACCGTTGCGATTCCGCAAGCCGTTGCCGATCGAGCCCTGGCACGGTGTCCTGAACGCAACGACCCTGCCGAACAGCTGTTGGCAGGAGCGCTACGAGTACTTTCCGGGTTTCGAGGGTGAGGAGATGTGGAACCCGAACACGAATATCTCGGAGGATTGTCTCTACCTGAACATCTGGGTGCCGGACAAATTGCGACTGCGTCACAAGGGTAGCGAGCCACCGGTCTCGGACAAGGGTGGCATGCCGATTTTGGTGTGGATCTACGGTGGCGGTTACATGACCGGTACGGCTACTCTGGACGTGTACGACGGTGACTTGATGGCGGCATCGAGCAACGTGATAATCGCCTCGATGCAGTATAGGGTTGGCGCCTTTGGCTTTCTCTATCTGAACAACCACTTTGCCAACAGCGAGGAGGCCCCGGGCAACATGGGACTCTGGGACCAGGCCCTGGCCCTCAAGTGGCTGCGCGACAACGCGGCCGCCTTTGGTGGTGATCCCGAAGCGATAACCATCTTCGGCGAATCGGCAGGTGGTGGCTCCGTATCGGTACATCTCATATCACCGGTCACCAGGGGCCTCGTCAAACGTGGAATACTTCAGAGTGGCACCTTCAACGCGCCCTGGAGCTTCATGACGGGCGAAAGGGCTCACGAGGTCGGCCGCGTACTCGTCGACGATTGCGGCTGTGAATCAGCCATGTTGAGTGAAAATCCAGCCAGGGTTATGGCATGCATGAGATCGGTCGATCCCAAAACCATCTCCGTACAACAGTGGAACAGTTATTCCGGCATTCTTGGCTCACCATCGGCACCCACCATCGACGGGGTCTTCCTACCTAAACATCCGTTGGATATGCTCAAGGAGGGTGACTTCGAGGAAACCGAGATACTCATAGGAAACAACCTGAACGAGGGTGAGCGCTGCTTACTTATTCATATCTAGGCGGGGCGCAATCTTAGCCCTCTAACTCTCTCGCGATGAGACAGAGAGGCAACCGTTGTCGATGTTGTAGATTGCCATACCGGATGGCAAAGGTAAGCTGTGCAATTTTGGACCCGATAAGAGGAACTGCGAATAATATCGCTTTGGCGCAGAAATGCCGCTATGGTTGAACTTCGGCTTGGAATTCCAATTTAACAATTTCTCGAAGTATCGGTTACCTTCATCTGCGTTAGCAATATCTGCAGCTATCTGTAACTATTTTCATCGGAGTCAGCAATTTCCGGAGCGTTAGAGGAAAGAGCCATCCTTCTCGCACTGATTCGGTCGATGTAGCGGTACGCCTCACCACACAATTCTTGGTGTCCGGAAGATTGGAGCATGAGGCTACTTTTTTAGTACGATAACTTTTCAAAAAGCGTCCCAGATAAACCGGCACAGCTGAGCTAAGATTACTCGTATCCATAAAGCTAGCACCGGAAGTGATATTACTTTGGTCCTTCCGTTACCAATGACGCTACCGGACAACCAATGTCGAGGCATCGCAGCGTCCCGAATGGAACAGGATTGATAAAGGCATCTGGAAAAAAGTGATAATTCGCGCAACACTCGGATAATCAAAAGTACCAATGTAACTTACTGGAAACATCATTCGAGTGGCCGCCTTCCGTTGAAACTAATATTTGTGACAAAGCATTGAAAACTATGAGACACGTATTTTTTTTATCACCGGAAAATCGTTTTTGAGGGGGGAAACCAGCCCCCAAAGAAAGGCGTGGCGAGGGGTGATTTTGCAGTTTTACCCACAGCAATTCTTCTAATGTGAAGCGATGAAAATTCCACTATAGAAATATTGAAATACAATTAAGTAAAGAGATCTCACGCCTTCCTTTGGGGGGTGGTTTCGTCCCTTAGAACCATTCGACCGATAAAAAACGAGAACTTTAATTTGTACAATAGTATGTGCAGTTGACCTAGAATAATGAAGAAAAATAAA
The DNA here is from genome assembly GCA_963210295.1 of Ophion ellenae. Classification (NCBI taxonomy): domain Eukaryota; kingdom Metazoa; phylum Arthropoda; class Insecta; order Hymenoptera; family Ichneumonidae; genus Ophion; species Ophion ellenae. Next base: position 24,825,939 of record OY723393.1, on the reverse strand, counting down.
AAATAAAAAAATAGTGACCAAAAAACTCTGAAAATTTTTGGGAAAAAAAACAAACTTCCTTCCGATCGCTCACTATTTTTTTATTTTTCAATTTTTCTTCTTGATTCTAGGTCAACTTATACGCAATATTGTAGAAAGTAAAAATATGTTTGATTTTTGTGCTTCCGATCACCTGTCCGGGACTTAGGACTTCCGCAAGCGGAGAATATCATCGCCCGCGCACCGACATACGTGGCTCCTCCCACACCCACCACCATGTTTTGTCATACTTTAAAAAATATTTTGATGTTCAATGAAGACCGCTTAGTCAACATACCAAATATTGACATTCTATATTTAATACTTTTCGCATAAAAAATTGGTGAAAAATCGAACATTTTTTGGCCCAACAAGGCAGAGCCTTCCCTTAGGGGGCATCCATTAATTACGTGAGGTGATTTTGGCGATTTTTCGACCCCCCCTCTCCCCCTGGTGAGATGTCGTGAGATTTTGCTCGACCCCCTCCCCCCTCCCCTAATCTCACGTGAGATTTTTCAAAATGCATACGTTCACGGAAAATAAATTGTAGTAGAAGTAACTGCGGTTGTAGTACCATTTACTCCACCATGTAAAGTAGTAGGGAGACTCTTCCTACGTGATAAAAATTATGTGATTACTAAAATTACTAAAATTACTAAAATTACGTGAGATTTGCCGAAGCCCCCCTCTCCCCCACGTGAGATTGGGTGAGATTTCGCTCGACCCCCTCCCCCCCCTAAACGCCTCACGTAATTAATGGACGCCCCCTTACGTGACGTTCTTGGTCAGTGGCAAAAGTATCGGAGAAAAATCGTCCCGCTCTATTTCATCACCGATGCAGCGAAGAGTGGAAGAACTAAAATTACCGGAATAATTTTGCAAAAGGCATCGTCCACCCAATACAGATCAAAGACTTTACCACCACGTCCAATCCATTTTTTCCGGCCATTCGTGGCGTTAGAACATTCAACCAAGTTCTCGTCTACGATGTCCATAGTTTCTGTGGCTTCAAGGTTCAAGAAGAATGGCCAACGTCGCGAAAGAGTCGAATCGATCGGTTCGTGGGGTTACGGATTACGTATTTATCGGTGAATCAGGGACACGAGCTTGGCCCCGGAGACCTTGAACTCTCTGATCCCGTGATCTCTGATATTCCGAGGGCCGCAATCGTTCCTACGGAGGGAATCTAATGATAGTCATGCTCGCGACCGATGGAGAGAAACAGAGAGTACGACATAGCCATTCTCGTCCACGAACGGCAGTTGGAAACGCGGCAAACACCGGAAGACGGTTATGCAGTTGAGTGGCTGTATCTCGAATACGCCGTGGGCCATTAGTTTCCACTATGCTGCATCAAAATTAGCCCTCGCGTTGGAAATTAACTGATGCGTCGCGAGTAGTAGCGCGTTCGAATCCATGAATATTTCATAGTTGTCACGTGTTGCTCGCTCGGAACAACTGACGTCATTTTTGGCCTGCCATACCGGGCTGATTCACTTATCCCTTCCGACCCCGACGAGCCTTATCCTCCCTTTCTTCCCAGGGGTCCACGGCATTCTTTTTTTCACGCTACTTTCCTCCTCGTTTCACGGGGATCTCTATCTTCCCCGAGCTCAGGGGTGAGAACGAGTATTTCCAGGCAAGAATCTCACACAACGATGATCCACATTTTCGTAACAGAAGCAACGGCTGGAGTGGATTAAGCCTCAAAAGTGGAACTCTCTTCGTTGTCCATTTCCCGTGTACCTTTGCCGGGTTTTTTTTTCTTCTCAGTTTACGTTCTTCAGCATCTACTAACGCCATTGTTTGAGGTTCTTCCTTCGCTTCGGCTCGTCAGCCTTCCATGCGCGCAGCGGCAGCCATTGCCTCGTGTAAGCCCTGCGGGGCGAGCCTTGTTTCGGCTTAAACCCAGCTTACATGCGAAGCCTTTACGGCAAATAAGTAAACCGAATACATTGACGCACACACGCTGCGGCTGCGAGGGAGAGAAGACGCATCAATAACAAGACCAACCGCGGACGGACAGACAGCGCGCAAAAAGCCCTCGCCAGTGAAAAGCTCTCTCCGGCCTGCCTCAGGCAAATACATGCCGGATAATGACGCCGCTGTAGGGTCTACGCTCTTGCGCGCATCTTCCCTTCATCCCTTTCGCCCACGGCTTTGTGCGGAAAAGCTCGAACAGCCGGCAAATCCAATCTGACGTTACAACACATTTATGGAATCGGACAAAGAACTCGAGGAGAAGCGACGAGACAAGGGATGCAGTTCTACTCCCGACGAAATACAATTTCACCAAGAACGAGACTTCAGCTTGGTCTACCGTGAAATTTTCATGTTCCACCGTTGTTTGGAAAATATATCCCGTCCCGGTTACACGAGACCCAAAAGCTCCGTTGCGGCGCAGAAAAAGTGGGCGATTGTTTTGTCAGCATTGCAAACTCGGTGGAATGCCCTGCCACTTGGCGCACGGCTGAGCGGTCACCCATCCACGTATTGGCTTAGGCCAACGCAGCTACCCGCGTAGAAATTTTGATGGGGCCCAAATCAGGGCCCGATCAGGTTGCCTGACTGCCCTGGTAGGGCACTAATAAGGCGGCCTGAAAGGGCCCTACTAGGAAATGTAACGTTGTGTCACATATAGGCCTGACCTGGTTGCCTGATCAGGCCCCTTTCAGGTTGCCTGATCAGAAAGAAATGCATATAATATTTCAAAAATCCAAAATGGAATGAACCACTTAATTTAGAGGTCCACTACAATGACTTTGTGTCAAAATTCGTCATTCCCTGGCCTGCTGAAATGTTTTTGTTCGAAGAAAATATTTCGCCTATATGGGAATCGAACCTTGTACCTACCTACCTAAAGCTACGCATGCTGCCCCTATGCTACCGAGTGCTTGTAACATCTTGGCCCCAGATATGGCATAAGAGACCAAATGAATTCCTATAATTATTTGTTGTATTACACAAAGTATATCAATTAGTTAATATCAGTGTGACAATTAAAGAGGTTTATCAAATAACATGCTATAGATTATATATATATATATATATATATATATATATATATATATATATATATATATATATATATATATATATATATATATATATATATATATATATATATATATATATATATATACATATACATATATATACATACATTAAGGTGATTCGTTTCAGGGTAACTTTTTTTTCTGACCCATCGTGCCCGAAAACCTTTAGTCGGTACCCAAAAACGAAGTTTCGTGAAAGGGGGGTGTTGTCAAAAAATATTTAGAGGTCGCGAATCAAAATTTAAGGTTTCCCATTAGATTAACATTAAAAAAAATGTTTTTCTCATTATTAGTGTTACCATTCCGTGAATTTTGATATCGCGATATTTTCCAAGTGGGTTCTCATAGGAAATATGATACTTTACAATAAAGTTCATTGAGCCAAGTTCGTAAATTCAACCGTTTCAGCGGTATCATTATTTCAAGTGAATATTGTGTGAAAATATCTATTCAAACGGCTGTAACGCCTAAGCTATTAGATATATCGAAAAAAATTCAAATGAGAACTTTGTAGAGAAAGTAATTTTCTACAAAAAAGTCTTATAAGCCTTTTTGTTTAAAAAATATCTATTTATTTTACTCCATCCACCTATAGCTGAGAAAGAGTTGAATTTTCGGGCTCGGCTTATAAGACTTTTTTGTAGAAAATGACTTTCTCTACAAAGTTCTCATCTGAATATTTTTCGATATATCTAATAGCTTAGGCGTTCCAGCCGTTTGAATAGATATTTTGCACAATATTCACTTGAAATAATGATGCCGCTGAAACGGTTGAATTTACGGCCATGGCTCAATGAACTTTATTGTGGAGTATCATATTTCCTATGAGAACCCACTCGGAAAATATCGCGATATCAAAATTCGCGGAATGGTAACACTAATAATGAGAAAAGCATTTTTTTCAATGTCAATCAAATGAAAAACCTTCAATTTTGATTCGCGACCTCTAAATATTTTTTGACAACACCCCCCTTTCACGAAAGTTCGTTTTTGGGTACCAACTAAAGGTTTTCGGGCACGATGGGTCAAAAAAAAAGTTGCCCTGAAACGAATCACCCTAATATACATATATGATTCCTCTTTCTCTCTCTCTCTCTCTCTCTCTCTCTCTCTCTCTCTCTCTTTCTCTCTATTCGCCTTACAAAGCTGCCGAAATCTTCTAACACGCATCCGAGTTGCATAACGTTTTTTGTCGTGACAGTTCATAGCACCTTTTTTTAAAATAGAATTCAGGAATGCATCGAAACTCCGAAGCTACGATGCTGTAAAATCGAAGTTTCCATGTGGAAAATAAGAGGTTATGTGCATCTATCGACTGCTGAGGCAGTTATAGGGCAAGCCTATTTATGGCCTCATCAGGGAAAGCCATAGTGGGGCCTATCAGGGCAAGCCTTCGTAGGGCCCTATCGGAGAAAGCCTTAGTAGGGCCACATTAGGGATAACCTTAGTAAGGTCCCATCATGGAAAGTCTTAGTAGGGCCTATCAGGGCAAGCCTTGGTAGGGCCCTATCGGAGAAAGCCTTCGTAGGATCTTATCAGGGACGGCCTTAGTAGGGCCATTTTAGTATAGCCTGATATAGGGCCTAAATAGGTAATAGGTGTTACTCGTATCACACCCCGACCCGGGCCGGTCAGGCTAACCCTAAGAAATTTCTACGCCGGTAGACGCAAGATTGGATCGTCTAGACTGAGAAAAAATATTCATTATGTTCTAATAAATTGGCACATTAGAACATAATTTATTAGCAATTAATAAATGCTTACTCGTTTGGAGACAGTTTTTATGTGATTATAACCACAGCATTTGTTCGGCGTCACTAAATATGTTTTTTTACGTGCCAATTTTTCACATCAATTGAAAGCCACATTTAAAATAGAAAATTTGAATAAATATTTCTTCAAATCAAATGAATACTACTTTCCACCAAGAAAAATACCTATTTCTTCCAACTTATATATCCTATTAGATGTTAAGAAAAATTCTTAGTAAATCTTAAACATGAACTTAAATAAAAAATTCTTAGCTGCTAATAGAATCGTAGTAGGCCGACGTACGAATAAGAAAATTTGTTTGCCGGGAGACAAACTTCTTCGTCCTTAATAAATCTTTTTTTCTGAGTGTAGCTGCGGTACCAACATATCGCGAGTCGCAAATGTGGCTAACGAGTGGTCACATGGACGAAAGAGTAGCGTCGCGTGATTGTCCAGAATACATATTCCCATTGGACTATCACGCGAAATGGAAATAAATTCACCATCCGTATACTCAATGAGATCGGAACAGACGCGTGGGTTTTGCGTATTCGCGAAAGTCCGCAATGTAACGAGACCAACTGCGCACTTTGGGTATGCGGCGTGAACTGTTTGGTGTTGATGGTAGGACCACGAATCTTATGTGGTTTTCCCGAGTCGAAATATTGTCAGGCTGGCCTGACATTTGATCCGGGCCTGACCACGCTGTTGTACAGAGGCCTTATTTACGATGTGCCTTGATTTGCCTGATCCGGCCAGTTTCAGACGATAGTCAGGCAAACGGATTTACGGCCGGCGTAGATTCGCCTGATCCGGCTAACTTCAAGCAACCATCAAGTAACTGGACTTATACACAGTTTGGCGCCTTTTGCACTCCTAACCTCTTATCGAACACCAGACGAACTATATATATATTAGCGCGTCGTCAAAACGTCGAGACATATTGTCCACTCTATGCGGACATTTTTTTATTATTCCTAATATTTTATTTATTCCTAATAAATCTTTGATCCGGTTTTCGGTTAGGCCACTCGAGAGGCCGAAAAAATAGTCTTTTTGGGGATTTTTTTTTTCATAAAAACTACAAAATAAATCGAGATTACAAAAAAGGGTGTTTATCATACATATCAGTGACTGTATACAATAATTTTTTGACGCAATTAATTTCAAAATGGCGGCTGTGCAGCGTATATCTCAAAGCTGCATTTTTTAAGATGGCCGGAAACATAACTCAGACAATTGTCAACCGATTCACTTGAAATGTTGAATATATCTTGAAAAATACATTGTCTATGGAAGTACGTAGGATTTTTTTAAATATTGCATAGTTTATTTGTTATTGACAATTATCTGACGATTTTTTAGGCAAATGTTTCACTTTCCAAATGTCAAATCAGCAAATTTTTTCCTCGCCTAACGGTTTCACCCCCCCCCCCTAACCTTAAACGCTTGGTACCTTGGTTTGAAATTTTACCAGTATACTGAGATGTATTTTTACTTGCTTATAGACGAAAATCACTCAATTGATAAGTATTTGGGTTTCGAGAAACCAGTCCAGTACAACAATAACCCAAATTCAGTATTTTTAGTTCTTGAATTCCAATTCGATGTTGCGTTTCAAAAGTACAAAATGGCAAATCAAAATTCATATAATTGAATATCGAAGGTCTACCCGTCATTTTTTATTTGGGCCGTTCAGCACCAAATCAAGACTCAGCGAGGATAAAAACAGCAAAATATGAATCATTATGCGAGACCCAGGTCATTCTTCGACGACAAATTGAGGGGTCTTCTCACTCAAGACGCTATAAAAGGCTATTTTTAAAAATAGGTTGATATTATAGATATTGATATAAAAGTTGTTACACTTAAAAAATACTCTTTCAAAATAAACAATATTTTTCTTTAATGTATTTATGTAACCCAAACAAACTTTAAACGCGTTTTTCTCGACACAACGTTTTTCGATGGCTTGTTGATAAAATATTCGAAACTACCGAACCGATCTTTATGAAATTGCAAGCACATATTCTTTACAACTATAGCTGTAGCGCATATCAGTTATTCCTTTAAATTTTGATATTTACTATTTTTTTGCCAAAAACAGTGAAAAAACACGTTTTTTGTTTTTTTTTTTCGAAAAATGTCCGCCATTTTGTTACTTTCGCGTATATAAAAAATCGTATGACATGCGCTATAGCTATTTTTTTATTTCGGATGATCCATCTCCGAGATTTCATCAACAGCGCCGCCCTACAATTTTTTTAGGACATTTTTCCAACTCCCTTTTTCGTCTATAAGAAGTGACTTGAATAAATAAAAATGTTTTTTTTTTCGAAAGTATTTCGAAAGTGTATTTATTAAGTGTCACAACTTTTATATCAATATCTATAATACAAACCTATCAAAAAAAATTCACGAAAATAGCCTTTTTTAGCGTCTAAAGTGAGAAGACCCCTTAAAAAAATGTTTTCCGTTGCGAGAGTTTACTTCGTTTCCGTCCTGGCCGATCTACCTCCTCCATTGATCATCCCGCTAAAGCCTTTTAAATTTAGCCAGCCAAGGCTGATACCCCTCATCATCGGGATATCCATGATCTGCATTGTGGCGATCCCCATCGCGACACCCACGTTCGAGTCTTCATATGCTCCGATTTTCATTGACGCTCCTTCAACAAGTGTTTGCACATACCTACGTGAAAAAGAGCCACAATCACGAAGACTCGAAAAATGTAGTGTATTAAACTCAGCGCGAACTCTGAAGGATGAAACGTCGTGGAAATTCGTCCAGTCTCGTTTGAATTTACCTGACAGTGAAGAATAGGTCCGCATCACTCCCTTTCTCCTAGCGTTTTTCAACAATTAACCTTGCGTCGCGTGCCACGTAAATTCATGTTTCGAGCACGATTCGTGTCAGTGTCACGTTAATCGTTTATTCGAACGATGAATCGCGTACGAGGCGCACGAGGCACACACACACACACACACACACACACACACACACACACACACACACACACACACACGCGCGCGCGCGCGCGCGCACGACACACACACACACTATACCGCGTGCGTAGGGTCCTTTTTTAATCGCGTACGAGGACGTTTGACCGCCCATAGATTGGAGCGAATACCACAATTGGGTTAATCCTTGGAGTCTGAGCCGCCAAGATAAGGGTCTCCCGTGTACGTTAACTGGTTATGCCTAGCTGTGAAATCCAAAAAGAGCTCGTTTTTGTGTGTTTTTTTTTTTAGAAAATCGTGATGATAGATTTGCACAAAAATTAAGCATTTCAATAAGCATCATCTGAAGAACACTCTGGATTTTTTTTGTGTAAAAATATTTAAGGGGGGATTGTCTTTTTTTTCGCAAAATTTACCGCTTTTTGGGCATTTTTTTGTGAAGAAAGTATACAACGGAAAACTTGTGAAACTTGGCATATAGTTTTATTGATCTGTTTACTACATACAAAAATTTTTTTAAACAATTTCATCAACAAATCCGCCTCCCACCCCCCTCGACGCGCGATGGTCCTTTTTTGATGGTGTGCATGATTACAGCCTTCACGTTCATCCTGCAACAAAAACCCAAAAAGCATTTTACTTTAGACACATATAGCTATCGTTCGATGAAGGGAAAAAAAAATTGACGATTTGGTGACGTTTTGAACTTGAAGTATCGATTTTTCGAAAAAAATTGATCGATTTTTTGTTATAAATAAAAAACTATTAAACGTATTGCTTTTTTGCTTCATCAAACGATAAAAGGATGTCAGCTGAGCATTCTGTCCAAATTTGATGGCAATCGGTTGAATAGTTTTTGAGAAATCGTGCACACCATCAAAAAAGGACCATCGCGCGTCGAGGGGGGTTTGAGGCGGATTTTTTGATGAAATTGTTTAAAAAATTTTTTGTATGTAGTAAACAGATCAATAAAACTATATGCCAAGTTTCACAAGTTTTCCGTTGTATACTTTCTTCACAAAAAAATTCCCAAAAAGCGGTAAATTTTGCGAAAAAAAAAGACAATCCCCCCTTAATTATAATCGATTTCAGTGAGGAATGTGGCCCTCTGGAACCAGGTTATCTGATATTAAAAAATCAAACAGATTTCGTTAGTATATTAGTTTATCGTATGATTAATCTAAGGAATTTCCGAAACATCAAATAAAAAGAAATGGCGCGTATTTAAAGCGAGAGTCTCGATTTTTGATAAGAAATGGGCACTTTTGGATAAAGTTCCGAAAAGGACATGTCTCCGACTGATTTGGAATTTTGTGCAACCATGTATATTTACTCGCTGATCGGGAATATGCTAGTGAAAAAAGGCGCAAATTTTATTTTCAAGGTCAAAGCTGACAAAAACTGTTTTTGGTTTAGTTCTTGATATTTTATCGTAAGAAATGTTAATCTTAGAGAAAAATGTTTCCTACAAAAGTTGTAGCCTATAGAAAGATGGACCTTTTATGTTCCGTACGAGTTTTCTCTAAAACCAATCTGTTTCGAGAAAAATGGGATAATGCTCCAAAAAGTACATTTTCCTAAACTCCATTAGTTTCGATATTATCTACGTACGTACTTTACCGCGGGAAGGTTGCAGTTTGATCTTTAAGGCCTTATATACGCGATTTCGCTGATTTTCGAAGGTACTTTTCTAGCCGCGGTTAAAAAAAATGACGCAAATATTAACAATATTTTTTTGACATATCATTTATGCACATGGTTAACTATGTGTAAAAAAATCAGAAATATTAACAAATGGCGGAGATGTAACATAATAAAGCAATGTATTTTTTTTGCGCCCGCGTTGATGGTGAAAGTTCTCGGCATCGATGTGGGTGTCTGAAAAAAATGAACATATTTATAATTGCATAATAAATGTATTTGTAGTGTGAACCAACAATATTATCGAAAAAAAATTATAATAAAAATTCGAAACCTAAAATTTTTTTATTCAATTTTCTGTCGGTTTTTTTTTTTTGTGTCATTGAAATTTTTGTTTCTGTGGATCACACGATAGGTGATGATACTAAGAATATGTTGTGAACATTTCAAAGCGATCTGAACCTTCGTTCAAGAGTTAGAACTTTCACAAGGTTCAAAAAAGTGAATCGTGGAAAAACGGCTTTGAAGTTGGTGGTCTGGCGCGCTGCACGGTATCTATTATAAATGCAATCTTACCTTTTTGTTGGAATTTACGGAATTTTGCAATTCTGTAAAGCTTAAAATATTCCTAACCGTTCAGGCTAATGGAATTAAAAATAAATAAAGAATGAAATATTTTGAAATTTGTTGCGTATATAATGTCTTAATAGTGTACGCATACCTGAACAATAAACAACACGCAACACAACACATAACTTAACAAACAAACCCAAACAACACACAACAAACAAATCCAATCAAACTCCAACCTTCCCGCGGTAAAGCGCGTAATTAAATGACATCGAAACTGATGGAGCTTATCAAAATGTAGATTAAAAAGAATAAAGATCAGTATTTTTATATGCTACAACTTTTGTGGGCTACATCTTTTTATATGCTACAACATTTTTCTCTAAGCTCAACATTTATTGAGATAAAGTAGAAAAACTTCAAAAGATCATTTTTGTGAGTTTTGACCTTGAAAATCGAATTTACGGGTATTTCCACTATTATATTCGTAATCAGCGGGTATACACGGGTACACGTAATTCCAAATTAATCGGAGGTATGTCCTTTTCGGAACTACACCCGCATTTTCTTTCATCAAATCTACTACTCAAACAAATAATACGTTTTATTAATAAATAAAAATGTCAGGTAATTTTGAGACGCCCTTCACTGTATTTTCACGTCCAGAAAAAGTCCTAAAAATTTCAGAAAAATCGATGCAGTCGTTTTCCAGATGTTTTGCTCACCCACTTTGAAAACGTACTTTCGAGAAAAAAGCGTTTAAAGTATCGTACGACGCTCCGAGCATTCCGACCGGCGTCGACATGACAGCCTATAAATCTGTCAATTTCGATCCGATCACTTCGAAATCTTCAGGGAACATTTATAAGATTGAAACACTGTCAAAATATATTGGTTTTGAAAAAACTAATCTTACGACTTTGACAACTAGGCATAACCCGTTAAACGTAACTCCGTGGTTGACTCAATGCGAGGATGGAACTCACTAACCTGAATCTTGTGCATAGCTGTGTGTCTAACGGTGGAGGGTTGGTCGTCGACGCAAAGAAGGCCTCATTTCCCGGGTCGGCTCGTAAACAGTTTTTATCATTTCCGAGATTCATTATACGAGCCGTGAACCGGGAAACTTTGGAGAGAAACCAGTTCACACCTCGCAAAAATAAAAGAACGCTCGATTTCCCAACGAGATTTTCCGCGCAGCGTGGAAAGTTTTATCGTTAATTTCACACTTCATAATTTGACAAACTTTTTGGTACTTCATCGCTATTTTTTTATTTATTCGATATTGGCTTCTCCGTGTACCATTTTTTTTAATCTCTATACAGTTCAACGCAAACGCGCTGAAATTGAATCGAGAAGATTTTTTGTTCGTTCGCGCGTAAGGTAATCAGTTTGGGGATTGCGATTTTTTTGTTCGTGACAAGTTGTGATCGGTTGGCAGATTAATAGATGGGAAGGGAATTTTTGGAGTCAGTGGTTTGATGATCCGGGTGATTAATCATTTCCTTCGTTACGCGTGTGTCCCGCGTCGAGAAAATGTCTTCGGCGGATCACTACCGCCTAGTTAGGAAAATTTATTCACCCTTCAACCCCTCGATCCCGAAGGCTCCATAGGCTTCCTCTTATCCCGGCAATCTCCGCTCCCGATAATCGACCCTCCTTCTCACCCCAGCTCTCGAACTCGTATCCACCTTGATCCTTCGATCGTCTTTTCCTTTTCCAACCCGTTTTTACCGCCTTTTTTTTGCGTACACTCGAAGAAACGACAAGCTTTTCGAGCGCTCCTGAATGATCGAACATTGGGAGCTTCCAACATCTTTGGCTTACTCCTCGGCTCAACTTCCGCACTTTGGGATCCACCCGGGGGATCTTGCCGCTTCTCTGTACTTCTCTTACTCTTGCACCCTCCCTCCCTCCCTCTCTCTCTCTCTCTCTCTCTCTCTTGCTTTCTCCCTCGCTCGTTGTACCTCTCATTCTTCTCTTACCACAGCATTTCCATTTCCCGCTCGTGATTTCAACCTCTGGAAATATGAATATTCAGTTGAGCACAAAACATTTCCGGAGGAATACGCGAGTCCCTGTATCCAATGGAAATCTTTTCCCCTCTCTCTCTCTCTCTCTCTCTCTTGCTTCACTTATTTATCGTGAACGAGAAATATCGCGCTATGAGTTTCCAATGACTTTCGTGGTACATCGATTAGCCCGAGGCAGTAGCTCGTAATGTTACAAAATGTCAATGGAGTGTCGAAAATGTCTAGCTTCCTTTTTAATTTCCTATTCGTTCGTATGCCCTTCCATTCACGCTACCTTTCACAATATCTTTCACGTTCTTTCCACACTTCACTATTTCCGCTTCCTGAGACCCTCCGCAATCGGAAAAAAGATGTATTATGGTCTCATAAATTGGCACATTAGAACATAATTTATTGAAAATTAATAAATGTTTACTCGGATGGAGACAGTTTTTATGTGATTGTAACTACAGCATTTATTCGGCGTCACTGAATATGTTTTTTTACGTGCCAATTTTTCACATCAATTAAAAGCCATATTTAAAATAGAACATTTGAATTAATATTTCCGCAAATCAAATAAATACTACTTCCCAATCACAAAAACCTCTTATTTCGCGGCTATGATACTAATGCGCATGCGCGCATTAGTATCAGTGCACGGCTGAGCGGTCACCCATCCAAGTATTGGCCCAGATCAACGCTGCTTCGTATGGGAAATCACTAAAGTCTCACATCGACCGCGCATACACTCATGTTCATGGAGTATCCGATGTTTCTTTCATTTCGACATTTCGATTGAAAATGTATATTTTGCGTTTATCGACGGAAGAGACACGTCGCTGTTTTTCGTTGATGTGGCGCGATCAACAGTTGATGCGAAATTAGAAATTCCTGTTAAACATGAACGTCAGTTGGAAATGCACTATTGTGGCATTTGAATCGATATATATATATATATATATATTGACAGCGCTCCGCTTAACCTCAATGTCTAGTATGAGATTCTCGCCAAGTAGATAAGGTAAGGGAGTCGGGGGCTTTTTGGAGGAGGAGGACGGTGGCGAATAGCAGAGAGTGCATTCCACGGAAGCAATTACGTACTTCGGCGCTAGTTCACGTTTCGATTGGCTCTATACTCTGCCTGTCTCTCTCTCTCTCTCTCTCTCTCTCTCTCTCTCTCTCTCTCTCTCTCTCTCTCTCTCTCTCTCTCTCTCTCTCTCTCTCTCTCTCTCTCTCTCTCTCTTTTCTCCACTGGCATCCCCGATGGAACGGAAAATTTCAGATCACATTCCAACGCTTCATAGCCTCATTCCTCAATTCCAGGCTTTTCGATCTACTCCTCGTTGCCTGTTGCCGCATCAAGCTACTTTTTATTCCTACTCTAATTAAGGGAGGACACCACTATGACTCGCCGTAAAAATGTCGTTTTTTCCGATTTTTTTTGTATACTAGATTCTTTATTTGGGATTGGGAAAAAGGTATGTCATTAAGCATCGATTGAACTTATTTCGTGTAAATTTTGATTAGGGTACATTGAAAATTAACAACGCTATTGAGGTAGAGTAAGGTGCCCAATTATTGGCACTTTAAGAGCCATTGTATAGGTAGGAGAGGAGTGTCAATAATTGGTGGGGTGCCAAAATAAGGTCACTTTACTCTATAATAGAGCCTCTGTATAAAAAATGTGGTCCAACGGCCGCATCGATAACATTACGGTTGGTCTGACAAATAAAAATGTTTTATGATCTATATAAATGTAGTTCTCGTTGTACGGAGTCAATCTTCGAAGAAAAAATGAGGAGCGTTGAAAACAAGTGCAATTTTCACGACATTTTTACTTATATTCGGGAGCTTGGAGAATACAAAATTTATAAACCAGAAATCGGCTGGATACAACGACAGCTATTGCAATGGAAGAAATTTTGGTTTTTTAAATTGAAAATCGGATCATTATAGCTAGAGTTATGATCCTGGCCATGTCGAAAAAAATCGTTTCGAGAAAAACGCGATTGAAAGTTTTCGTATAGGTAAATCTTTGCACTACCTGCTCTCACAAAATCATCTCTAACTTGGTCGACTTTCAATATTTTAACTTGATTTTTTTTCCACATATTCTTGAACGTGTATACTTTGAGAAAATGTAAAAAAAAATCGATATTTTTGACCCGTCTCAGTGGTGTCCCGCCTTAAGTCAATTTTATTCACTTCAATCTTCATGCACTTGTTGTGGTTAGAATATTTTGACGCTTTCACTTTGGAATTTTCATTTTAAGGGGTATTCTCACTTTAGACGCTAAATAAGGCTGTTTTCCTGCATTTTTGTGTTAGGTTTATATTATAGATATTGATCCAAAAGTTGTTACACTTAATAAATACACTTTCGGAATATATTTAAAAAAATGTATTTATTCAATTAAGTTACTATTTATAGAAGAAAATGGTAATTAAAAAAAAGTCCTAAAAAATTATAGCTCTGCGCTGTTGATGAAATCTTGGAGATGAATCATCCAAAACAAAAAAATCAAATGGTTTTAGATTCAGTATGTTAATGCCTATAGCGCATATCATACGATTTTTGATATATGCAAAAATAACAAAATGGCGGACATTTTTCGAAAAAACAAAAAAAACTGTTTTTTTTACTGTTTTCGGCAAAAAAAGTAAATATCAAAATTTAAAAAAAATCCTTGGTATATGCCGTCGAAAAACGTTGTTTCGCTAAAAGCCCGTTTAAAGTTTCTTTGGGTTACATAAATACATAAAAAAAGATTTTTTTAATGGATTTCGAAAGTGTATTTATTAAGTGTAGCAACTTTTATATCAATATCTATGATATAAACCTATCAAAAAATCATGAAAACGCCCTTTTTAGCGTCTAAAGTGAGAAGACCCCTTAAGGGGAGATATACACCTAGGAGCCGGAAAAAGGTCATTTTTGTGAATTTTTTCAAGGAAAACTATTTGAAATTTCGGATTGGGGTTTCAATTATCTAGAAGTATATACATTCAAGAATATGTTTAATTTTCTTTATTTAAAAATATCAAAAATACACAAGGATATTGTATGATCCTTGGAGCGTCGTAAAAAAATCTGCGTATACGGTACCCACTGGCGTTTCTTAAAAAATCATCTGAAAAAAAAACCAAAAAGATTATTAAATTAGATACTATAATCTAGTACTTGTCATAGCAGATTTTGAAAATATCGATTTATGACAAAATGGCGGAAGTTTGAACATAAATGGTGATTTTTGGGCCAAAAATTAGTTATTATTTTGCCTATAAAACAAAAACTAAGTAACGGAAAAAAAAATCATATGACAAGTACTAGATAATGGTGTATAGAATAACCACAAAAAACCTCAAGGCAATCGGTTCATTGGTTTTCGAGAAATTTTGGGTACCGATTTGAAAAACGTGGTTTTGAGAAAAACGCGTTTGAAAATTTGGGAATGAATGAATCATGAAATTTGTCAACTTTCATGGAATCATCGATACCAGGCCCATAGTGTAGGTCTTCTACGGTCGACGGAATGTTCATAGCTTTTAAATCCTCGATCTCGACCATCTAGGTGTATATCTCCCCTTAACACGCTTCTCTCTCGCGTGTCGAAAAATGTGAATCGTGAAGAATGTGAAAATGACGAATCGTGAACATTCCTACAAGAATTTTTCATTTCACGGAACAAAGCTATTTAATTGCAGGCTCGTAATATTTCAAATTCCCCCATAAAACAAACACGAGACGCAGACGAATATTGTAATGCAGGAATGTGCAATCTCGAAAAAAATGCCTTCGCAGGTACGTGAGATACTTCAAAGAATTTTATCTGCCCTCGTTATTACGTCCGTTCGAATGCGAAAAATCTCGCGTTTCAGTTCACGGTTTTTTCCACTGGGAAATGATTGTTAGAGCGAGAAATTTGATGAAATTTGAATTCCGTGTAGGGCGAAGAGATATTCGTTTCATATATTGTCCGGCGGACCTTGCCGTTTTATCGAATATTTCGAGTGTGAGAAATACGAGAGGGTAAAAAAAAGAAGAGAAGGGTTGAGAAAAAGGTTCCGTGATGTTAGTTCTTTCACGTACGTATGCGATGAAAATTTACAAAGAAGGAATCAATCATGCAACAGATTCTACTGTGCTACGTGCAAAAAAAAAAAAGAAAACGAGTACTTCGGCCTTGGAACCCTGTACCGTCGTGATGTATCTCGGGGCTCACTCCGTGCCACTTGCTTTCTCTCGGAATAAAAATGTGCTCGATATATCCTTTGATCGTATTCTTTTATACCTCGTCCCCCCTTTTCTGCTTTCTTTTTCCCGCCCTGTATTCTTCCACCGTAGCGAGAACTTTATTTTGCATGCTTTCTGCATATCGTGAAGAACGGAGGATATTAGAGTAAAAAGGGGGCTCAGGGAAATGGAGAGAGAATGAAGCCACATTGGACTATACATGGACGAAGAAGACTTTCAATTTTCTGCGCGCCAATTTTTATATTTCCTCTTATACTCCCCCCCCCCCCATTCTCTCTCATTGTGCAAACAAAATGTCGAGGCCCGATCGAGGTTTTATGAATAATACATTTTAATAAATCCATCCGGAAGGTAAGTCCAGAACTGAAAGAAAGAAAAATCCACAATCTTATCTCTTCGCCATTGGCCCTTCTACATTTGTTTCCCCGCGCAACTTCCTCTCCCATTCCGTAAATTTTAATAAGTCTCCAACTCAGCGTAATCCGACTCAGTGAATTTTTTTTGCTCCGGCCATTCATTCTCCTCGCTTCCGCCTCTCAAGAGTGCGGCCTGTTTCGCATTGTTTCCCGTTACACGCACGAGAAACTCCCTCGAAGTGACAACCATCTTAAGGGGTCTTCTCACTTTAGAGACTAAAAAGTGCTATTTTCATGATTTTTTTTTTGATAGGTTCATATTATAGATATTGATATAAAAGTTGTTACACTTAATAAATACACTTTCGAAATACATTAAAAAAATTATTTATTCAAGTCACTATTTATAGACGTCTATTTATAGTTAAAAAAATGTCCTAACAAATGGTAGGTCTGCGCTGTTGATGAAGCCTCGGAGATGGATCATCCGAAACAAAAAAATCAAACGGTTTTAGATTCAGTATGTTAATGGCTATAGCGCATATCATGCGATTTTTGATATATGCAAAAATAACAAAATGGCGGACATTTTTCGAAAAAAAAACGTGTCTTTTTCACCGTATTTAGCAAAAAAAAAGTAAATATCAAAGTTCGAAAAAATCCTTGATATGCGCTGGAGCTATAGTTGTAAAGAATATGTGGTTAAAATTTCATAATGATCGGTTCAGTAGTTTCAAAGATTTTATCAACAAGCCGTCGAAAAACGTTGTTTCGAGAAAAACGTGTTTAAAGTTTGTTTGGGTTATATAAATACATTTTTTTGAATGTATTTCGAAAGTGTATTTATTAAGTGTAACGACTTTTATATCATTATCTATAATATAAACCTATCAAAAAAAATTCATGAAAATAGCCTTTTTTTAGCGTCCAAAGTGAGAAGATCCCTTAACAAATAATTCTGGTCCCCCCCCCCCGACCCTGACGAGAGACACGTCTTCCTCCTTTCATCGCCAGTTCATCCCGGTTCATAACGCATGCGGATACTTTCCGGCTGCTCGCACGGGTGTGACTCACATTCCGCTCGGGTGTGACTCACATTCCGGTCGGAAAGTCCGCACTTCAACTTCGTACAACTGTTGCCACGCACCGTCACGAAGTGCTCTCGAGGAGGATGAAGGTCGTATAAAACGTTTCAGGGAGTCGCTCGTTTCGGGCTGGCTGCTACCGAGGAACATGAAAACTTCGGCCACCGCACATCTAAATGTATGTGTACGTTCGTTTGGGGCGTCGAGGCTCAGTGGTCACGTAGCCGCGTAATGGTTGATCATTTAGCACGTCTTTGCGTGCACCACGTAGTCACCGGGATCGCTTACGCGGAGCATCTTCCGCTTTTGGCAAATGCCCTTAAGAAAAGAGAAATAGAGAGGCTGATGATGAAATTCCGCGTATGTGACATGGCTGTGGCTGTTGGACAGAGCATGCGTCTGATTTGTAGTCAAGATTTTGGGCGAATTTATCTTGGCCTTGATGTTTCCTACCCTAGGTATAATCGGATTGTTCCATTATCACCTGGACGAGAAGCTTTTATTTCACGAGCAAGTTGATCGATCGAGGTGTTCTCTCAGGAACTTGGAGGGCGAGGAAGACAACGATTGTGCGCAAACGCGTGGCAGCTTTTGATTCGGAAGATTCCGTTTCAAAACAGTCGCGCGTAGTTGGAAGGTGATATCACCGAGTTGCTTTTTCATTCGACAAGTACGGTCGAGCTTGGGAGAGCTAATTGGAAATGGATTAATTATCGATCGGTCATTGTTATTGGCGAGTGGAAGGGGAGAAAAAGGTAAAAGAAGGTCCGCTCATGGACGCTCCCGGTAGTCGGAGCCACCTGTCCGATCGAGCGTTTTTTCCCTTCGCTTCTTTCGCACTGACCTGGATAGAAAGACGAATGTGTCTGGCCTGTGGCGAGCCAACGATTAAAGGGTGGTATTCGTGCATGCGGCCTGAAAGAAGCCTCGAAGCCAATCCCTTCGCGAAATTGCGGACATGCCGTGTCTGTCCACCCTCGTTGGATTCTCTGTCTTCTTCCTTTTTTTTTTATCCCGCCTACACCTCGGGCTCTTCATCTTCCTTGGGTCACGACAACACGCCGGCCGGCTACTACGATAGAACTTCGTTAGCGTTGTCACGTAGCTACACCTGAAACTGTTGCGAAGATTTGTGGGGAATTTTCTCGAGTTCGTTGAACCTCGAGGATCAACGCGGGTTAGATTCTGATTTGGAGCAACTCGGCTTTGATGCTACGGAAGCCAACAGAGATGGAAGATGTTTTTCCATATGTTCAGGTGGAAGGACTCCTTCGAGGGGTGCCCACAGCAACTCCTTTCCTAATGCACTGCTGTATCGTATTTCCACGAGGGCACGGGGAAACTGCGGAAGACCTGCGTCGATACGGAAACTGCAAAAACAGCCTTTGACATGCTTCGATCGAAAGGGTAGTTTCATCCCTTGGAACCGTTTTGTCGGCTAGACAAAAATACGGGTCTAAAAGCTGTTGATGCTCGACCAGGTAAATGAGATACAACCAAATTGAAGGCGGGCACTAAAGTGATGCTCCTTGAATTCTATTCAAGTAGATGAGCTAACAGAACATAGGGCATTCCCAAAGCAGCACACCAATCACACGCTTCGTACTGACGCAATAAAAATATATAGCCATTGAACAAGGAAGCCCGGAGATTCACTGTACATTTCCTTATCGAAAGATCGATCGGAAAAAGCAACGAATGGTGAACATGTGAAAAATCTATTTCACCCAAGAGTTTTCCCGTGACCACTGACTTCTCCGTAACGAAGCTTTGACGGCAACCTAACCGGGAGAATAATGGTCCGGTTTGTATACGGAAGGTGGACAGGCTTGCCCTCGGTAAAGATGCCATCAGTCAGACCGATAGCCATCTCAGTTCCAGGCCGATTCTCCTTGTTCGGTCATCTCTCTGCCCCTGTAGTACGTACTTCGGCTGCGAGGGTACGAAAATCTGTCTTCCCCCAACTCGATTGCTCGCATCTGTTGAATCTGGCTTCACGCCAAGTCTCTCGCTTGAGTAACAACGTTCCAACTCGGCTGGATCCCTTCCACAGGCCAACCTGCAGGTGGAAAGGCCTCTCGCTTAATTCGCCACTCGTCGGTATGGAACACCGAACAAACTACCCGACTGTTGTGGGCTACAGGCGTGCTGGAAAAATGACAGGATTGGTTGGGAGGCTTGAAGTAACAATTGAATTTTCAACTTTCGGATGAATGGACTCACATTCATTCGAGTCATGACGACGGAGTCGTCACATCGGATGGTCTCACGATTGGGGGATCAGTTGACCCTGCTGGTTTTAAAATGATGTTCGCGTGACAATGTCCATTCGGTTAAGGCCACAGTAACGGGTATAAAATCATGTGCGAATTTAACAATTTTTGTTCGTATGAAAATATGATTGACTCATAACATTAATTACACATCTGTTTAGTATCAATATCAAGCTGTTAGAAAATATATATGTTTTTTCGGCGTACAAAATTGCCGACTACTCGAAACTTCTCGAAACAGTTTTCTTCCAATTGGCGTGACAAATAACTTTAACAATTTTCACTCGATTTACTTCAAATTAAAAATTTATGTTCCTAATTGCATTTCGCAAAGAAGTACGTACGGAATTTCTGATTAATCGAAAACTTTTCAGTTTATGAGCAGTTTATGAGCAGTTATAACGAAATTTTTCACTAAACATTCATTTCTTAAGTTCAAATACTTACAACTTTTGAATAAAACAATATTTTTTAAATTCCGTACGTACTTCTCTGGGTATTATAATGTAGATTGACGGGAATTTTTGTTTTTTGTTCTAGGTAAAAAATTGTGGATGCTAAATGTCACGCCGCGGAGCGCCTTAAAAAAAGATAATATAAGAAAATATTAGTTGTCGGCAATTTTGTGCATCAAAAAAAAAATTCTAACAGCTTGGTGTTCATACTAAATAGATGTGTAATTATTTTTATGAGTGAAGCACTTTTTCATACGAAAAAAAAATGTTAAATTCGCACATGATTTTATACCCGTTACTGTGGCCTAAGGCCGTAAGACCGTAAAATTCAGAATTGTAGATTGACCGCTGTAGATTATCGAAGAAAGGCGTGAATTTTGCAAGTCAAATGATGTCTTCAAAAAGTGTAACGGTAGTGCGACTCCGAAAAAATAAGGCCTTTTATTTGAAAAAATGTATGTCAATTTTGCATAAATATATGCTTATTGTCATTGTCATTGCTATTTTTAGGATTATTGTTTTTGTTTACAAGGCAACTTGAAAGAGTATTAAAAATTGCATTTGTGTTTTAGCTCTAAAAGTGAAATACTGCTCACTTTGAGTCCCGGTGGCTCTTGAGGGTTCTAAAATTCGAAAATCCTAATGCGTAAAATTCTAAAAATCTTCATTTCTAAAATTCTAATGCGTAGCATTCCAATTCCTGAAATTCTATTTTACAAGATTCCAATGCGTAGAATTCCAATTCCTGAAATTCTATTTTACAAGATTCCAATGCGTAGAATTCCCCTTCCTGAAATTCTAATTTCTCAGATTTCAATTCCTAAGATGCTAATTAATAAAACGCTAATTTCTAAAATACTCGTCTCTAAAATTCTAATTTCTTAAATTATAGTTCCTAAAATACTCATGTCTAAAGTTCTGATTTCTAAAATGATCGTTCCTAAAATGCTAATTTCTGAAATTCTAATTTCTAACATTATAGCTCCTAGTAATCTCATTGCTGAAATTCTAATTTATGAAATTCTAATTTCTGAGGTGTTCCTGGTGGTTCTAAAATTCTAAAATCCTAAAAATCTTCATTCTCAATATTCTAATGTGCAGAATTTTCATTTCTGAAATTTCGATATCTAAAGATCGTTTCTAAAATTTTAGTTTCTGAAATTCTCATGTCTAAAATTCTAATTTCTAAAATTCGAATTACCAAAATTCCAATTTCTAAAATGCGAAATTCTAGATTTCTATTGCCTCTGAAGAAACGGATAAGAATTCTCGGCTTCATCGCAACGAAATCTCCGTCAATCTAAAACACGCATACGCAAATGTCCACATTTCGATAACCGCACACGATGCTACGCAGATGTGGAGCACGCGAATGGAATTCCTAATGCTTCTTGAACGTGGACATGTGAATGACATTGACGACTCCCGGAAGCGTGCCCCGATGGCCAGTGATTATTAGCCGCAAGACAGAAAACAACCTTCTCATTTCCTTTTCCCGGGGTTTTTCGTTACTCCTGCCATCTACGACCTCCCAGGAACCATTAGTGGCACGTCATTCAGTTTCGTTCTCCAAGCGTTGAAGAGCTGGCGTTGGTGAAAATGCGGCGCGGGGTGGTTTATTCGTTTGAAAAAGCGGCAACATGTTGCTCGCGAAGGGACACGATGTCATGCGCATGGAAAGATTAGGGCGACGATGTCGAGGATCTACGGGGGCTTTTTAACGGGGAAGGAAGCAAAAAAAACGTACGGAACACGAGGGTATGCCATTGACGGAACAGCATCGAGGGGGAGGCATTTCATCAGCCACGAAGCACTGGCTGACCGTGAAATCAAGCGTGCATTCATAACACTGGAAATAATTCGATCGTTCCTTCAATATCAGAGTCATCGATCATTCTGTCAACTCTGTTCAGTGTGTTCGTGTGCCTAAAATATACCTTCGACTCACTTCTTGAACAAAAGATTACTAAGCTTGCACATGCCAACAAGCTATAAGTGAATAAAAAAACAGATTTATTGTCTCAGATAAGGCTAGGAAATGCCGATAATAAATACTATATTTTGGATGGCAAAAAAAAAAACTATAGAACATAACCTCGCGTAGTCGTCACTTAATGCAAATTGATGCGAAGCCGTTAAACACAACTTGACCCACATTGGTAGGGAAGCTTCGGAAGAGAAAGCGAAACGTTTAAAAATCTCGGCGTCGCGACGACTGCGACCGATTGGAAGAAATGAATAATTCAATGTACACGCTTTATTCTATTCTCATACACTAATTCGTAGTTTTATCTCGTTTGTGGATCGGATATCTGCGCCCATGATACTATCTCTCTGTGTCTATAGTTGGTATATTTGCACGTTTGAACAAACTTCATCAGTATTACGAGTTTATACACGTGTGGGTTTTATGATTGAAATCGATTTTTGTAATTTTGTCTACAAATTTGTACGTATAGCCGATTGGAAAAAGTATATATTGGAGTAATGAATGAGTCATTTTAAGAATCAATATATATTAGGGTGGCACCATTTCGAGCTCTATTTTTTTTTCTTACCATCCAATTATCTTTGGTAGGGAAAAAAAATTGTCGCGGAAGCTGCGAGCGGTCAAAAAATATTTAGAGGTCGCTCAAGCCACCTAAAAATTCAAATTTGCATTGTAAAATCGATTTTTTTCGTCCACTTTTCACCCATGAATTTTACGCTTTTTATTTTTTTAATGAACCTCGCCAAAGCTCTAGCCTGCCAATGAATAGTTAGTGGTCGCTAAAGAGCTTCGAAATTCACAATTTATGCAATTTTTTAAACTCTTTATACTTATAAATTTGATGTTTTGTAAAATTTTCAAAACAAGTCATCCTTTTTCCTTTAGAAACAGACTTTTTTAATTTACGTCACACAAAACCCGCAAGGGTATACGTTAGAACTCAGGAAATAAATAAATAAATCTATATATATACATATATATATTCATGAAAATGCATTGATATATAAATATACAAATCAATATAAAAATATCTATAAAAATTATTGTCCTTCATGAGTCTCTATGAATATACTTTATAGGAGTTCAATTAATTCATTCGTACGACTGAAAATTCATACGAACATTTGCACGAATTCAATCAACTCTCTTCGTTAACGAGAAACCGTGCAATGCAATTTATTTTGTAACTGAAGAAAAGTCCCACTCAGATTCTGCAGTAGAAACTCGGAAAATGTATTTTCATCGATACGACAATGCTTGAGGTGTTCAGGGGTTGCGACGTTGTAAAATTGACGATACAAAGTAAGGGAAGAAAGAAAAAAGATAAGCCATCGAAGGGAAATCGTTGAGAGATTCGCTCCGGCGACTTTACGCGAAACTACGGAAAAAGGTAGAGAATGGAACTGGAGAAAAGAGCTGTTTGGATTTCTTATTCCAGCAGCTGGCGAGTCAAGTGGAAGACTTAAAACTACAAAGTTACGATTCTGTCGAATTATAGCGTGCGATAAATTTATAGGTATAATTGGGAGTGGGGGAGGGGGGGCGTGAGAAAAGAGAACCGGTGAGGAGAAGGGATGCAAAGAAAATCTGAAATTACCAGGGCAGAGTTTATTGAGCGAACTTTAAAAAATGCATGAAAAAGCTAGCACTTGTTACGAATGAAAAATTCATTTTTCTTCAACTCCTTACATATTTTATCATTTCGGCTGATTTGTCGTTACGGATATCTCGGAATAAAGAATTCATTTCCTTTTTAATATTTCCATTGGATGCAGGATAAATTCAATATGAAGTATCTAAAAATAAAATGATGAATGTGTTGAGAAAATGATAATACAATTTATTAAATATTGAAACAACAAATTGCACTAACGAAAGTGGAGCGAAATATGCTGGAAGTCTTTTATCCACAGAATCTCTTCATTTGCCAGTCTCCGGTTTGATTAGTTGAATCTTCTACGCCCTGACTTATGTAATTTTCCCTGTTCTATACCTTATCGTGAATCTTCGCCTCGGAGCCCTTGTAAAGTCTCCGGGTACACCCTTTCGCTCGTGGACTACGATGCGCCTAATACCCTCGACCTATACCCCCCAGCCTAACTACACTAACCTCCACCCTCTTTCTCCATCTCATTCACTCACTTCTTTCTCGTCTCCGCCCCTCTCTCTCAACTTCTCGAACTTATATACGATTCTCTCCTACGGCAACTATCATTATTCCCCTTAAGTACGATTCGCCTATACATTGCTGTTCAAAAGTTTTATTCCGTCAGAATTCCAGTGCCTGGCTGGAGAACAAAATTCTAGAAAAAAGACGATTGCCTCACAGATACCGCTCACATTTATTTACAATAATGATATCACATGACAAAAAGTAATCAACGATTTTACACCAACGAGATAGTGGATTAGAGAAAATGGATTTTTCTAATGTGAAATGAATTGCCTTTTACGACGAATTGCATTTATACAGTGTATTTCTTTAATTTAACATCCTTACGTAAAATAAAAATTAAGAAACGTTCGACGGACATCAACAGTTTTGTCAAAACGTACAAAGATTTTTTTAAACGTAAAAGGAATTCTTATTTTTTTAAACCGAACGCGCATTATCATCGGGAATCTTTTTTTAACATAAAATAAATACTTTTGCAAATGGGTTTCTATGTACTTTATTCTACTATAAATGCAGAGTAAATACCAATTTTATTTATTTAAAAAAATTCAAAGTGGCGACAGACATTAACAGTTTCGCAAGAACAGGCTCGCAAAGTTCTCAAAGGCGGAAACTAAACAAAAATTTATAAAAAACTTAATAAGAATTCAGATGGGTACCGATACATTTAGGAGATTTGTGTGAAGCGGAACCATATTTTAATTTTTTTAAACATTTTTTAACGTCAATACCGTCCAAATGACTTATTATCATTATTATTGTTAATGCTATTGCTATCACTATTGTGACAGCAATGACTATTGTGATAGAAACATTATTGCTATCACTATTGCTATCACTATTGTGATAGCAACGTTATTACTATCTATAATATTATTTATTATACTATATTTTATACGTTATTACTATCACATTTATACGTTATTACTATCAACGTTATTACTATATATAACTATTGCTATCACTATTGCTATCACTATTGCTATCACTATTGCTATCACTATTGCTATCACTATTGTGATAGCAATTTTGTGATACCAACATTGCTATTAATAGCTATATCGCATATCATCCGATTTTTAATATATGCAAAAATAACAAAATGACGGACATTCTCCAAAAAACAAAAAAAGACCTTTTTTCACCGTTTTTGGCCAACAAATAGTGAATATCGGAATGTAAAAAAAAATGAAATGCGCTAGACCTATAGTTGTAATGAATATGTGGTTAAAAATTCATAAGGATCGGTTCAGTAGTTTCGAAAATTTTATCAACAAGCCATCGAAAAACGTTGTTTCAAGAAAAATGCGTTTCAAGTTTTTAACGAGCCGATGAACGTACTCAGGTAGTAAAGTAAAGGTCACACAAAAATACAGTTAGACTCAGCCGATTTTCATAAAATTTTAGTATGATACTTTTGGATATGTATACTTTCGAAAAATACAATAGAATCAATCGTTTTTTTTTAATTGTAAAGTGAGAAGACGCCTTAATTTTTGGCCCGGTTTGTACGTACACGAAGTATCCTTCATTTGCTTTCCTTCCTCGTCGTTATCTCCAATTTCTACATTACACCCTCTCCGTTCCTTCGTACATTCTCTAGACGTTTTAGTATACGACTCGGCACCACACACGGACGGAGGCGCCAGTAGACACACAGATGCAAAAAGCCACGATGTTGGTTTAGCGAGACCGGTTGGCCCAGTTGCGAGGTACTTGGATGTCGTTGCTACCTCTCTGCTATACCTACTCGTCGACGACGCAGAAGGTACTTTGTTTTCAAACACGTGCCTTCCCCTCTACCCACCCTCTTTCTTTCGCCTCGCCACACTCCGTCGGTCCGTCCGAACGTTTGTTAGTGTCTTCGTGTGCGTGTACGAGATTGCCAGACGCTCACTGGAATGTGTGATGAACCCTGCAACGCTTACCTTCAACGTGTCTTTGCGACATGCGAAGTCTACGAACTTTTCATCCCCTCTGCGTAATACTAGTCCGCAGAGTTCTCTGTGTGCACGCCCCCCCCCCCCCCCCCCCAGTGACTAACTTTACACACCGGAAGCTCCGGTATCAAGCTTTGCGCACAATTGTTCGAGAACTCGAGGCGGTGGATTGCGAGGGAAAAAGCTCGCACTTTTCGGTAGGTGACTTATGTCCTATTCAAGCGACGGAACTTTCCGTGTAAGGTACCTGCGGGTAATAAGGCCTAGCTGAGCGATATTGGAAGTAAAATGACAAATAATCCAATCTAATCGACATATTTTAATTATAATCATTATTCAAGTTCAGTTTTTATAAAATATAAACAAAAAATGGTAACTTGTAGCATAAACGAAAACAAAATTAAAGATTTTTTGAAACCTTGATAGTAGGGCTTATTTGACTAGAGTAGGATGATAAGGCCTACGGCTTAACATTTTGAAGGCCTTAGGCCATAGTAACGGGTATAAAATCATGTGCGAATTTAACCATTTTTTTTCTAATGAAAAAGTGATTCATTCATAAAATTAATTACACATCTATTTAGTATGAATATCAAGCTATTAGGAATATATATATTTTTTTCGATGTACAAAATGGCCGACTACTCGAAACATCTTGAAACAGCTTTTTTCCAATTGGCGTGACAAATATCTTCGACAATTTTCATCCGATTTACTTCAAATTTAAAAATTATGTTCCTAATTGCATTTCGCAGAGAAGTACGTATGGAATTTCTGATTAATCGAAAACTTTTCGTTTCATGAGCAGTTTATGAGCAGTTATAACGAAATTTTTCACTAAAAATTCATTTCTTAAGTTTGAATACCTACAACTTTTGAATAAAACAATATTTTTTTAATTCCGTACGTACTTCTCTAGGTATTCTTATGTCGACTGACGAGAATTTTTGTTTTTTGGTTGAACAAAAATTGTTGAATTCGCACATGATTTTATACCCGTTACTGTGGCCTAAGGCCTTAAGTGAAAGTTCTCACTGAATTTCCCTGAATTATTGAAGATTTTAAATCAAAGGCGTGAGGGATGGGGGTCTTGTGACGGAAAGACGCATGGACGGACATAATGGAAATTAGAAGGTTTCCTAAAGGGCACAGATCCTTTGAAAGAAATTCTACAGACGTTTTGAGTGCAACGACATTTGTGAGAATTCTATTTCTCTGAAACATTGTAGATTTTTAATCAAAGGGGTACAGAAATAGCGGTGAGGAATGGAGGTCCTGATGACAGACAGACGCGTTGACGGACACAGTGAAAATTAGAAGGGTCCCTGAAGGGCACACATCCTTTGGAAGACATTTCACAGACGTTTTTGGCGCAACGAAATTTGTGAGAATTCTATTTCCCTCAATTATTGAAGATTTTAATCCATGAATAGGAATGAGGAGTAGGCTTCGTTGTGACAGACAGACACATGGAGTGGGGTTTCTTGGGACAGAAATTTCACAGTCGTCTTGGGTGCAACGAAATTCGTGAGAATTCCATTTCCCTCAATTATTGAAGATTTTAATCCACGAATAGGGATGAGCAGTGGGGTTCCTTGTGACAGACAGACACAGGAGTGATTTTCCTTGTGACAAACAGATACAGGAGTGACGTTCCTTGTGACAGACAGACACAGTGACAATTACTAAGGTTCCTAAAGGGCACAGATCCTTTGAGAGAAATTCCACAGACGTTTCGGGTGCAACGAAATTTGTGATGATTCAATTTCCCTCAATCACTGAAGATTTCAATCCAAAGGATAACATGAGAAGGAATGTGGAGTGGGGTTCCTTGCGACAGACAGACGGACGTACATAATGAAAATAAGAAGGCTTCCGAAAGGGTACAGATCTTTTAAAATAAATTTTTCACGCGTTTTGGGTGCAACGAAACTTGTTAGATGACGAACCAATTTTTCTCCTTTCCTCGCTGAGGGAAAAGAAAGGTTCCATTGGTTGAAGAAAGAGGAAATAGATAATACAGCTGGTCCCCAGCATCGAAGCTCGAGGGAAACGCGTCAGTCGCCCTTTCAGGACGGGGTGAACTTTCACCTTTAGCCAAAAGAGGACGAATCTATTCTGGACCATACCGAGTTACGTTTCGCCCGAGACTCTGAGCCGCCATACATACATTGGGCAGCGTTTCCGAGTGTCTACGTTTGACAAGCTCCAATGAAGAGGGATGAGCAAGTGAGCGACGTGTATTGAAAATAGACCGGTCTGTCTTTTCACGTGCTATCCGGCCTGTCCATCCGTTCGTACTTGTTACTTACAATTAGCCTAGCGGGAATATCGATCCAGTTAACCATTAAGAACGTCCAGGCCAGATGTATTTTTTAGAAAACATCTCCAGCTTTTGTGATTGTTTCTGGGCCACCTGATTCCGACAACGAGCTTTCGTAAATGGCCCCTCTGTGCCATT
Source organism: Ophion ellenae (assembly GCA_963210295.1). Classification (NCBI taxonomy): domain Eukaryota; kingdom Metazoa; phylum Arthropoda; class Insecta; order Hymenoptera; family Ichneumonidae; genus Ophion; species Ophion ellenae. The sequence goes on along the minus strand of OY723393.1, from coordinate 24,796,933 downwards.
AGTACCACTCAAGTGGGACTTCGACGAGACGTTCGAAGTTGGTCCATTGTGGGATTACAATTTCATCCAAGGTGCTCACTCACCGTTGCAGAGGGACACGATCGACGAACGAAAGTGTCGCGAAGCTCTTCGGAAACTTTGGACATTCAGCTTGCTCGCGACACAAAGAAATGGCGCAATGCTACAATGGATGGAACATTTTAGAGCAGGTGGGCGTTCGAGGCAATTCCACTTCGCTGTAGACGAGTTTCTAAGCGACTGGGCGTGTGGCGCGATCGACTGTCGCCTCGGCAAAGTCTGCACCGCCCTCTGTCCCATTTTCCCATTAGTGGCTCATCCATACTGGATCTCATCGATTCGATAACGACGACCGCGGATGATTTTTCGAGGCGCTTTCGAGACGGTGAATTCTTGAGAATCGTCGTATATTGGAATACAAAAAAATCAGATAAAGGCTAGTATTTTGACAGGTGAGTTTGTAGGTGCCGCGGGTGCTAAAGCCAAGTTTGCCTGAAAATCGGGGTGTAGAGTTTTTTAGGGGATGGGGGTGGATCAATGCCAAACTACAACCCCCACGATATCGGCACCGGGAGACAACATTTTCAGAAAAATCCGGGATTTATTTTTGTCCACAGCGCCGAAGTCGTGGAAGTTCATTTTGGGGGTGAAAAAGTGGGGTGAAATTTTGAAAAATTAGTTTTAATTCGATAACCCTTCAGGAAAAATTCATACAATTTTTGTTCAAATGGGAACGTTGTAGCCCTTGAAAAGACGCGACGATCGCGTGTTTGATCATCCCTCTCCAATAATACCTTCACCCCGAAAAAGTGGTTGGGGTATAAAAAAAATGGTTTATTGAATAACTTGAAAACAATCGATTTTTCGGGGATGGTTTAAATGCACGAAATGTAGAGAATAATTTTCTCTATTTTTTCGTTTCCATGGACCACTCTTGAAACTTGCTTTTTTCAACCCCTCTCGGGGGTTGAAAATTAAAAATGAAGTTCTGGGAAAACTATTGACCGAAAATGAAGAGATACGAGTTTGGGGCTGCGGACAAAAATGTAGATGAGGGTTCAAGCTACAAATTGTTCCACGGCGGCGAATTCGTGCGGCTAACAGTTTTCCCAGAATATCATTTTTAATTTTCAACCCCCGAGGGGGGTTGGAAAATCCAAATTCAAGGGTGGTTTCAAGAAACGAAAATATAGAGAAAATGATTCTCTACATTTCGTACGTTTAAACCATATCCAAAAAATCGGTTTTTGAGTATTTCAATAAACAATTTTTTTTGGTATTTCAACCATTTTTTTGGGGGTGAAGATATTATCGGAGAGTGATGATTAAATACTCGATCGACGTGTTTTTTCAAGCGCTACAACGTTTCCATTTGAACAAACAGTGTACGAATTTTTTACAATGAGTTATTGAATTAAAACTGATTTTTCAAAATTTCACCTCACTTTTCCACTCCCAAAATGAACTTCCACGACTTCGGCGCTGTGGACAAAACGAAAGCCCACATTTTTCTGAATATTTCGTCGCACGTCGTTGCTCTTGTAGGTGTTGTCGTTTGCCAATCCACCCCCATCCTTCATCCCCCCAAAAAAACCTGTACCCTGATTATTAGGCAAATTTGGATGCAGCCCCCACGGTACCTACGGAATCACCTGTCAAAAAACTGGCCTTCTAATTTTTTCCGATTACGGGGTTTTTCAGCCACAGCACGACTGTACTACGGTGAATATGGTGGCCCTATTCGATGGTCCTTCAGTTCTTCGGATGAAGGAAAGTGCTCTTCAGGGATGTTCGACTCGTGGAAGCGATTAACGCAGTAAAACATTGAGTAAGAGAAAAAACAACATGAGCCAAACAAACCCAAACAAAATAAGCGCGGAATCGTAAAACAACTAAGTTAAGAAGTTAAAGTTGGTAAAACAAGAGGTGAAGCGTTATTGTGCTTGTCTGTCGAGCAGCCAAGCACATCGGAGCCTCGATAATTCAAATCCTTCCCTCTCTTTCTCTTTTCTCGCAGGCAGCCCAACGAGCAACGCTCGCTTGCTCAAAGTTTAACTCGCCTTTAACCCGATAAACCGTTGAATATCGCTGCAACGACTCCCCTCGTCCCCCCGTTTACGACATTCCGACGAAAGACGTGAAAAGGTTTTCACGGCAGTGAAATGAGGAAAATCGCGCAATAATACTGAATTCTTCACATCTTGGATCGATGCCAATCCTCCGTCGTTCTCCGCTTTATCGTCGCCAAGGGTATATATCAATTTGAAAAATCAACTTCGGTACTGCACGAAGTTGGTATTTCGCAGGCCCCGAGATAAGTGAAAGTACAAGTGGAAAACAAATGTTTGAACGGTGATTGAACAGGTAGGGAATCAAGCTCATCATTTTTCTTCTCTATTATTATATCACTTTTGATAGCCAATTAAATTATTATTATCTTCATATAAATTATTATCTCGTTATAAATCATCATGCAAAAAATTAACTTAGAATTTCTGTTATCCTTATCGTTGTTGTCATTGTTGCTTTTATTATTATGATTATTATCATTATTATTGATAGCATTAGTATCATTATTGTTGTTTTCACTACTATTTGTTGAGATTAGCTGTGAAAAATAAACTTCGGTCCTACTCTAATTTGATATTTCGCAGATCTCGTGATAAGTCAGAGTGAAAATGGAAAACAAATGTTCGATTTATGATTAAACAGCTGGGGAATTAGAGTCATCATTTTTGTTCTCTATTATTACATTAATTATGATAAATAATTATTTTATTATTATCTCCATGTAAATCATCTTGTTACAAATGATTATTTTTCAAAAATAACTTACCATTCCTTTTACTATGCTTATCATCATCATTATAATCCTTATCGTTGCTATTATTACTATGATTATTATCATCATTATGAATACTATTAATATCATTATTGTAATTGTTATTACTATTTTTTGTTGCTTGGTACTATCGTTCCTTCGATTTATAAATTGCCTAACGTACAAAAAATCAATTAAATTGCAAACATTATTTTCGTTGTCGAAAAAACCTAAACTTGGCTCCATTCAACGAGATATTACTTTAATCGCGAAACATAGACGTGACTGATTCAATCTCACGTCGTATGCATTTCTAGCTGTACTATAATTGATTTTTATTTCAGTCTAGTCACTCAGCGATTGTAATTTAGTGCGCGCAATAATTATAAGACCCGCGAAGATGTCAGTGCGATTTTAAACTTCTCATTTCGGGATAATCATTTCATCGGAAGATTCCCGCTGAGGGTTGTGCGGTGAGAGAGTTTTGGGTGCGAGAAACGCTGCTTTTTGGGTTAAAATCTCATTAGTCAAGAGGTGTGGAGGACACGGAGCGGGAGGGGGTGGCGAAGGTTTTCGACGTCCCGCTAAATTTGACCGGAATTGTTCGAATGTTCCACGAGGATAAGTAAGCTGCCTTGGGATCTGGCAATCCTGATGGGAACAATGAGAAGCATTTCCGGGGAGTGAGAAATTCACCGCTCGCGTACACGAAATGAAGGAGCGAGGGGGGGGGGGAGAGAGAGAGAGAGAGAGAGAGAGAGAGAGAGAGAGAGAGAGAGAAGAGAGGGGGGGGGGACATTTTCTTAGTTCAACCAACGAGTATTCCGGCAGAATGTACCCAGTTGCACTTGTATGATCATTATTACAATATGCCGCACCAGACGGGAGCACTTCTAGACGAAGAAGCCGACAAAACTTGGCGATCATGCTCTCGCAGTAGTTCGAGGACACGCAAGAAAGACACGAGCGTAAAACGGAAACCTGGTGGACGATGAAATTGAGAGATAAAAGGCGGAAAACTGAATTAGTCGAGAGTTGATGAGTAAAGATAGTCCCGTCGCCTGAGTTCGGGAACTTTATTCATTTCGTATATTTCGAAGCCGTAAAAAGTTTGCGAGTTTTGAGATGATGAACGGATCATGGCGAAATCCAGCACTATTGAATATTCCAATTTTGTTTCTGCCACCATCCTTGAATAGGAGTGCCAGCTCTTGTACTCCAATCACCATATTTGCGGCAAAACGTGGTTAAATTGACATTATGGGTAACTTTGACAGTTTTTGGGGCTACTTTAACAGAGCGCCAAAATACGGCGTGCGAGGAGATTAATTATTTTTCACATCTTTTCTATTGTTGCTCAAATATGTTTTTCAAGTTTATGATCATGTTGCTAAAGTTGATTTTTATCTCAATGATAATTATAAGACTGAATAAGTGTCTATGACACTCTAGAGGCCAAAAAAGGGTATATTTTGTGATTTTTTTTTTCAGCCGAACCATAAAATACATCGAAATTACAAGATAGGGGTTTTATTATACACGTCAATAACTAAACAAAAATATTTGTCTCACAGCGATACATGTAAAAATGGCGACTGTGCAGCATTTTTCCGAAGACGCTTTTATTTATGGAAGGTCAACGACCGGACCAACACCTCCTAAAATTTTTGAGTTTTGATGAGACACTAAGTTTTTTCGATTATATATAAGAATAGCTATAGAAGTACGTAGGACTTTTTGATACATTGTTTTTTGTCAAAATGACGCATTTCTAAAACAAAACGTATAAAATGCCATGAGAAAATCGTCAGAAAATTGTTTATAAAAAATGAACTATGTAATATAATAAAAACATCCTACGTAATACCTTGAAAAATGTAATTCTAAACATACAGTCAAAATTTCAAGTAAATCGGTTGAAACTTGTTTGAGTTATGAGTCCGGCCGACTTGAAAAATGTAGTTTTGAGATAAACGCGTTTAAAGTTACTTTAAAGTGACGACCTGGATAATGTTTCAATACCTTTAATCTTAAACAATCTTCGGAAATCGAGTACTTAGAGATTTTTCACACCCATAATCTTTTGAACATAATTTTATAGGTACTAAGGTCCCTTTTAAACAAACAAAAAAATAGGTTTTTGGAAAATCTTAGAGTGGCCTAAGGCCTTAATTAAGATGAAAATTTGATTGTAAAAAATCATTTTTTTTTAAATTCTATGTATAATAAATAAAATATTAAATTTGTTTACCAAAATTATGTCAAAGTAACCCGTAATCTTTGGCACAAGTTGCATTTCAATGCCTTGTTAAAGAAACCTCACATTCGAGGTTACTTTGATACTTTAAAAAGTATATATAATATTGTGGGGCGGGGGGGGGGGGGGGGGGGCTTGACTTTCTTATATATTTGATAGCCAAAGGACGCATTGTTCCATTGGAGCAAAAAAAGTTGGAATTTAGAATGTTAAAAAAAGTTACCTACAAAAAATTTCCAAAATATGTTCAAAGTAACCTAATTTTACGGTATTCTTCATCGTAGTATGGAGAAAAAATGAGTACCAGGGCACCAGGAGTCAATAGGATTTGTGTCGATCCAAGACGAGGGAGAAAGAGAGTTGCTCAAATCTCAACCGCAAGCTGTTTGGAGCTATTTTTAGAAAAAAACGTGAACGATATCGAACCAGGCAAGTGCTCAAATGAGCAGCACGCGAGGTCCGAACTTTGAGCGTGATAGCGTGATGATTTGATCTCATTCGCGGGTGATCTTCGACCCTTTCGTTAGAAGCAATTAACTTCCACGACTACAATCAAGATGCAATTAAGACTCTGCTAATTTTCACCGGGTGTGGGAATTCCTGGAGATTCGTTGCGACAAGTTTTTTTTTATTTTTATTTCGATCGGCAACTTGGCCGTGGTAAACTCACATTACGATTTTTTTACTCGATTATCACAGCGCTCTATGGGTAATAAGGGTTGAGATATTTTTTACAAAAAAACCGAACAAAAAAACAGCCAAATTTTATTCCATTTCATGGAGGATCGTCAGCGAATTTTTTTTTTTTCGAAAAACTTCACAATGTTTCGACGAAAACTAAAATTTCGAAGAAATAAGTTTTTTTCATTAATTTCACTGGAGGCTACCGTCGAAAAGCATGTGAAGAATTCTGAACTTCGGGATTTTTTTTTATATAACATAAATACGTTTGGTAATGGGTTTCAACGTATTTTGTTCTTCTATCAATGGAGAGTAGATTCCAGTTTTATTTGTGAATAAAAAATCCAAAATGGCGGCTCCAGCTCCCGTTAAATAAAATCGTGCACGGCGTGTTTTGGTCTGCGCGGGCTCCAAAGCCTTGTGTCATTCATTTGAAACATAAACGGGTTAAATATTATTAAACTAAATTAAATTTGGGGGCCTATTGGTTTTTTTGTTTTCCGAAAAAACCCTGGATAACAAAATGGCAACCGTTTGAAAAAAAAACCCAATTTCCTGCCCTTTTTTTCTTCAACGAACGAAAAAAATACATTTAAATCAATTTTTGGAAAAAATTGCTTGCTGATGGTCCCGCAAATAGAATTTCCTTTCAATCACGCGGAGATTCATGTGAATCGGTTCATCCGTTAAAGCTGTAGAGCGCCTCGCGCGCTGTAAAATGCTGATTCCAGAAAAAACGCATTTAAAGTGTAAGGTTATAAAAAACAGTACCTAATGTTTGTTTTCGACAACCCAAACAAACAAATCCACGTGTTTAGGAGAGAGAGAGAGAGAGAGAGAGAGAGAGAGAGTTGTTTGTCCCCCCTTGAGAAAAACGCGCTTAAAGTTTTCAAAATTTTTGTAAATTATCTTCGTTTTCTACATTTCTAAATTAAAGAAACTTAAATATCTTAAGATTAATTTCTTAATTATTAATTAATTTCTTAATCCTAATTTCTAAATTAAAAAAATTAAATTTTTAAATTAAAATTTCTTTACGAACTTTCTTCGTTAAAAAAAAACTTTCTTCGTTTTATAAATTTTTGCACACTGTAAGGATGCAACTTATGTGAAAAAGTCAAATTTTTATTCTTCCAGGCATGTAAAAATATTTTTCAACGTTGACTTTTCTTCGACCGTTTACTCCGAAAAGCTACTGCGCGATGATAACCCAACAAAAATAAAACCTCAATAACGAATCGCGTCCAAGTTAGGAAAGAGATGAAAACCAAAATGGAAAAGCTCTGGAAGTCCAATTTGAAGGGTCAGAATGATGCATTTTTTTCTAGCAACACATTGCTTGGAATGAATTAATTTTTTCCCAGCATGTTGTACACATGTTTGCGGTTACGATGTAATTTATTCGGAAGAAAATCTTTCAAAGTGTTCGCGGTGCTGCAGTTGGCGTTGCAGTCCTCCAGCGGTAGAGATCCTGGTAGAGATCCCGCCCGAAACGGCGGGATCTCTACCAGGCTCAAATGTAATCTGAAACGAAAACAAAAATTGTTTTCTTTAAATATATCCACCTGTCTATGGGTTCACGATCCACTTTTCGAAATTTCGAAAAATACGAAAAATGACAGCTTGTCCAAGGAAAACCTCATGTTTCTCTTAAAAAACAGCATGCTGAAGTCATTGTTATAAATAAATGGTTCATCCAATTAAAAAATGCGATCGTGAACCAAAAATGACTACTGTTTGAACGCCAACTGTGCAAATTCAAGTCAATGGTGTGACCGTTACTCAAGATATCAATTCACAAGATATCAAAAGATTCATGGTCCGGTTGGTCTTAAAATATTCTTGAAAGTTCACACTATAACAATACGCAAAAAAAACGATTTTTTGAAGTTCCCGGAGAGGGATACCCTCTTCACGGATCTTCCGTTTCTGGGCTCTTTCTTTGGATTCATCAATGACCGAGTGAATTTCCCCGGCTCTTGATAGCGTGCCAAAAATAAATAAGACTCTTCGCAGTCGTGCGTGAGTGCGGTTGAAAAATGCATGCGCAGCTCCTACGAGCCTGCGCTCGTAAAAAAAAAGTAGACGCACGCCGCAAGCGTTTCGTGTGTGGAGCAGGCATTTTTGTTTCCTTACTTTTGCTTTTTCATTATTTCAACCGGACGTAGAGCTTCGCGCTGCTGGCACAGTAAGTCCCCAGGTTTAGTGGTACTCGAAAGGTAAAAGAAAAAGTGGAAGCACTGGAAGGAGCATCGGAGGATGTAGAAATACCGTGCGGTAGCAACCTCGTTCTCTTACCTTCTGCATAAATAACGAAATCCCTTGGCATACATAAACTCCAACTTGTTTACGCAAAACAAGCGGACTTTTTTACAAGACGTTTCAGTATACAACTATATATATTTACGTATGGGCATAAATACGCATGTATCAGTGTGTCTGTATGTGGGTGTACAATTTATCGGGAGGCAAATTTAATACCAGCACGACTATAAATATATAAATAAAGCATTTAGCAGAATTATACCCCCCATGGAAATTTATATACGCAAAAATATACTGCAAATTTATTTTATTAATAATTGTAATATATGTGAAATGTATGCCATGTATTGAAAATATATGTTGCATATATGTGCCAAATTGTAATTTTCGTAACGTTTTTATATATGAGATGGATATGCGTGGTATTACTGTATATCAATGTGTCATATATCAATTATATATGTAGCATTTACCCTGCATATATACCACGTATATACTGCATAAATGGTATATATATATATACCACATATATACAGAAATGCGTAGCATATCTGTATATAGTGTTTATATGTAATAGCGTACTTCAACTGTAAGTGTAAGTGTAACCCAAACAAACTGTAAGTTAAGTTTTTTTAAGTTTAAGTTTTAAGTATTATTAAGTTTAATGGTAATAGTGTTTAGACACAGCATATATTTTTTGTCAGGAATATGTATCAAAAATGTATGCGTCAAATATGACGCATACATTTTTGATATATTTTTCTGACAAAAAAATAGATTGAAAATATATGCGTCGTATATGCCTCATATATGCATCATATATAGTGTTTATACGTGGCATATATGTTTTGGTCAGGAAAATATATCGAAAATATATGGGTCATATATGCGTCATATATTTGGTGCATATATACTGAATATATACGTATTATTCGATTTTTCGTCACTATATATGCGACCGATATATATATATATATATATATATATATATATATATATATATATATATATATATATATATATATATATATATATGTAGCATATATATGTAGCATATATTTTCTGCATGTATTTTACATACATGAATTTCCATGGGGGATGTAAGGAGAAAGAGAATTCTGGAGGAATTCGAGGACGGTGTAAGAAGGCCCCAATATCCACAAAATTACCTTTAGATAAATTAGCGAAATTTTTCGAAGCTCATTTCAAGGGGCTATACCAGTGTGAACGCTGAAAATTTGGGCGATTTTCGGGAATTTTTTGGAAGAAAAGTACTCAATTAAATGTTTCGGAAAATTAAGAATATATTTGGCTATATTACATAATTTTTTCATAGAAAAATATTGAGATCCAAGCGACTTATGCGCTGCCTTCGGAGGTGCCAAAAAAGTTCCTTTACTGCTGACATGATTCCGGCCGATTGAGTAGCTGAAACCGAAAAAGGAAAAAAAGGTCGTTAAACTGGAAGGTATTTTCTGTACAATGATGTAGCATTTTCGAAAAATATCAAAATTTAACAAAATGGCGAAGTTATGAAAAAGTCTGTTTCCTTGCCTATAAAATGGTCGTTTTTGTTCAATGCCAAATCGTCAATTTTCATCCAATCAAAAACATCCTACGTCGTTGCAGAGTGAATATATTTCAGAGTACTCAGTTCAAATTTCAAGGCAATCGGATAATTTCTCTTTGAGTTACAATGTCAGCAAATTTGAAAAATCTCATTTCGAGAAAAATGCGTTTGAAGATTTAACTATCGATTTTTGCAAGATAAAATGATATTGATATAAATGATAATGATATTCTTGAAAGTATAAACGGTCGAAAAAAGCAACAAAAAAGATCGATTCTTTGAAAGTGGCACACTGATGTAGCCCCTTAAGAAGCGTCTCGACGCTAAAATCAACGATTCGTTGAAGGCGGCACGTCACTGTAACGGGTAAAAGAAATCGATCAAGTCTTGCATTTTCTCAAAGTAGACATTAGGACCGCACAATTTTCAGCTCTATTTTTTTCCTTTCTCTCGCCGTCCAATTATCTTCTTTGACGAAAAAAAAATTGCGATGCGTAAAAAAATATTTTGAGTTCGCTCAAGCCTCCCAAGGATTCAAGTTTTTATTAAAAAATCCATTCTTTTTCGTCCACATTTGAATTTGACGTTTTATAATTTTTCAATTAACCTCGCGAAAGCTCTAGCCGGCCAATGGTGGCCGGCCAATTCAGTGGTCGTTCAAGGTTCTCGAAATTTCCAATTTTCGCAATTTTTAAACCCCTCTCATTCGCCAATTTCACGCTTTGTAAAATTTTCATAACAATTAATCCTTTTTTTCTTTTGAAACAGATTTTTCAAATTTCCCTCACCCTTCTAACCCAAGAATTATTATCTTTATTTTCATAAAATAATTCGTAGCTGTACGCTGTGACGAGCGACGCCATAACACAATAATACATAATAACACATATCGTCAAATTGGGGTTTGTTACAAATGGTTATAATACATTATTCAGAAAATGTAACAGTTCGCTTTTTATTTTCATTTTATGCTACAAGGAATTATGATGCATGCGAGATTTATTTTTTGGTGGAAATTCTGAATTTCGATAACCTTGAGCGATATTCTAAATATCTCGGATCACTACCAAATGTTTGGTCGTGATCCGAGGTATTTAGATTTGTATTTCATTATAATAGGTGACCTTGAGTGACCTTGAACGACCTTGAACGACTTTGACCGCTTAATGTTTTTTATGCGGCTTCAGGTGCTCCACAAGATGGTTGAAAAAAATGTATCATTCCATTTAAAGAAGTGGCGTTGACCTTGACGTAGCTTCAGCGCTTCCACCGATAAAAAAATAGGGTGGTCGCGTATGTCGGCCTTCTCGAACACTGAAACTTTTGTCTGAAATGTTTTTCGATATGATCAATAGTTTGAGTGCTATTGCTCTGTAACACTTTATGTGCCTGACTGTATATATATATATATATATATATTTTTTTTTTGTTGTCGAAACGAGAGGGGCGGGGGTGGGGCGGTTCTTCGGACCTTGACCAAGTGGGTCGACTGGTTGTATTATAAAACGAGGCAGGATAGTTAATGTGGTATTTTTCACTTGAGATAAACAGCCTAAAAATTGAAATTTTTTACCCAATAGGGAATCGAGTATAAAATTCAGTATACGGTTGCCTAAAACAATAATAACAATTTAACAACAATAAAGTAGAAATTAATTTAAATTAATCAATTTACCGTTGTTATTATTGTTGTTGTTATTCATTAAAATTGATCGATAAAAACAACAGTAGAAATAAATTGAAAAATATTTTACGAACAATTCTCACAATCACGTAAAAGTATATCTGGCAAATACAATCATCCCGGAAGATTTTACTCTTTCGAAAGCGCGGGCAAGGATAAACGCTGCTTGTCCGGCGTAATCAAAAGATCAAACGAGCCAGAATAATTTCGGCAATTTAATACCCGCATCGTTGAAATTTCCGCTAGAGTTGCGAGTGCAAGAGCGAACGAAAATGCGCAGTTATTACCGATATACTTAATTGAATTTTATAACGACGAGAGTTCGCGGGTGTGTGCAAGCTCTGCGTTTTGTACAATAAAGAGAAAACGAGTGAGAAAGATAAGAGCGGAAGGAGGCGACGGGGAGGAGGACAAACGATGATGGAACGTATATAAAGAGAAATGAGGATGCGGAGATTCGCGGATGCTGGGAAAGAGTGGCGGAGCCTTTGTGGGGCCTGGAAAACGCGTGCATTTTCCACTCGCAGGGGCGCGTGAGGATCGTGGGAAAATTACGCTAACGAACGGGACGAGTGAACGAGGAGCTGAGCTTTCGCATCGCTGGGCGTGACGGGAACGCTTGGACGCGTACCCAAAGTGATCAAAGTCGAGTGAGCAACGAACTATATATATATATATATATATATATATATATATATATATATATATGCACATACAGATGCGTACACACACACACACACACACACACACACACACACACACACACACACACACACACACACACACACACACACACACACACACACACACACACACACACACACACACACACACACACACACACACACACACACACACACACACACACATATATATATACACGCATCTGTATGTGCATATACATGCATATAAAAAATAATAAAGAAGGTATGCACGGAAGAGTGAAGAAAAATTGGCAAAACTATTTTTCAAATTAGCGCCCTCGGGCAAATCTTTGTAGTTCCGAATCTATATCTCGTTCACCTCCCTGTTGGCTTTAACCCCTCGAAAATTTCGAGAAGTTTCCTTCAATTAATTTTAATGGTATCGTTACCGTGCGGTATGAGCGAACCGATGGAATTCTCACAGGGGATATTTATCGTGGAGAATTTATCGAACAATTTATCGCCGCACGAATTTTACAAATTGTTCTTTGCTACCGGTTTGAATTGTTGAAACATTTTTGTTTGCGGTATTTTGAATGTTTGAATTTTTTGGAATCAGCTTATTGAATTTAGTTTTTAAGGTTGTTGCTAAATCATTATTGAAAGGTGGGGGGAGAAACGAAAATCCTATGCTAATACATTGTGTGGCATCACCAGTGCCAACTTATTGTAGCAAAATATTGATGACGTGTAGACTGAATGTCTACACGTCTGAAATTTTTCTGAAATTTAACGTATTTGAAATTGGCGCGCTCGGTTTTCGATAGGTTTTACTATTTACATAGTTCCGACGTTGCCACATTTCAATACATAGTTTTCAAAAAGCCTCACTTTTTCGTGAATTGGTCGTATATGTTTCATACATTTTCATTGAGGGCAAATATACACCTAGCTGGTCGAGGTCGAGGATTTAGAAGCTATGAACATTCCGTCGACCGTAGAATATGGGCCTGGCATCGATGATTCCATGTAAGTTGACAAATTTCATGATTTATTCATTCCCAAATTTTCAAACGCGTTTTTCTCAAGATCACGTTCTTCAAATCGGTACCCAAAATTTCTCGAAAACCAATGAACCGATTGCCTTGAGGTTTTTTGTGGTTATTCTATACACCGTTATCTAGTACTTGTCATAGGATTTTTTTTCCGTTACTTAGTTTTTGTTTTATAGGCAAAATAATAACTAATTTTTGGCCCAAAAATCACTATTTATGTTCAAACGTCCGCCATTTTGTCATTAATCGATATTTTCAAAATTGGCTATGACAAGTACTAGATTATAGTATCTAATTTAATAATCTTTTTGGTTTTTTTTCAGATGATTTTTGAAGAAACGCCAGATGGTACCGTATACGCAGATTTTTTTACAACGCTCCAAGGATCATACAATATCCTTGTATATTTTTGATATTTTTGAATAAAGAAAATTAAATATATTTTTGAATGTATATACTTTCAGATAATTGAAACCCCAATCCGAAATTCCAAATAGTTTTCCTTGAAAAAATTCACAAAAATGACCTTTTTTCGGCTCCTAGGTGTATATCTCCCCTTAATTACGTCGGTAACCTGTCTATTTTTTCGGTAATATTGTTCTGTACACTATCCTGCACACACTATTCGTTTTTTGGGCCACTTTCTTCACAAATGCGGAAGGTATCCGCGAGAAACTGAAATGATAACGACGTTGCCCCGTACAAACCATCGCGATCAAGTAGTGATTGATGTAAACTTAAAACTTTAGTAATTAATTAACGAGTGCAGAAACCCCCGTTCTCCTTTTGCCAGTATATTTAGAAAATATACCATAACGATTAGTGAAATTTTCATTAATATCTATTTACTCCAATATTTTTAAGCAACAACCTTAAAATTCTATTCGTTTTTGAGATGCATCTGGAAGGTTTTTTTGGAGAGGCATCTTCAAGGTTTCTCGAAAATAAATTCAACTTTTGAAATTATTCATTCGCTTATATTATTATTATGTTTTTATTGCTATGTCAATATATTCAGTTATATTCGTTGTTTCAATTATCGCCATTACGGTCACGATTGTTATTATTTGCATTTTAATTTATTATTTATTATTTGATTGTTTCATTTTTGATTTTTGTTATAATTTGAAGTTTTTGAATATATTATTGTTGTGACATTTCGATTATTTTTTTAAATTTATCAAGAAAAAGTGCATAAATTTTAAAGAGCAAATTTCATTTGAACGCAGCTGTGCATTTGTATTAACGCTTTCTTTACCCTAGAATGGAGAGTAGTTTTTGTGTACGCGGTGAGATCTTTATAATTAGGTTACTCGAAAAATGTAAAGAAGAATGCAGCAGTGTTTGGAAAAGCTGGAACAAGCTCACGTCGTTATTCCTTTAATTATCGCATCGCGTATATTCAAGTACCTCTTTTTCCCCTTTTTTGTGCTTCCTCGACTTTCTACATTGGAAAAAAATCGCAAATGAACCTCCGATGAACAAGCACCAATTAATTCGTTATAGAATACGCTGTAGAAACAACTACGCTATATATCATTAATATTTAACACAAAAAAATGTTCCTCTCTCGGAGAAGTATTCAAAGTTGTTGAAATAATGGGAACAAAAAACATTCTGCGTTCACCAGCGCCACGTTGCATAATATTTTCCCTTCAAGCGAAGTATCGACGAAGCTTCAAATAAAAAATAGGGCCTCCAAACTTTGATGGATGGAGGTTCAAACGAGGATTTCCGACCCCCTTAAACTAAACTTGACCTCGCACGCGGAGCGCGCTCTTCCATTAATTTTTTTGGGCTAATTAGTAGCAACGAAATTTTTTATCGACCGGTGATGAAAAATGTTTTCTTTTTCCCTCTGGAAAACGTTTTCGAGTCTCGCAAAGATAATACAGTCATTATGTATTACCAAGATGGGTTTTTTTTTTTCTCGAGTCTCGGTCGGCAAAGGGCTGGAGAATTGACGGGGTCAACCGGAAATGAGCTGTTCCGATATCGAAGATTCCAGCCTCGAAGCTCCACAGGTGCTTACCCCCACAATATTTTGCTACCCTCGCTACGTGCCTTTCCATTCTTGTTTCTCGCGCTTAGTCTCGTCCCTTCCCATCGGCCATTTTGTGGCCTCGTAGCTTTTTGAGCAAATTTTTCGCGAATATTGTCTGTCGAGTGTGACGACAGGGTAGTTCGTAAGGTCGCACTCACCAACGTGAATAAATATTTCAACGATCCCCCAAAGGCACTTAAGGGGGGAGATACCGTAGGCGAGGAAAAAATGGCTGATTTTCAAATTTTTATTTCAAAGGCAAAATTACTTTACTCTTTTTGAGACTTAGGATATGTTTCATTACTACTTTTGGCTGTTACATGGTATTTAATGGCTGCGGTATGGCACGGGCTTCTAAACAGCATTTTCAAAACTGGCATGACGTATAGCTAAAAAACGAATCGACCGATTCTAATGACATTTGGTATAAATCTTTCTAACCTTATTGTCTAAAACATGACCCTAAATGTTTTTGAAGATTTATAAAAAAGTATTTTTTATTGCAAAATGTAGCCACTTTTTCGGAAAATTCAATCTTTTTGTTTCAAATCGTACCATTTCATCGATTTTCAACATTTCTCACTTTTTCTTGGCCAATGAAAAAAAAAGTATTTTCTAAAGTATCACGGTCTTCTAAACGGACTGCGGTGGATGTTGTCAGACGGCGTGACACGTAGCGTCGACGAGATTAGTCTGAAAAAATAATCAACGAGATTTTTTATTTATTAACACTCATACGCAGAATATGAACCAAGAAAAATTGAGAAATGTTGAAAATCTATTAAATGGTACCTTTTGAAACAAAAAGATGGACATTTTCGAAAAAAATGGCTATATTTTGCAATGAATAGTACTTTTTTTTTAAATGTGCAAAAACATTTAGAGTCATGTTTAAGACAATTAGGTTAGAAAGATTTATACCAAATTTCAACAGAATTGGTCGATTAGTTTTTTAGCTATACGTCACGCCAGTTTTGAAAATGCAGTTTAGAAGCCCGTGCCAGAGCTCAGCCATTTTTTAAGATTAATCAAATAAAACGAATAAACTCGGCCAAGTGAAAGTCGGACCTCGCTCTGTTAGGACCAACAAACTTTTTTTTTTAACTAGAAATTTAATCAGGTAATGCTTTTTTCCATCTTCGTTCTTAGGTAGTAGGTACTAAACTGAAACCATATGGGGCGATGGTAGCTAAAGAAAGCTTTGTATACTTCTGCTGTAAGCTAATAATGAAAATATATAAAATTATTGTTATTAAAATATTAACAATACCAAATGACTTGCTTTTGGAGTCGGTACCAGCCAATTGCCAATATTGCCACATTTTTCGCAGAAAAAGAGGAGGCGAAGAAAAATAACTAAAATATACGATCTACAAGTCTTTTTTTAATTCGCAATCTCGTTTCTTCTGTGACGTCAATCTCTTGTTCTTGGCTGGCACCAACTCCAAAAATAATTAATTTGCTATTGTAGATATTTAAATAACAATAATTTTGTATATTTTCATTATAAATTTATTGGATTATGTGTACAATAAATTATTATATATAATACATTATGAATCGGCGTTTTTAGTATTTATTTTTTAAATACAGTATATGGCACATAACGTACAGAAATTCCAAATTCCGAACTAGTTTAATTTTTTAGATAAACGCCGTAACAAAAATGTTCTACAACTGACAACTTTGACGGCGCCCCATTTTTTAATTTTTGAAGGTAAAAAAGAAGAAAAAAATTGTGCTTTACTCAATGAGCTTTAAAAACTGACACCCCACATGCCAGGGTAAGAAAAAAAAATCTGCGCCTTTCTCATGTATGGGACCCCCGGGAAAAATAATTTAGCTTAATTTCTAATTTAATATTCAGCTTTGGGTCACCATTCCACACAAAACATCCAAATTTCCGATCTGTAACTCATCCCCTTTGCGAGCTGGAGACACGTGACATACGGACAGACAGCAGAGTGACAGCAATAGGTTTCCGTTTTGCCCTTTGGATATGGAACCCTAAAAATACCATGTAACAGCCAAAAGTAGTAATAAAACGTACCCGAAGTTTACAAAAATAGTGAAGAAATCTGCCCTTAAAAAAAAAGTCATGAACATCGGCAAATTTTTTCCTCGTCTAAAGTTATCTCCCCTCTTGAATTCGAGGGAAAATGGTACGAAAGATGGGCGAAATAATTGAAAAAAATGGCCGTACTTCGCGTGCCTCGTAATTCTTCAGTGAGTATCAATTTCGCGATTACACTCGGTACCGGTGCGTCTGTCGAAGAGGGCTTTATAATTTCGACCGCAATCGCGAGCACCTAAACCTCGTTGGCGTTTAAACGTCACGCTCAGGGAAATGACGCGTCGAATTCTTAACTACCGGCCACCTTGTGCTACCCAGAATTCTCCACGCTTTTCGCCGTTTGTCCCCGTTAAACGGTGACGGTTAACGGGAAACTCGAAATTCCGAGGGAACGTCGTTAAATTTAACCACCGTCCGGATGGTATGCTTGAACGAATTTTACTGCGAATTTGCTCGAAGATTGGAATCCGTAAAAAAAAAGGTTTTCTTTGGCTTTTATTATAAAGCATCTGCCCGCGAGTGAAAACAATGGGAGTAGTCGGAAAATACAAATATATTTTTTCGTTCCATCCTTCGACGTTGTGGAATATTATCGAAAGAAGACAAGATTTGGAAAAAGGAATTTACTTTATTCACGGACGCCGAAAAGCGTAATAATTAGAGCTTTCTTGTCACCCGAGAAACATCGCAAAGAATACCGCGCGGGCATATGGTTATTAGGGTTTCGTACCCAAAGGGCAAAACGGAACCCTATCAAGGGGTCTTCTCACTTGAGACGCTAAAAAGGCCATTTTCATGAATTTTTTCGATAGGTTTATATTATAGATATTGATAGGAAAGTTGTTACACTTACTGAATACACTTTCGAAATACATTCAAAGAATTTTTTTATGTATTTGTGTAACCCAAACAAACTTTAAACGCGTTTTTCTCGAAACAACGTTTTTCGACGGCTTGTTGATAAAATCTTCGAAAATGCCGATCCGATCCTTATGAAATTTTAACCACATATTCTTCACAACTAACGCTATAGCGCATATCAAGGTTTTTTTCAAATTTTGATATTTACTATTTTTTTTGCCAAAAACGGTGAAAAAGACACTTTTTTTGTTTTTTTTTAATGTCCGCCATTTTGTTATTTTTGCATACATAAAAAATCGTATGATATGAGCTATAGCCATTAAGGGGTTAGGCCATAGTGACGGGTATAAAATCGTGTGCGAATTTAACAATTTTTTTTTCATATCAAAAAGTGATTTACTCATAAAATTAATTACACATCTATTTAGTATGAATATCAAGCTGTTAGAAAATATGTATATATTTTTTTTCGATATACAAAATGGCCGACTACTAATATTTTCTTTTGTTATCTTTTTTTAGGCGCTCCGCGGCGTGACGTTTAGCATCCACAATTTTTTACCCAGAACAAAAAACAAAAATTCTCGTCAATCTACAATACAATACCTAGAGAATTACGTACGGAATTTGAAAAAAATTGTTTTATTCAACAGTTGTAGGTATTTAAACTTAATAAATCAATTTTCACCAAAATTTCAGCGAAATTTCATATAAAACCGCTCTTACAATGAAAAGTTTTCGATTAATCAGAAATTCCGTACGTACTTCTCTCCGAAATGCAACTAGGAACATAACTTTTAAATTTGAAGTAAATCGAGTGAAAATTGTTGATGTTATTTGTCACGCCAATTGGAAAAAAGCTGTTTCGAGAAAAACGCGTTTAAAGTTTTACACATGCCTCTGGCCGTGCCAGAGGTGGGCTTACGTTATACGCTCAAAGTCGGCGATAAAAAATGTTCTTGCTATAAATCGAATAGTAACTTATTCTTATGATGATCAACCACCGTTTTAGCGAAAAGAATGATTTTTTGAAAATTCTACTGTAGCCTTAGCCCTTAAAATACTGAATCTAAAACCGTTTGATTTTTTGTTTCGGATGATCCATCT
The DNA here is from genome assembly GCA_963210295.1 of Ophion ellenae. Classification (NCBI taxonomy): domain Eukaryota; kingdom Metazoa; phylum Arthropoda; class Insecta; order Hymenoptera; family Ichneumonidae; genus Ophion; species Ophion ellenae. The sequence continues at coordinate 24,777,852 of OY723393.1, read as the reverse complement.
CCGAGATTTCATCAACAGCGCAGACCTACAATTTTTTTAGGACATTCTTTTAACTACCATTTTCGTCTATAAATAGTGAACTAAATAAATACATTCTTTTTTCACTGTATTTCGGAAGTGTATTTATTAAGTGTAACAACTTTTATATCAATATCTATAATTAAAACCTATCAAAAAAATTCATGAAGATAGCCTTTTTTGCGTCTAAAGTGAGAAGACCCCTTAATGTCACTTTGCTGTCTGTCCGTCTGTATGTCACGGGTTTCTAGCTCGTAAACGAAATCAGTGACAGATCTGAAATTTGGATATTTTGTGTCGAATGTTGACACAAAACCTAATATTGCATTAGAAATACAATCAAATTATTTTCCATGGGGGTCCTATACACGAAAAAGGAGCAGAATTTTTTCTTCTCACCCTGGCATGTGGGGTGTCATTTTTGAAAGCTCATTGAGTAGAGTAAAATACTTTTTTTTTATCTTTAAAAACAAAGAATTGGGGTCGTCAAAGCTGTCAATTTTAGACCATATTTGTTACGGGGTCCATCTCAAAAACTAAAGTAGTTAGGCACTTGGAATTTCTGTATATTATGTACCATATACTGTATTTAAACAACAGATACTGAACACCGATTCATAATGTAGTATATACAATAATTTATTGCATGCATAATACAATAAATTTATAATGAAAATATATCAAACTATTTTTATTAAAATATTTACAATACCAAATGACTTATTTTTGGAGTCGGTGCAAGCCAAGGAGGAGAGATTGACGGCTCGAAAGAAACGAGATTGCAAATTTAAAAAAGGCTTTAGAGCGTATATTTCATTTATTTTTCTTCGCCGCCTCTTTTTCTGTGAAAAATGTCACAATATTGGCATTTGGCTAGTACTGTCTCAAAAAATAAGTCATTTGGCAATGTAATAGTTTAAATAACAATAATTTTATATATTTTTATCATTGGCTTACAGCAGGAGTATGAAAGCTTTCTTTAGCTATCATCATCCCGTATGGTTTCAGTTTAGTACTACCTAAGAACTAAGACAGAAAAAAAAGAGTCATATGGACGGAACCCTAATAGAGGGAGGCCCGACTCGCATTTAGCCGAGTATTTTTAAATTATGGATACTCTGTCTCTCTCTAGTGGGAGAATTTATCGAGTTTAAAGAAAATATAAATATTCTCTCTCTGGTGGGAGAATTTATCGAGTTTTTTAAGGGGAGATACACACCTAGGAGCCGGAAAAAAGTCATTTTTGTGAATTTTTTCAAGGAAAGCTATTTGAAATTTCGGATTGGGGTTTTAATTATCTAAAAGTATCTTCATTCAAAAATATGTTTATTTTTCTTTATTTAAAAATATAAAAAATATACAAGGATATTGTATGATCCTCGGACCGTCATAAAAAAATCTGCGTATACGGTACCCACTGGCGTTTCTTAAAAAATGATCTGAAAACAAACCAAAAAGATTGTTAAATTAGATACTATAATCTAGTACTTGTCATAGCCGATTTTGAAAATATCGATTTATGACAAAATGGAGGACGTTTGTACATAAATAGTGATTCTTGAGCCAAAAATTAGTTATTATTTTGCCTATAAAGCAAAAACTAAGTAACGGAAAAAAAATCCTATGACAAGTACTAGATAATGGTGTATAGAACAGCCCCAAAAAACCTCAAGGCAATCGGTTTATTGGTTTTCGAGAAATTTTGGGTACCGATTTGAAAAACGTGATTTTGAGATAAACGCGTTTGAAAATTTGGCAATGAATGAATCATGAAATTTGTCAACTCACACGGAATCATCGATACCAGGCCCATAGTTTAGGTCTTCTACGGTCGACGAAATGTTCATAGCTTCTAAATCGATTTTTTCGACCATCCAGGTGTATATCTCTCCTTAAAAATACTTTTAATAAATAAACAAACGTCTAGACCCGTAAACGGTATTATTTACCGGTCCGACCAATAACGGGGTGCTTCTACTTACGCCCGTCGGTTGGCTCTGATTACAGGGTAATAACAGCGATAAAAAAGAGCGAAGGTAGGGGGGGGGGCAAAAAGGTGTAATGAGAGGGTGAATGGAGGGCAAGGGCTTGTGTAAGCAACGGTTTTCTCGTGCGCGTTCAGTGAGCGTAAAAATTTCGCAATCAAAGAGAGACCTGCTCTCCCCCACGCGTTTATTCTCGGTACACTAGTTGCGTACACCAACAGAAGCATTAAACGCGTGGGTGGTTGCTATTATTGTATTAAACCACGCATACCCGGACACGATGTTATAGCGGCGATGTATAAATATAACTTTACGATAATTCCCGCGCGCGGTCTTCATCCCCGATAAAATAAGAGACGTAGTAGTCTCGGCTTAACGGACCAAACGGATGATTGGTTACGGTCGTATTACCCCCCGAGATACACTCCATCGTTTTCCTCCGGTATTATTTTCACTATCGCATTTCCATTCGGGTTCAACGTTTCCGTAACTTCGTTCATCCACGCGAAACACGCTATAGTCCCGTTAAGTACCTCGCTACGGTTTTTCATTGCTCGTATTTCGTTACAGGGGAATTTTATTCTTTCGGGGGTTTACACATTTGAAATTACCGGTACACGGCGATTATCCATATTGATTCGTTTTATGAATTATTGCGGGTTTTCTTTCTACCTGTCTGACTATTCGCCGGCCATATCCACTTGGAAATATTCATTTATTTTATTGACTCGCTTTTACATATGCTGGTAATGTAATTTGAGGGACCAGCCGTCTGCCGCATGGCTGAGCATTTCCATTTTTAATCGAACATTTAATTTAGTACACTCGAAAACCTGAAATGCAGCAGACTTTTTTTTCGAGCGAAAGAGTGCTGGTAATTTATTATGAACGGCAATAGCTCTGGCACATGGCTGGGTACTTCTACTTTTGGTAGGATATTTTATTTCAGAGGTCTTCTCACTTTAGATACTAAAAAACGGCTATTTTCATGCATTTTTTTGATAGGTTTGGATTATAGATATTGATATGAAAGTTTTTACACTGAATAAATACACTTTCGAAATACATAAAATAGTTTTTTTGATGTATTTATGTAACGCAAACAAACCTTAAACGCGTTTTTTCGAAACGACGTTTTCCGACGGCTTTATTGATAAAATCTTCGATACTGAGCCAATCCTTATGAAATTTTAACCACATACTCTTTACAACTATAGCTATAGCGCATATCGAGGATTTTTTAACCACATATTCTTTACAACTATAGCTACAGCGCATAACGAGGATTTTTTAAAATTTTCATATTCGCTAATTTTTTTGCCGAAAGCGGTGAAAAGAAACACTTTTTTTTGTTTTTTCGAAAAATGTCCGCCATTTTGTTATTTTTGCATATATCAAAAATCGTGTGATATACGCTATAGCCATTAACATACTGAATCTAAAACCGTTTGATTTTTTTGTTTCGGATGATCCATCTCCGAGATCTCATCAACAGCGCAGACCTACAATTTTTTTAGGACATTTTTTTAACAATAATTTTCGTCTATAAATGGTGACTTAAATAAATTTAAAAAAATTTAAATGTATTCCGGAAGTGTATTTATTAAGTGTGACAACTTTTATATCAGTAGCCATAATATAAACCTATCAAAAAAATTTATGAAAATGGCCTTTTTTTAGCGTGTCAAGTGAGAAGACCCCTTAACGCGGTATTCCTCTCTTGAAAGCCCAATTTGAAGGGTCAGAATGATGCATTTTTTTTTAGTAACACATTGGTTGGAATATATTAATTTTTTCCCAGCATATTGTACACATGTTTTTGGTTTCAATGTAATTTTTTCGGAAGGAAATCTTTTAAAGTATTCGTGGTGGTGCAGTTGGCGTTGCAGTCCTCCAACGGCGAGACCCGAAACGGCGGGATCTCTACCAGGCTCAAATGCAATCTGAAATGAAAACAACTTTTTTTTCTTTAACTATATCCACCTGGCTATGAGTTCACGATCCACTTTTCGAAATTTCGAAAAATCCGGAAAATAACAGCTTCCCCAAAGAGAACCTCACTTTACTCTTGAAAAGCAGCAAGTCATTGTTATTAACAAATGATTTATCCAATTAAAAAATGCGATCGTGAACGGAAAATGACTACTGTTTGAACGCTAACTGTGCAAATTCAAGTCAATACCCCCATGGAAAATTATGTATGTAAAATATTTACCATAAATTTACCATATTACCATATGGTAAAATATTTACCATAATATGTGCCAAATTAGAATTTGGCACATATATGTAACATATATTTTCAATTATTTCCAGGGAGGAAGGGGGTATCTTAATACACTACAAACTGGAATACGTTGCATTTTTTTATGCAAAATAGAACCGCATTTTTGTTAACGATTTTTTCGCACTTCGAGGTTGGAACTGACAACGTCCGTACATTGTTCGTTATTTATCCGAGTTCATACGTTCGTGATTGAAATATTTTTTTAAACGCGCTACTTCGATTTTTTGTACGTCTGACCACTGGCGGACCGTTTCCACTTAGACTCGATCATTTTAACCGTTCTGACCTCTTGTGTTATTTCTTAAATATCTTAATTAGTCGCCGTGTTCGTGTCGATTTGCAAACGCGAATTCTCGGACGCATGGCTGACCAGGGATGGAATTGTTCTACTTGATAAAACTTCTTTTTAAATTTCCTGTCTAATATTGTATTGATTGTCCTTTTTTTCGTTGGAAAGTAAAATACGTTTTAGGATTGAATTCTAGTATACAGAAAATGAATGTTGAAATATGTTGGAAATAAATGTTGATAAGTCTACAAGGAACATCACTGCGGTGTCCGCTTTCAATTTTGTTGAGACTCGTCTATGTGGTAGAGCATCAAAAACTATTAGAAATGTATTTTTTCTCTACGAACTGCAAATTTGTGTTTAGAGTATGGAAAAATTTGCGAAAATCGATGGTCGAACTTTGAAATTCTGCCAGAAATTGAAAAACTAATCGGCGCTCGATTAATTGAGCGGCATATTAAGAAGGAAACGATAACAAAAACAATAAGCGCAGAGCGAAATTTCAAATCGAAACAGAAAAAAAATCACGGGCAATTCAGGAAAGTAAACAATTTTTTGCACAAAACGTCAAAAAAAATTGGATTCTTAATATTTTTTTATAGGATCATATCTGTGTATTATTGCCCCTTGAATGCGAATTCATCATTCATTTTCTCCAAAACTCTTAATTTTCATTAAAATCATCGAAAATGTATAGAGACGGGTTTTCGCATTTACCCGACGGAATTTTGAGCTTTGGACAAAAGCTCCGTGATATTCGTAATTGGCGAAAAATTTCCCATGGGAAGCAGCCAAAATATAGTAAAAGTCGAAAAAAGAAAATTCGTCTATTCTGGCCACTTTCCCAAAGTCACAAAAATCCTATTCGAGTGAGATACGCTTAATGGGGTGTTTTGAAAAATGTTTTCCTCGACTAAAAGAATACCGCTGGATTCATCTCGATATCACAAATAGTTTTCCCGAGAAGTGCACTTGAAAAATAGCCGAAAAGGAGGCAAAGGGGTATGGAAAAATTGGCAAAAGTCGATGGTCTGTCTTTGAAACTCTGCTAAAAATCGAAAAATTATTGGACCTCCATAGATCAAGCGGCATTTTGAAGAGAAAACGATTACGAAGAGAATTTGCATGAAGCGGAGTTCCAAATCCAAGCCGAAGATAAATCATCGACGTTTCAATGGAGCCACTTATTTTTGGCCGAGTTGGGATTTTTTTTGGATTTTTAATATTCTTTTTTTTAATCGATATCGATATATTTTCATCCCCTGAATACGAATTCACCATTAATTCCTCTCAAAACCTTCAATTATCTCTAAAAATCTCCAAAAATGTATAGAAATTACATTTTCGCATTTGCCCGCCGTAATGTTGAGCTTTGGTAAAAAACTTCATAGCATTCGTAATAAGCGGAAAATTTCCATCGGATAGTCTCCCAAATTATAGTAAAAGTTGTATTCGTCTATTTTTCAACTTAAAACCTTTTTCCAAATTTCCGCACTAAAATTGCATTGAACCATACGTAACTGTCCTTCTTTCGTTGCAAAATCATAGACGAATAAAAAATGAATGCTGAAATATGTTAAGAACAAACGTCGTAAGTCTGCGTCTCGTAAAAAAAAAACACAAATACGAATTTTTGTATATAATACGACTGGCGCAGCTCCCCTTTTTCACTCCGATATTTTACTCCCCAGCACGTTCGTGTTCTTAATCGGATTTTTTCCTTCATTGTGGCAAAGGAGCGAGGGGAGTTTTCGCACGCGAGTAAAATTGTTACGGACAAGTTTTATAGAGTCGAGCGATTTTTCGCCCGATTTCCGTTCTCTTTCACCGCGTGCCGAACCCACCACAAAGACCACCCTTGTGAACGTTGTGATGCAAAGGGTAAACAGTCGCGAGGCACGCCAATCCGTCAGACGAGTCGGTCGGTGAACGAGCGACTTGCAGCGATAACGTTACTCCTTACCGTCCTTTGTTTTCGTACACGTGTGCAAAAGACTCGCGAAGAAGCAGCCACGATTGACGTCTCTGGGGCCGTTTGATTCGCGATCACGCCAGAGATAGGAATCTTCAACGGAGCTTTTCTCTCGAGCGCCGGCAACGCTTTGGCGACATCCCCTTTGGGACGTCTCACTCTCTTATGCCAGACACGGAGATTTTCGTGCAAAAATTGTCTCGATGTAGGTTTTTCGTGTAAAACAGCCGTTACCCGCGCAACCCCTTTATTCTCGCGCGTTCAAAGCTTTCCTGTTTGAAAATAAATAAACCGTAAATTTGGGGTGCAGTTCCGAAAAGGATATACCTCCGATTAATTTGGAATTTTGTGCACCCGTGTATTTTGACCCGCTGATTACGAAGATGATAGTACCCGATGCTGATTTGACTCGCAAATTTAATTTTCAAGATTAACCCTGCGTGTGTACACTGGGTTTTTGAAGGAACAGTCGAAATTTGAAACTCAAATTTCTCCCTCTCATGAATAGAGGGCGGGCTTCGGCTACCACCCCTAAAAAATCAAGGTAGTAGTGGGGACTAAAGGCCCAAGGGAAGGCCGGGTCGAAATGTTTACTTGCAAACGCCAGCCAGTGCATGTCGTGTCCGTTCCCTAAAAGGGTCAGTGTACACGGTGTACACTGTACGTCGGTATTTTCTAACGTAAGTGAATGCAGTTTTTTTTGCTGTTCTCGTAGATTTTCAGCTTTTTTTTCATGGCTAAAATTAATGTTTTACACAATTTGATGCTGTTCCGGCTATTTTTACGGACTTTTATAACAAAAAAATCATTTTTTTGGTATTTTTGGCATATAAGTCCGTTATTTTTCCATATTTTTATAAAAAATAAAGTTTTGCTATATTATTTCTTGCTTCCTTTACTTTCTTGCTTTTTCGGTTTTTTTATTAGTCCATGATTTTTACTGAAATAAGTTTTTTTTGTTGTTCTAGCGGTCTTTAAATATGGGTGAAAGCAATTTTGCGATAATTGCGGGATGTAAATTTGTTTTTTGCCACCAATTATTATTATCATTTCATAATTTTTGTATTTGCAACAATAAAAACTCATTTTGTGCCAAACAATTACAGTTCCGTTTATTATGATATGCCTGAATCCGAATATTTCCCACTGTCAGGTGCTTAAACAATTCAACTTTTTGGAGCCCACACTAGAGACACTATATTCTTTTGAAAGCTCATAGTCTAAGCTACAAAAGGCTGTAATCGTTTTTCTTAAATATTCGTTTATTGTAGAGTTACAATTTTTTTAACAAAATTCCGTTTTCCCCGCTTTTTCGACTATTCTTCAATTTTTATTAATAACTTTTAAACTTTTGAATTTGGCAACTTCTCGGCCATGTAGCAGACACTTTAAGAAATAACCCAGAATTTTATCAGATTTTTTAAAAGCCTAGCAAACGTTGAAAACCCGATTGTTCTCTAAAAGACCCAGTGTACACACCGTGTTCCGAAAAATATAGTGTACACACGAAGGGGTAATACATAAAAACTGATTTTTTAAAAGTTTTTGTACTTTATTTTAATAAATGTTGATCTTAGGGAAAAATGTTTTCCAGAAAAGTTGCAGCCTATAAAGAGATTGATCTTTTATGTTCTATACAGTTTTTGTCTAAAATCATTCTGTTTCGAGAAAAATGGGATAATGCTGCAGTAAGTACATTTTGCGTTACTCCATTAGTTTAGATATTATCTATTTACGCACTTTACCGCGGTAAGGTTGGAGTTTGTCTGTTGTGTTGTGTGTTGTTTATGTTTGGGTTTGTTTGTTGTGTTGTGTGCTATTTATGTTTGGGTTTGTTGTACTGTGTGCTGTCTGTTGTTTAATTATGCGTATAGTGTTGAAGATCAAACTTCAACCTTCCCGCGGTAAAGTGCGTAAGGAGAGAATATCGCAACTAATGGAGTTTAGAAAAATGTCCTCTGTGGCGCATTATCCCATTTTTGTCGAAACAGAATTATTTTAGACAAAAACTGTATAGAACATAAAAGATCAATCTCTTTATAGACTGCAACTTTTGTGGAAAACATTTTTCCCTAAGATCAACATTTACTAAAATAAAAAAGAAAAACTTAAAAAAAAACAGTTTTTGCGAGTTTTGACCTTGAAAATCAAATTTGCCGGTATTTTCATTGTCATATTCGTGATCAGCGAGTAAAAATACTTGGGTCACAAAATTCCAAATTAATCGGAGGTATGTACTTTTCGGAACTTTATCCTCTATTTGTTTGCTTTTTTACAGAATAAGGAATAATCGATAAATGTATAAAAAACGCAAGGTTCCGCAAATTTTTAATAAATGCGTACGAAAACAATATCACAATGGAAAACATTTATTACAGTAATTGAAAATTGGTACTAAATTAAGTGTAGTATAAGCCCGCTAGGGTATACGCCAAATCATTAGAAATGAAGAAAACAATTGAAAACGAGTTGTCTGATTATTGGAGACGGAAAAACTGGTGACCCTTGGTGCTTTACGGCGGGACACCACTGTGAAGGGTCAAAACTTTCGATCTTTTTTCCTTCATTTTCTCGAAGTATCCGTGCGGAAATTGAGTTGGGGCTGTGATCGGGCCCCAATAATATTCCCCTAACTTTATTCGGGCCCTCATCTGGAAACCACATGAGGGCCGTTAGCGGCCGGTCACACTTTGTCAACAAGGGCCATTAAAGGCGCAACGACCGGGGCCTTATAAGTTGCCTCAATGGCGCCTCATCAAAACCATTTTAGCGCCCTGAAAATGCCTCAACGGCGCCTCATCGTAACCATTTCAGCGCCATAAAATATCCGTATCAGTGGATATACGTGTATGTTAAATGCGTCAGGGTATATCTGTATTTGTTTTTATGTAATTGTTCACGTGCATAGGTGTGGAAGTGAGTACATGTCTATGTATGTGTGCACGCCTAGAAATGTGATTGCGTATTTGCATGTGAGCCTTTATGACAAACTGCCATGACAAAATTAATATAAAAAATAATCCATTCTAAGGAATGGATGTGTAGTAGAAATAAAAAAAATATATGGGTCTACTGAATCACTAGAATCTATTTCCATTGAGGGAAAGATCTGGAAAACAAAGACCAATTTATTTACTTATCCTACAGTCAGATAATGTTTATGAATGGGCAATATCAGCGAAGTCTTCAGAAGAAATAATTTCCCCTATGATAAGTATTGAGCGGAAATTAGTTGCTATAAAAATGTCGAGAAAACCGGTTGGGACTGTTCACACTTATGCGTTAGCATTTCTCCATGTATGAGTGAAACCATGAGTAATTGTTTGTATCTATGTAAAAGGTTTCTTTAATTTGATAAATAAATACTGTTTGATGTTTGTCTGCATATTTGTGTTCTTCGTTGATTTTTTATTTGCTAATGCCCTTACGCTTTTTCCCAATTTGCGTTCGATAATATTATTTGATCGATGTATATAATCGATTTGAATAATTGAAATACCATCAACCATGTAGCCTAAGCTATTTATACTGGTTTATCGCTATAATAGTCAGATCTGGGCCTATTCTGGAGATCCCTACTTGTTTATCCCTATACTGGCCAAGTCTGGGCCTATTTTGGAAATCTCTACAGGTTTATCCCTATAATGGCCAAGTCGGGTCCTTTTGTGGAAATCCCTACAGGTTTATCCCCATAATGGCCAAGTCGGGGTCTATTGTGGAAATCCCTACAAGTTTATCCCGATAATGGCCAAGTCTGGGCCCATTGTGGAAATCCCTACTAGGGAAAGCACTAGGAAAGCCCTGAAAGGCCCTTATTTTTATTAGGGATGCCCTATCAGTTTTCCGCACGGGTATACATATTCAAGAACATGTGGAAAATTGTTTAAGTTGGAATAATGAATATTAACCAAGATGAAAACTGACAAAGAAATCGGAACTTTAGCTATAACTGTACGATTTTCAATTTTTAAAAACCAAAATTTCCACAATTAAAGTAGCTATCGTCATACGGAGCCGTTTTTTTTAGAAATTTAGTTTTTTCATGCTCCCCAATATAAGTAAAAAAATCGCTAAAATTAGCTTTTTTTTAACACCCGCCATTTCGTGAAACATTTTATTTTCGAAAAACGGCTACGTAAAACGAGAACTCCATTTACATAGATCATGAAACTTTTTTATTTTATTTTTCAGGCCAACCATTCCCAAATTATCGATCCAGCCGTTGGGTCACATTTTTTATACAGCGGCTCTATTATACCTCAATAACTTAGTTAATTATTCATCTTTTCAAATAACAATTCACACGGAATAAGATCAATGTATGCTTCATAACACACCACTTTTCCAAATGCCAAATAAATTAACCAGTAGAAGAAACAAAAATCGGAAAATGCGACCTTTTTGGCCTGTCTTGATTTTCCTGTGTCATGAGGAATGACATTTTATTATTTTTCCTGCGCCCTTATCTATTCATATATATCGCCTATTTTTTTTTCTCCGAGAAAAGAAAACAAGGGGCGATTCAGCGACGATCGGCCGCGTTTTTTCTACTGCACGCAACTTGATCCGGATATTGAACAAGTGGTTGATATCTCGTGATTCAATCACTCGTCCCGTAGTCTATATCTGCCTCGTGTATCGCAAGTTCTCGGTCACGAGATATATCGCGGTCAATTGAATAATCGCTATGGCCATTTTCGTCCTGTGGGCATGAGAAACTCTTCCGCATTCCCGCTACAGTTAAAAACACTCGACATTGAACAAACAACAGAATTCGGACGAAAATAATTCCCTTGGAATTAACCCGAACTAGCTTTTTTTTTATAGCTCCATTTTTTAACGAGGTACTCGGCGACGAAATCACATGATTTATTTTTTTACTATGTTGCTTCGATGACTATATCGATTACGATGTATATTTTCGTCATTTTTTGGGTCCTAGGTTTTTTTGAACACAGCAATTAGACGATTAAAAGGGAAATTCTCGTTAGACGCCCGAAAATGCGTCATTTTTCATGAATTTTTTAAAAGGTGTTAAAATAATCGCATCATTTGAAATTTTTGACATAATCTTGTGACTACTTTCAAGTGTTAATTTTTTTTATTTTTTAAACAAAACAAAATGGCGGCGTTATAAGGTATTCCTTTAGGTGTCTTTTGAAAAACTGCTCATATTATAGTTCAAAAAGTTATTAATCGATCCGGCTGAAATTTTGGGATATTTCCTCACTATAATATTATTGGAAGGATTTTCATATTTCTATATACCTATAGAAATATGGAAAAGTTAAAAATTAAAAACTAAGTAAGCTTTGTAATCAAATTTTCATCTTTTTGATCATTTTCTCGACAACTTTTACCCGAAAAAAGTAATTTATTTACGCGAAAAGCTTAAGCCTTTAGGCTTCATGAATTTCAGCCTTTAGCCTTCATGAATTTTTTAAAAGGTGTTAAAATAATCGCATCATTTAAAATTTTTGACATAATCTTGTTACTACTTTCAAGTGTTAATTTTTTTTATTTTTTAAACAAAAAAAAATGGCGGCGTTATAAGGTATTCCTTTAGGTGTCTTTTGAAAAACTGCTCATGTTATAGTTCAAAAAGTTATTAATCGATCCGGCTGAAATTTTGGGATATTTCCTCACTATAATATTATTGGAAGGATTTTCATATTTCTATATACCTATAGAAATATGAAAAAGTTAAAAATTAAAAACTAAGTAAGCTTTGTAATCAAATTTTCATCTTTTTGATCATTTTCTCGACAATTTTTACCCGAAAAAAGTAGTTCATTTACGCGAAAACCTTAAGCCTTTAGGAATATCCTTCCAATAATGTTATAGTGAGAAACCTCCCAAAATTTCAGCCAGATCGATCAATAACTTTTTGAGTTATAAAATGAGCAGTTTTTCAAAAGACACTTAAAGGAAACCTTATAACGCCGCCATTTTGTTTCGTTTAAAAAATATTTTTTTTAACACTTGAAAGTTGTAATAGGGTAATGTCACCATTTCAAAATGATGCGGTTATTTTATCACCTTTAAAAAAATCATGAAAAATGACTCATTTTCGGGCGTTTAAAGAGATTTCCCCCCTTAATCCACGTAATGTGCCAGCGTTTCAGTTTTTCGCAGTTGACTGACTTCCTTATTTCACATGTCATATATGTAGAGTAAAAATCAACGCTTGTCCGATTTTTCGCTTTTTTATTTTCTCCATGCTTACTCTTGCTTATTCTGTGCCAATTTTACTTTATTTCAAAATTCTCTCCTGATCTTGTCAACTCTCGCAAATCATTTCGCCTGGAATGTCCTCTTTCTCTCCGCAATACCACGTGGTCAGTTCTCATCACGAGGGGCTTTGCCCTCTAGAGATCCACGCGCGATTTAGCTAATTCGGTCCTCAGCCTCGAATACCTCGACAAACACGAAAGGCTTCCCGGATTTCCGGGAATTCAAGGAACGAGGGTGGACGGATAATTATTTCACTTGCGTCACTCGGGGTGGCAAAATAATCCACTAATTTTCAATTTGTCTTCAAGAAACGAAAGATCCTTATTTGCAGGAAAATAATTTCCTAATATCATTTTCCTTTCCATTATTTATCCTCGAAGGCTCTTAAGGGGGGATACCTTCAGGCAAGGAAAAAATTTCTGATTTGCATGTTTTTTTTTACGAAAGATTTCTTCACCATTTTTGAGACTTGGGGTATGTTTTATCACTACTTTTGGCTATTACATGGGTTTTTTAAAAATTCATCTTCAAAAATGGCAGCGGTATGGTATGGCCTTCTATAACGGGTTGCGGCTGATGTTCTCAGACGGCGTGACATGTAGCGTCGGCAGCATTAATTCCACAAAACACCAATGAAGATTTTTCTTTCATTAACACTCATACGTAGAATATGAACCAAGAAAAAGTGAAAAATGTTGAAAATCGATTAAATGGTACGCTTTGAAATAAAAAGATTGAATTTTCTGAAAAAAATGGCTACATTTCTAAAAAAAAATACTGTTTTCTTTTATTTCCAAAAACGTTCAGGTTCGTGTTTTAGACGATAAGGTTAGAAAAGTTTATACCCAATTTCATCAGAATCGGTCGATTAGTTATTCAGCTATACGTCACGCCAGTTTTGAAAATGCAGTCTAAAAGACCGTGTCATACCTCCGACATATTGAAAGATCAATAAGTAAAAAAAATACCATGTAATAGCCAAAAGTCGTAATCAAACAATCCCCAAGTCTCAAAAATAGCGATGAAATATTTCCTTAAAAAAAAATTATGAAAATCAGCCCATATTTTCCTCGCCTAAAGGTATCTCCCCTCTCAAGAATTAAGGCCTCATATACGCGAAAATTTCAAAAATTTTCATTTTTTAATTATTTTTGATTCCATTAGCCTGAGCGGGTAGAAATATTTTAAGCTTTACAGAATTAAAACATTCCAATAATTCAAAAAATAAGGTAAGATTGCATTTATAATAGATATCGCGCGGCGCGCCCGACCATCAACTTCAAAGCCGTTTTTCCACGATTCACTTTTTTGAACCTTGTGAAAGTTCTAACTCTTGAACGAAGGTTCAGATCGCTTTGAAATTTTTACAACATATTCTTAGTATCATCACCTATCGTGTAATTCACAGAAACAAAAATTTCAATGACGCAAAAAAATTAAAAACCGACATAAAATTGAGTAACAAAATTTTAGTTTTCGAATTTTTATTATAATAATTTGTTTTAAATAATATTGTTGGTTCACACTAAAGATACATTCATTATGCAATTATAAATATGTCCATTTTTTTCAGACACCCACATCGATGCCGAGAACATTCACCATCAACGCGAGCGCAAAAAAATATATTATGTTATATCTCCGCCATTTGTTAATATTTCTGATTTTTTTGTACGTATACTTAAGGTGTTTCAGCATGAAAAAAAAACACTTTTTTGCGATTTTTTTTTATCTATATGGATAGAGTGAAATTATTGAAACCTTTTGTACATTGTTAAGTGTCATTTCAAGAACATTCCGTGAAATTTGTAAGCGAAAATATCCACAAACAAGCCGGTGCCGCCTTTTTCTCGAAACGACTTTTTCAAAGACCGTGTTCACTGCCATTTGAAAACTACATGACCGATTTATTTCAAACTTGGTACACATTTTCTACACATAAAATACCTCCCTCCAACGGTTAGTTTGAGATTTTTTTTTACATTGAGGGGGTTTTCCACCCCCAAAATGGCGGAATTTTTCGTGAAAAATAGCACTTTTCACTTTACATGAACACCAAAAATTTAGAAATGAAAAAAAAATGATCAAAGACCGTTGGGGGTAGGATTTGATGATACTTTGACTAAATTTTAATGGTACTTGATTTCAGATAATTTCGAGCTGAGATACAGTGAACACCGCAAATCGTGTTTTTCCAAAGGCGGTCTTGGAAAAGCTTTGTCACTGGCTTGTTTGTGGACATTTTCGCGTACAAATTTCACGGAATGTCCTTGAAATGACACTTAACAATGTACAAAAGGTTTCAATAAATTTACCATATCTATATCGATGAAAAAAATTCGCAAAAAAGTGTTTTTTTTCACGCTGAAACCCCTACCCTCCCCTAACCATGTTCATAGATGATTTGTAAAAAAAAATGGTGTCAATATATGCGTCTTTTTTTTTAACCGCGTCTAGAAAAGTACCTTCGAAAATCGTCGAAATCGCGTATATAAGGCCTTAACGATGCTTTTGCTTATCAGCGCGAAAAGTCAATTTCCCGCCATTACCAGTCAATTTTCGTGTTTTCTTTTTTTTCGGCAATTCTTTCCCACGATCTTAATGATTGATTACGACCTTTATTCGCATCGGGGCATAAAACAATCAAGCGAGATAAAAGTGGTTGAAGACAAGAGCACATTTCTAGCGGATTTCCGTTCGGCTCGTTTCGGTAATCGAATTACCGTTGGCCTTCCCGCGGATTAAGCGATCCGGGGGCACGAGACAGTATCGCGGGCGTTTCGGTACTCCTGTACTATACACGACTACTCGGGCGTATCGTGTCGGACGAGGCAAAATTCCCTGTTCGGAATTTTCATTCCGTCGACATCCCTCGGGACGACCCTTCTTCCATACATCGTGACGCTCTCGTGTTCAACGAGAGAAACAAGAAAAAAAAACCTTACTTTTCGTGCACGATTCTCCCTCTGCCACCAAACGTCAAATGCCGGTTATTTTTTTTTCCAATCCCAATTAAATTACGATATTTTTTGCGAAAAAGTTGTGCAATCAAAATTGAACCGTAGGAAATGAATAATTTGAATATTGAGGAGGCGCATTTTCCGCAATTCTCCCGCGACTCGATGGAACGAATTTTTTAATTTTTTAAGTGTAATACGAGGAAGGGGAGAAAAATCGAGGAACAAGAATAAATAACTCGATCGGTAAGGTCGCGAACGTATTTACCGGGCGTTAATTGCTTCAGGCAATCGTACGGGTACGCGGTATATCGGCTGAAATTGCCAGAGTAAATATACAATCGTCGTTTGCTATTGTTTCTGATTAAATCAACGAGCTGCCCTCCTCGTCCTCCCACCTTCGACGATTTTATCGTCCTCCATCGTGCCTCCTACCGAAAATAAACACACGCGCTACGTACAATCTGGTTACCGCGCGGTATCCGACAAGAATTAGAGTTTCGAATAACAGGTATACCGTTTTCTGGGTCACCAATTACGCCCCCGCTCGCCCCTTTCAATTTCACTGCAGCTGTATAAAAAATTCCACAATAAAGCATCATTTTCACCGTCGCAATGAAATTACTCTCGTTCGATCATCGCGTTGGGACTTTAACGAGATTGCTTATCCGAAAAGTTAATCAATTGATAAAATAGAGAGCACGCTCTACAAAGTTTCATGATTTTTTTTTTTAATTACGCGTCTTTTAAAAATGTTGAGTCAAACTTAAATTTAAACGCGACATTCTAAAAACTTAGAAAAATTAAAAAACTTCAATTTCAACTCACCATCGTAAAAACTTAGAAAACTGAAAACTTAAATTTAAACTCAACATCTTAAAGACTTAGAAAACTTTAAAAACTTAAATATGAACACAACATCTTAAAACTTGGAAAACTTAAAAAACTTCAATTTAAACTCAACATCTTAAAAACTTAGAAAACGTTTAAAACTTAAATTTCAACCCAACATCTTAAAAACTTGGAAAAATTGAAAAACTTAAATTTAAGCTCAACATCTCAAAAACTTAGAAAACTAAAACAACTCAAATTTAAACTCAACATCTTAAAAATTCCGAAAACTTAAACTTGAACTCAAAATCTTAAAAACTTAGAAAACTTCAAAAACTCATGTGAACTCAAAATCTTAAAAAATTGGAAAACTTAAAAAACTTAAATTTAAACTCAACATCTCAAAAACTTAGAAAACTTAAATTTAAACTCAGCATCTTAAAAACTTAGAAAACTTTAAAAACTTAAATTTAAACTCAACATCTTAAAAACTTCGAAAACTTTAAAAACTTAAATTTAAACTCAAAATTTTAAAAACTTAGAAAACTAAAAACTTAAATTTAAATTCAATATCTTAAATACTTAGAAAACTTATATTTTAACTCAGCATCTTAAAAACTTAGAAAACTTAAATAACTTAAATTTAAACTCAACATTTTAAAAACTTAGAAACCTTCAATAACTTGAATTGAAACTCAACATCTTAAAAACTTAGAAAACGTTAAAAACTTACATTTAAACTCAACGTCTTAAAAACTTAGAAAACTTTAAAAACTTACATTTAAACTCAACATCTTAAAAACTTAGAAAACTTTAAAAACTTCAATTCAAACTCGAAATCTTATTCATTTTTCCACCCACGATACTCGAGTACCGATGAATGTCGTTATCATCGACGAATCCTAATTTACTTCTGCACGGATGTGTCAAATTTGGCACGAGGTGAGTCTCGGATATTTTTCGGTGAAAATAGATTCGCGCTGGCACGGCTTTTGAAAGCATTCCTAATTATGCTTCGATTATGACGTTCTCTCGTGGCCCGGATTTCAACGTGATGACATCGAGGTGGAAGACAATCGATTGATTCGAAACTTGTTGCGACGTAAAGCAACTTTCGTATGGACGAAACGTCGAATCGAGGCTTCCGAATAGCTCGAAGCTACGAATTCAGATTTCCCCTTTTTCAACGGTCTCCAGTCCGGCGGATGAGGTCGCATTGATTTCATCACTTATTGAATTCTGGTGTCGCCCTCCCCGGCAATTAATAATTCCGCAGGACGAGACATCTGCCAGCTGCGAGTTCACCTCGCGACATATCGAGCTTTTTTCTGTGCTATCGGGTGCAATCGATCCATTCTTTCATTGGCCTCCGTAGTGCTGAGTTCTTTCGAGCTTAATAGAAAATCCTTCTTCCTCCGCTCAATCATTTCTTCCAATTACTCGTCTTGCATTTTTCTCAGCGCTGCGTACTCCGATAAGAATAATCGTTTTGTAGAACTTCATCGTAGAATTACGATGGGGTATGGTTATTAATAGTACGCCGTATCGAGATAAATCATTTATATTCTTTCGGAATAGTATCGATAACTTGCGAGGATAGTGAATCGAATTGGTCCATTTTATGAGGACTTTGGAGGAAAAGGCTTGGCTTTGGAGCCTGACAATCATTCTATATAGGGTGTCTCAAAATGACCTGAGATTTAAATTGATTAATACAACGTATTATTTATTTGGAACGTACGAATATTTTTATTTTAATACAGATACAAACATGGAGGCTATGTGTGGAACACAATATCCGATAAATGGCAGCCTCGTCCCTATTTGCAAACGCCCGCTCGTTTGCCGAAATTTTCAATAACATTTTAGCATAATTGCAGACTATTTTCATTAATGGTGCGTCCATTTGCTTTTTGGAGCTCCGGTATGGTCTGTGAATCATTGGCATGCACTTTTCCTTTCAGAAAACCCCAAAGAAAGAAGTTCAATGGTGTCAAGTCGCACGAGATAACACGACCATGAAACTTCGTCTGCAATAACTGCATTATATCGCCCGCGGTGTGGCAGGCTGCGCCATCTTGTTGAAAGAATATGTCTTCCAAGCCTATGCGGTTTATGCCATTTATCGGATAATGTGTTTCCCACATAACCTCGATATTTATACCTTATATTAAAATAAGAATATTCGTACTTTTTAAACAAATAATACGTTTTATTAATAAGTTAAAATGTCCGGTAATGTTGAGACATCCTTATGTTATTCATATGATTATGATATATAAAACGAATATACAGGGTGTTAGGATGGTCGATGCAAAGCCTTAAGGGGGTGACAGGTCACCTCGTTAGGTACATATCTAACCAAGGTTACCTTAGTCCAAAGTCTAAGGATTTCGAGTTATCGTGGTAAGGATGAATTTTGGAAAATTTCCGAAAATTAGGCATTAACTCGTTTACCTCTTATGTTAATGCTATTTTTTAAATACCATGAACATAAGCGGTATTTTTATTTTTTCACAAGTTAATTATTCAACACGTCCTATTTAGTCAGTTGTGTGGATACAGATATTGGTGTTTGTCGATTGAATACTCATTAAGCTAAGACACAAATAAGTTTTTAGTTGCCAATTATTGTTCGTTTGAACATTGTGAACAAGTTAGTATTTAGTTTTGGGAAATTTCACCAAAATCATACCATGATAACTCGAAATCCTTAAGGCGCTACCCCCACGTGTAGCGCAAAAAAAGGCCTTTTTCATGAATTTTTTTTACAGAAAACTACAAAACTTTTTTAATCGATCAATATACCATCTTAAAGACCACATCTTGAAGAACTTTCAGTAATTTTTTTATTGAAAAATATTACATTGTTTAGTGGCAAATGGCCGTCAATGAAATGATGTTTTTATATACACGGTTTGCGGTGACCAACATTGCGGCGAAGTGGATAATCTGAAAAAAAAATGCGGATGGATTTAGTCAAATATAAGTATAAACTAGTCTTTAATCGAAGGATTTAAAAAAATATTCATTTTTCACGAAATGGCGGACAGTCAAAGTTAATGGTTCGATTTTAACGAAAAAAAAACGGCCGTTTTTTGGCTATAAAACGGCCATTTTTTTCGAAACAAAAAATCGAACGATTAAAGACTACATTTTTATGTATTAAATAAGCCTGAAAATTTTCAAGAAAATCGGTTCATTAGTGTTCGAGTAATCTTGGTCACCGACTTCAGAAATGCCATTTTGAGAAAAACGCGTTTAAAGTTTCTCTTTCAACGCTCTTTCAACGCGGATTCTTCTCTTTCAACGCTCATATCTCCGTCAATTTTGTTCGGATCGACTTGAAATTTTCAGGACATATTCTCAAATACTTATACTTCAAAAAAATGCAATAAAAAAATCGATTTTTTCAAAATCGCAAGTGGGGGTAACCCCTTAAACTTTGGACTAAGGTAACCTAGGTTAGATATGTCCGTAACGCGATGACCTTTTACCCCCTTAAGGGGTTAGGCCACAGTAACGGGTATAAAATGATGTGCGAATTTAACAATGTTTTTCCGTATGAAAAAGTGATTCACTCATAAAATTAATTACACATCTATTTAGTATGAATATCGAGCTGTTTGAAAATATATACTTTTTTTTCGATGGACTACTCTAAACTTCTCGAAACAGCTTTTTTCCAATTGGCGTGACAAGTAACTTCAACAATTTTCACTCGATGTACTTTAAATTTAAAAGTGATGTTCCTAATTGCATTTCGCAGAGAAGTACGTACGGAATTTCTGATTAATCGAAAACTTTTCATTTTATGAGCAGTTTATGAGCAGTTATAACGAAATTTTTCACTGAAAATTCATTTCTTAAGTTCAAATCCCTACAACTTTTGAATAAAACAATTTTTTTTTAAATTCCGTACGTACTTCTCTAGGTATTCTAATGTAGATTGACGAGAATTTTTGTTTTTCGTTCGAGGTAAAAAATCGTTGATGCTAAATGTCACGCCGCGGAGCGCCTAAAAAAGATAACAAAAGAAAATATTAGTAGTCGGCCATTTTGTACATTAAAAAAAATTCTAACAGCTTGATTTTTATACTAAATAGATGTGTAATTAATTTTATAAGTGAATCACTTTTTCATACGAAGAAAATGGTTAAATTCGCACATGATTTTATACCCGTTACTGTGGCCTAACCCCTTAAGGCTTTGCATCGACCTTCCTGACACCCTGTATATCAAAAGTTTTCCTCGCGGATACTATTGATGTCTTGGCCATTTACATTTCTCGATTTTCCTCTTCGCACTTATTTGGTTTACTTTGAGCCTTCACACTTTTATGTCCGATGGACTTCTGTCTGTTAAATGTTCAGTACTTCGCGCTTGCTTTCTCTCTCTCTCTCTCTCTCTCTCTCTCTCTCTCTCTCTCTCTCTCTCTCTCTCTCTCTCTCTCTCTCTCTCTCAGAAAGAGAAGCTGCAATTAGTGGTGCGAACTCTTTGCCAAAGCGTCCACAGAGACATTGTCTTCGTAGTCGACGGTGCGCGGGGTAGATATTCCGTTGCATTATGCAACAAGTAATTCCGAGGTCCTTGGATCTTCCAATGTCGTCTCCGTTCTTCCTCTCCTTTGGGCAATTTCGTTAGCCCGGGAGGAACTTTCACGAGAATGAGCGAGCACGGGGGAAATGATGGTTTCGTCACTCTTTCCGGCTGCCTAATGTATATTCTACGAGGTTCGGACAACTTTTCGACTCCTTGCAGCCGAAAGTGCCGTGCACTTTGTAAAAACAAATCGCAAGAGTTGCTTTCTCATCATCCGAGGAAAGAAATTCAAATAGCTGTGGACTATTATTCTACGGACTATTGAAAAACGCGGAATACGCGAAAGTTTTGGTTAGCGCAATGTTGAAAACGTTTGATATTCCATTAAGGGGTTATGACTAGCTGTAAACGTCGAGAAATGGCTTTATTTCAAAACCAATATATTTTGACAGGGTATCATCTTATGAATGGTCCCTGAAAATTCACATGTGATCGGATCAAAGTTGACAGATTCATAGGCTGTTGTGTTGACGCACGTTGGAAAACTCGGAGCATCGTTCGAAACTTTAAACGCTTTTTTTTCTCCGAAGTACGTTTTCAAAGTCGGTAGGCAAAATAACTCAAAAACTACTGCATAAGTCTTTATGACATTTTTAGGGATTTTTTTCATATGTAAAGATATGGTATTTCATCGAAGAATTTTTTTTCCGATGTATACTTTCGATTTGATGAACGAAAATGCCCATTTTTGCGCAAAAATCTGGACTCACTTTGAACACGCGCCATTTTTTTTTTTAATATTACATTTTAGAAATTCCTTCGATTAATCATAGAATAAACTAATATACTAATGAGATCTGTTTGACTTTTTTATATGAGATAATCTTGTAAATCGATAACAATTAAATATTTTGGCATAAAAATATTTGAGAGTATTTTGCAGACGATTTTTTTTTAATTACCCAATTTTTGTATTTTATCATAACGATTTTCTAAAAAAAATCCCAAAACTGAGCTATTTTCGACTGTCACAACTAGGAATAACCCGTCAAGGTATTCCTTTCGCGATCGGCCGGATTTCGTAGGGGCATGGGGAGGGGCCTTCTGAATCATTGGTGAATTACAGTAGCGCTTGATAAAAATAAGTCACAGTCAGTTATACCCAACGACAAACGGGAATAAAAAACTTCACGCATATTTAGTAGATTTCGACATTTTTACATTTTCTCTGAAAAGTTGCGGCTACGAAAAATTCTTTTGCTAGTCACATTTTTCCAAGTTTTGCCATTGATATTTTCTACAAGCAGTCGGTGACCCCCTGTTGTCATTGTCGTTACGGAGTCTTTAGACTTTTTTACACGCGTGAACACTTTATATCAGGCATCTAAAGTTGTTTAGTATATAAATCATTAGATAGAAATGTGGCCAGCGTGTCATCTCCATAAAGCCCCGTATAAAGGAGACGATTTGTAGAGTCGTCATTTTTCGTTAAAAGTTTGGTGACTTGGCTTGAAATTTGTCCAGTATACTGGGATGTATTTTTACTTGATTATGGACGAAACGCAGTTAATTAATAAATATTCGGGATCGTGAAAGGAATACCTTAAGGCCTTAGGCCACAGTAACGGGTATAAAATCATGTGCGAATTTAACAATTTTTTTTGTATGTGAAAGTGATTCACTCATAAAATCTATTACTCGTCTATTAAGTATGATTATCAAACTGTTAGAAAAAAAATATATTTTGTTTTCTGTTTACAAAATGGCCGACTACTTGAAACTTCGCGAAACAGCTTTTTTCCAATTGCCGTGACAACTAACTTCAACAATTTTCACTCGATTTACTTCAAATTTAAAAGTTATGTTCCTCATTGCATTTCGCAGAGAAGTACGTACGGAATTTCTCATTAATCGAAAACTTTTCGTTTTATGAGCAGTTTATGAGCAGTTATAACGAAATTTTTCACTGAAAATTCATTTCTTAAGTTAAAATACCTACAACTTTTGAATAAAACAATATTTTTTACATTCCGTACGTACCTAGGTATTCTAATGTAGATTGACGAGAATTTTTGTTTTTTGTTCTAGGTAAAAAAATTGTGGATGCTAAATGTCACGCCGCGGTGCGCCTAAAAAAAGATAACAAAGGAAAATTTTAGGTGTCGGCCATTTTGTACATCGAAAAAAAATGTATATATTTTCTAACAGCTTGATATTCATACTAAATATATGTGTAATTAATTTTATGAGTGAATCACTCTATCATACGAAAAAAAATTGTTAAATTCGCACATGATTTTATTTCCGTTACTGTGGCCTTAATAAGTACTATACTAAGGCTAATATTAAGGCCTTAAATAATTTTGAAAAATTCGCGAAATAGAAAGAAATATTTTTAGATTGTTCTCTATGAGTTCTCTATAATTCTCGATGAGTTCTCTATGAGTTCTCCATCACGGATCCCAACATGAGGAATTAGCTGATTGTTCATCTGATTACATACAGAAGAGTAATTCCGTCCCCTCAAAAAGTAAATCCCTCGAATCTGATCGCGTCGATTGCATCTCCCTCCCCAGTTCGCCCTCTTGAAAAACGAGACGAGAGTCCTCCACCCGAGTATCCGGGAGTTCAGTGAAGCTTTCCAGGTGTTGGAAAGTCTCAACATGCGGTACTAAACGATAATGGGACACGAGAGACTTTTCTCCTTTGAAATATTGAAACTTTCGAGAGAGAGAGAAAAGAGAGAGAGAGAGAGAGAGAGGGGGAGCTTTTTTGCTCTACCCCATAAAGCGATCACCTTCTCGAGCAAAGTTTCACCCTGCTCCTCTTTACGGAGTGGAGTGCCTCGTTGTCAGCCGGTGAGTATCATATCGGAATGATGAAATTCCAATGTGCCCGTACCAGCAATGTGTTCACTGTTGGACAGCTGAACGTACGTGGTGGAGGATTATTGGATAATCGGGAGCTGCAATGGAGTCGTGAGTTTCGGAGGAATTACGTCAGGGCTGCTGCCGCTGGTGCACGTCTCGGGCGTAATGGCAAGGATTTCATACGGCCATCAGTGTCCATGTCTACCACCTTGTTTACCGCAAATCCCTTTCGAGTTGCCCACAGCGTTATGTATCTCCGCTCCCAAATCGATTTACTTCGTACTTCTCGAGGATTCCCTCCCTCTCTTGCATCGTTTCGCGAACTCCTTTCGCAGAGCCATCCGATCGGAAACTCTTCTCTCTCGATGGATCGCCTCCATGTACAATTCCTCCGGATCCTGGAACTTCCGGCTTCACCGGAAATCCATTGCACGAATCACTTGCCCAAAATGGGACGGCTTCCTTGCGCAATGGGATTCTCCCCGGGACAAAGAAAACTCTGCCTCTCAGTGCGACTCGGCTGAATGGACGCATGTTCATTTACTCTTTTTTTTGTTCACCAAATCCACATTTTCCATGATCCAAAGAACTCTGATGCTCAGCGAACGAACTGCCAAGTCCTTCGCACCTAGTCAGGCTTCCCATTGGCCACTTTTCGCGCTGGGCCTCATCCGCGCGGCTGAGTCATCAATGTGGCCGATTAGTTTCGTCAAAGGAGATACAGAAGCTTGGACGGAAAAGAGGAGAAAACAGTGTGGCTTTTTAATTTTATTAGACTTTCCCCTCGAGTGTTGTGATTATAAAAATGTAGGTCATCCCTCGTCGCGTGCCCATACGCTTTGGATTCCTCCCACGAGACACGATCGTCACAAAGTACGTTTATTTCTCCTGACGAGAGGGAGATAGAGAGAGAGAGAGAGAGAGAGAGAGAGAGAGGGAGAGGGAGAGAGAGAGATCCTGATGGTTAACTCTCGAGGATATCTCGCTCGACTACCCTCTGCAGTCGCGTTCCTCGGCTGAGGTATGGCGGCTTAATTCGTTCTCGCTTCATGGCGTATCGCAACGGAAAACATCCGCAATGAAGTAGGGCTTGTCAAAGGGATTCCAGGATTCAGTTGGGCGTTACGGAGTAGCAAACGCGGGCTGGATTATCTCGCTGTACGTACGAAAGAAAAGAGTAATCAGCGGAATTGGTGAATTTGAGTCGAGTTTGAAAAAAAAAGAAAAAAAGAGGAACAAGAGACTGTGCGTTGGAAAGGCGGATAGGCAAAGGGTCCGCAATTGACCAAGGGGTTGACGAATATATATATATATATATATATATATATATATATATATATATATATATATATATATATATATATATATATTGTAACGTTGCGTTACGAATATGAAGACTATCCGAGAAAGTTGAGGCAAGCGGGATGGCGGAGCTCAGTGGTCAGAGCAGTCGACCGGCAATCGAAGTTCCCAGGCTAGAATCCCGGCCTAGAAGCGCACCGCATTTTTTCTCGCATAGTTGTCTTGTACTGTTTTCCGGGGGGTTACCAATGGCGAATCGAGAATATACGGAATCAGAATTATCCTTGATTGTCGTGGAAAAGAATCCCCTCCCTGAGATAAGAGTCTTGTTGAGCTAGCCTCTCTCCTTCCCTCAAAGGCCAGGACGGCCTGTAGTTCTCCTCTCCCTTCCGTCGCTCAGACAATCCCCCGTCTGCAGTAGTACCCGTTGCGTATTGAGTTCAGTTTGGGCAAATTTCGCGTCGATCCTCCAGAGTCGAAACAACTCTGACAGGAGGGAGTTACGCTGCGTTACGAATATCGAGACTGTTCGGGGAAGGTGAGGCGAGCGGGCTGGCGTAGCTCAGTGGTCAGACCAGTCGACCGGCATTCGAAAGGAGTTCGAATCCCGGACCAGAAGCGCACCGCATTTTTTCTTAGATAGTCTTCTTGGAGTTTTTCAGGGGGGGGGGGTACAATAAATATATACACACAGGGTGTTCTGTTATAAATGGGTAATCTTGAACTGTTGATACGTCAGATTGTGTCCTACTATATGCTGGAATTTCAGTTTGGAATTTCACAAATGACATAAATCGACAATAACTAAGCAACTTTTCAAAGTAATTGGCACGATATGCGTAGTACATTTTTTTTACACTGCAGGTTATGAAAGTCAGGTGTTCGAATTGGTTTGTATGAAAATTCTGCATAAGACCTTTTTTCATAAGATTCCTTAACATCCAAGGTTAAAAAGAATACTTTTCTACATACAACAAATAGCCAAGAGTATTTTTATAAAACCGGGTCAAAGAAGGTTATCATTTGTGGAAATGGCATGCGAAAAACCAAAAGCAGATGATTTTTATCTTGAAAACCGTGGAACTTTTACTAAACTGAAATTCCAGCATATAATAGGACATGACCTGACCTATCGACAGTTGCAGGATTATCCCTTCATAACAGGACACCCTGTATATATATATATATATATATACATACATACATTCTTTCCCCATATACCGTTGGAAAAGTTCTTCAACACTCGTGGACTCGGCTACGATCCCCATGAGGATGAGAGGCCGTCGGACTGGAAAGATCCTCGGACTCTTCTAATTTTCTCGTGGTCATGTCCACGCCCGTTCCCTCCTGGCTTATCGTACAGCCGAGGACACGGATAAGGGGTAACGAGCTCAAAAGATCGTGCGCGACGTTGCGAACTTCCGAACTCACGATGGGTCCTCAATGAGCACTCCTCTCATCCCGTCTTCCGGAGGCAAAAAGTAAATAAAATACACACACACACATACACGGCGTCAAACTTTCCGATGAAAGAGAATTTTTATCACACCCCCATTCGCTTATGTGGGCCGAAGAGACTCGAGAAAGTGTGACGGAACTTTTCCTAATTGCGACGAATGAGATACCTGCCACCAATATCGTTATCGGTATAATTAGAATGATCTTGAATAGGATTTAGGAATTTCACAAGTGGGGGGGGGGGGGGGGGGGGGGTAGCAACGTACGCGGTTCGAGTTTGAAATACTTTTTATGAGCGAGTGACAAGGTTTGGGTTTTTTTACCCCATTGAATGCTGAATGAAGAGGAATTCGGAAAAACTGCTACCACTGTGTAAGCTCGCGGCAACCATGTAAATAGGGCGGGCTTTATTCGTGATTATTTATAGTGCGTAGAGAATGAGAGAGAAAGAGAGGGAACGAGAGAGAAAGAGAAGTACAAAGTGGCTCGATTCTAGGTGGAATGGGATGTATATGTATGAGCATAATCCAGCAATGTGCACACGGATACACATGGACGATTTGTCTCGAATAGCCAAAAGGCATCGGGCTGCTGACACAGACCCATATCCTGCTCGTAAATCAGGGGAGCAAACGTCGGTGCAAACGTACACGCCGATTTAGTTTTGTTAAGCGGTCCGTAAAATCCATTCCGACATATGATATACGAGGAGATACACTTGACGTTTGGATAAATTATCGTGGAAATAAAGAGTGGAACGAGACAAAAGAAAACCGTATCGATCCGGACGACCCAAAGTGTTCGGAAATCGATCGTTCTTCTTTTTCGAACTTGGAGCGTGCTCAAGGAAATTTAAGGGGGAGATACCTCCAGGCGAGAAAAAAAAAATTGCCGTTTCTCGTGATTTTTTTTAAAGGAAAGATTTTTTCACCATTTTTGAGACTTAGGGTATGTTTTATTACTACTTTTTGGCTGTTGCGTGGCCTTTTTTATCTTAAAAATGGCGGAGGTATTCCACGGTCTTCTAAACTGCATTTTGAAAACTGGCGTGCCGTATAGAAAAAACTAATCGACCGATTCTGATGAAATTTGGTATAATTCTTTCGAACCTTATTGTCTAAAATACGACTCTAAGTGTTTTTGAAAATAAAAAAAGTATTTTTTATTGCAATATGTAGCAATTTTTTTCGGTAAATTCAGTTTTTTTTGTATTAAAGCGTACCATTTCATCGATTTTCAACATTTCTCACTTTTTCTTGGTTCATATTCTGCGTATGAGTGTCAATGAATGAAAAATCTTCGGTGGATTTTTTTTCGAGTAATCCAGCCGACGCTACGTGTCACGCCGTTTGACATCGTCCGTCGCAACCCGTTTAGAAGACCGTGCCATACCTCCGCCATTTTTAAAGATTAATGAAAAGATACCATGTAACAGCCAAAAGTAATAATAAAACATACCCTAAGCTTCAAAAACGTTAAAGAAATCTTTCCTTAAAAAAAGAAAATCAGCAATTTTTTCCTCGCCTAAAGGTATGTCCCCACTTGAGATCCTCGGGAATACTTTATCGATACGATTCTTTCTACGCCTACCATTCTTTTTTGCACGTCTGTCATAACTTATTTTCTCCGCGCAAAATAATGTTTCGATCTTTCATCCACCGGCAAATTCAATATTTCACATCGGAGGGTGTATGAAAAATGTAAAATTTTTTTTTTTTTTTTTCGATGTACCGTGATTTCTCTGGTACCGTGGAAATTTACCCGCAGGGTGGTGCTCCAGGGCAATATCTATTTTCGACACGTCGATATTGAAAAAAGGATTTACATGGAGTGTATTATCCAACCCAATGGATTGTTCTGGTCGACTTTGGGAACGGTTAATATCGCACAGAATATTTTATAACCGCGTATGGAAAAAAAAATCGCGGTTTCGTAAATCCGAATGAAAATAACGTTAACGAACCCCAGTGGCTTTGTTCGGATCCATATTTGCTGCTATAGGCAGAGGATTAGGGGAAAAAAGTGAACTTGAATCCTGGGAGACCGCGTGATTATTGGCATCACACACGGAATCGGTGACTCGGTTGAGGGGTTGAAAAAAGACGGGCGCAGGGCGGCAGAGATGCGAAGCTCGTCGTGTGGGCGGACGCGAGACAGTTTGATGAAATACGCGCTCAGTGGCTGTAAATAATGTCCGAGAATCCACGAGAGAGCGAGAGAAAGTGGGGAGGGGCAGAGAGAGAGAGAGAAAGAGGGGTGAGTTGCAGAAACGGCATGGCGGGTGGAGTGGGGAATGGGGATGACGAAAAGGTGGAACAGGTATAATAAGAGAAACAAACGGATAGGAGAACGGTGAGTGAGTGAGTGAGTGAGTGAGTGAGTGAGTGAGTGAGTGAGTGAGTGAGTGAGTGAGTGAGTGAGTGAGTGAGTGAGTGAGTGAGTGAGTGAGTGAGTGAGTGAGTGAGTGAGTGAGTGAGTGAGTGAGTGAGTGAGTGAGTGAGTGAGTGAGTGAGTGAGTGAGTGAGTGAGTGAGTGAGTGAGTGAGTGAGTGAGTGAGTGAGTGAGTGAGTGAGTGAGTGAGTGAGTGAGTGAGTGAGTGAGTGAGTGAGTGAGTGAGTGAGTGAGTGAGTGAGTGAGTGAGTGAGTGAGTGAGTGAGTGAGTGAGTGAGTGAGTGAGTGAGTGAGTGAGTGAGTGAGTGAGTGAGTGAGTGAGTGAGTGAGTGAGTGAGTGAGTGAGTAAGAGAGAGAGAGAGAGAGAGAGGGAGAGAGAGAGAGAGTTTCAAACGAGTTTGGGAAACTTTACCGCGGAACCACGCGCAATAGCAGCAATGCCAAAATGTCCATAGTGTAACGAGTTCGCGGTACGTCATATCCAATGCAACGATAAATGGCGAGAGGGTTCACTATCCTGGGCACAAGTGCATTCGGTTTCAGATGAATGGATGTACAACGATGCAGATGAGTTTCGGGTACTGTTGAGCCTTCGGTAATCAAAGGGTGTAATTGTGCACACGAAAAAAATTGCTACGTGCTACGAGTGCTTCAATTGAATGCAATCCCAGCCACAGTCAATTTGCTACTGATACACAAGTATGTAATACATATATCGTACTTGCATATCCAGTATCCACATAATCGTGGGTACTGTATTCATCTCTTTACGATTATTTAAAATTTGTTGGAATTTTAAGTGCGATGACGCCTAGCTGATTGTAAATTTTTAGCTGGTTGTCTACTATTAAACTTATTATGTATGAGTAGTTGCATTTTTTCAATTATTACTGACAAGGAGCTGTGAAAAGCCGACACTGGCGGATGGGCTGTAGAGGTTCGCCTACAGCGTTACTTCGATTTAAGGGGTTATACCAGTGTGGCACTTTAAAAAAATCGATTTTTTTGCCTTTTCGACAGTTTATACTATCAAGAATATCATTATCATTTATATAATTTATATCAATATTATTTTATCTTGCAAAAAACGATAGTTATATCTTTAAACGCGTTTTTCTCAAAATGAGATTTTTCAAATTTGCTGACATGCTAACTGAAAGAGCAATTATCCGATTAACTTGAAATTTGAATTGAGCACTCTTAAGTATATTTACTTTACAATGACGTAGGATATTTTTGATTGGATGAAAATTGACGATTTGGCATTGAAAATAACGATCATTTTATAGGCAAGAAAACAGACTTTTTTCATAACCACGCCATTTTGTTAGATTTTGATATTTTTCGAAAATCGTACGTCATTGTAGAGGAAATACCTTCCAGTAGGACATTTTTTCCTTTTTCGGTTTCAGTGACTCAATCGGCCGGTATCACGTTAGCACTGGAGGAACTTTTTTCGGCGCCTCCGAAAGCGCATAAGTCGCTTGGATCTCAATATTTGTATATGAAAAAATTATGTAATATAGGTCGAATAGAGCCGAATATATTCTTCATTTTCCGAAACATTTAACCAATGTATGTATGTAATGTAACTCACTTTGAACACGCGCCATTTTTCATATTTTGTATTTTGGAAATTCCATCGATTAATCATAGAATAAACTAATATACTAACAAAATCTGTTTGATTTTTTTATGTTAGATAACCTGGTCCAAAACGGTATGGCTCACTGCAAAAGACGCTTTCGAGAGTTGCTTCCCGGGCAACCCGTTAAGGGGCTATACCAGTGTGAACGCTGAAAATTTGGGTGATTTTCGGGAATTATTTGGAAAAAAAGTACTCAATTAAATTTTTCGGAAAATTAAGAATATATTTCGCTCTATTTGACCTATATTACATAACTTTTTCATAGACAAATATTGAGATCCACGCGACTTAGCGCTTTCGGAGGCTCCAAAAAAAAGTTCCTCCACTGCTGACACGATTCCGGCCGGTTGAGTAGCTGAAATCGAAAAAAGAAGAAATGTCGTTAAACTGGAAGGTATTTCCTGTACAATGACGTAGGATTTTCGAAAAATATCAAAATCTAACGAAATTGCGTAGTTATGAAAAAAAGTCTGTTTTCTTGCCTATAAAATGGTCGTTTTTTTTTCAATGCCAAATGGTCAATTTTCACCCAATGAAAAATATCCTACGTCATTGTAGAGTAAATATATTCAAGAGTATTCAGTTCGAATTTCAAGTCAATCGGATAACTGCTCGTTGAGGTACAATGTCAGGAAATTTGAATAATCTCATTTCGAGAAAAACGCGTTTAAATATTTAACTTCTGATTTTTGCAAGATAAAACGATATTGATAATGATAATGATATTCTTGAAAGTATAAACTGTCGAAAATGGCAACAAAAAAAATCGATTTTTGAAAGTGTCACACTGGTATAGCCCCTTAATAAAAAAAATTCTTTAAATAATTCGTCGATTTGTTGAAAATGTTGAAACTTTTAAAACTTCCATAGCCGAATTATTTTGACGGTGTTCAGATTTTCTGAGTGTTGGTCTTTCGTGTAAAATTCTTCCGGAGTTTTGAGCATTCTGATCATTCAAAGTTCGGAATTTCAACCCGGCTCCACCTTGAATTTCGAAATATTTAAATTCGGAATTTCAAACCTCCGGAGCATTCAAAGTTCGGAATAGCAACCCGGCCGCGCCGCATCTCGTTAAAGACCTCAAGGCCATTCAATGTTGGCATTTTGAAAATTGATCCGCTCAGTCACGTATACTACGAGCGATCATGGCAATTTTCGGTATCTCAGTACTCGAATTATTAATCCTCGAACCTCAAAGTTCGAGTGTACTTTGCCCCGTAATCGGAAATAATACTTATGCGTTATTCACAATTCGAAATGTCAGCTCATGAGCGCTATTTCCCTGCATATAAATGAAGTGTCGATGATATCTCTCATCGATCGAAGTTTATAAAACTACGGTGAATAAGATACGCGCTTAAAGGGGGTAAACTGTGGGGTCGTTACACGGTTTTGACCTTTTCCTTACACCAGTTTACCTCTTTGATACGCTATGCTTTCCTCTTTTCACGCTCGATAATAAATCGTTACGAGACTCTCTTTTTCTTACCCCCACGCCCCTCTTCTTTTCCCTCGCGCTTCGACCTGGTGCAAATGTGCTCGACCGATAACCTCGAGACCTCGAGAGGGTTGCTCGAACTTTAGACCTCGCGTACTCGAGGACGCACAATGTTGATCGACGTGTCCGAAAGTTTAAGACCAAGTACGTACGAAGGGAGCCGTCGAAGAAATTCGAGGGGCAAGTCTTTAGGTTGCGCAATACATTTGCACATCAGCTTTACTTCGATCCTTTCCTCGTCAGTTAAGGTAGTACCTCCACAGAAGAGTTGAATTAAGAAATGGTTGAAATTTGACATATACGTTATTTAATACATTATCCAAACATCTGTGCAATTTGAATAACTTTGACCACCCCAAACCTGAGATATTTACACTTAAAGTTGGCTTGGTTTACACGTAACAAATGCGTTATGATGGGCAAACAGAGCATCATTAATTCTACCGTCAAAACTAAAATTAAGAAATTGATAAAAAAACGAGGATAAGCTACAGTAAGATGTCACGAATAATGTGAAAAAAATGAGAATGATTCACCATCTAGTTTCCAAGATATAACCATGAGAAGCCTTCACAATTTTGGTGCAAAGCCTGGCAAAGCCTGGAAACAAAAACAATTGGGGCAAAGCCTGGACAGTCCCGGCAAAAAGTTTACTGGCAATGGTCGATCAAAAACACAATACAAAATATATTTTACGGCAATAAATGATATCCATCGTATTATCTACTAGTACCGAGTCAATATTGCGTAGTTTTTAATTTTATTCATTACTAATTAAACCAATTATCAATCTTTTAAACATGAACATGGTATGTAAACTTTTGCTTGAGATTTTCGCAGAGGAACTACCTTAAATCTTCGATGAAGGGGGGAGATACCTTTAAGCGAGAAAAAGTTGCTGATTTTCATTATTTTTTTTAAGCGAAGATTTCTTCACCATTTTTGAGACTCAGGGTATGTTTTATTACTATTTTTGGCTGTTACGTGGTATTTCATATTAATCTTTAAACATGGAGAAAGTATGGCACGGTCTTCTAAACGGGTTGCGGCGGATGTTATCAGACGGCGTGACACGTAGCGTCGGCGGGATTAATCGAAAAAAAAAACCAACGCAGGTTTTTCTTTTGGTAACGCTCATAGGCACAATATGAACCAAGAAAAAGTGAGAAATATTGTAAATTGATGAAATGGTACGCTTTGAAACGAAAAAATTGAATTGTCCGATAAAAATTATTTTCTAACCATTTAAGGTCATGTTTTAGACAATAAGGTTGGAAAGATTGACGTCAAATTTCATCCGAATCGGTCAATTAGTTTTTTAGCTGAATGTCACGTCAGTTTGGAAAATGCAGTTCAGAAGACCATGCCATACCCGCGTAGAAATTTGAGTCGGGAAAGAGTTCTGCCCCTGAGATCTGCCTCCCCCCTAGGTCCCGATCCGCCGTTCTCTTTCTGGGGAACTGATCAGGAACGGGCCGGAGTACAGGTGGCAAATGACCAGAAAGGTCGTAGGGAATAGATCGGCAAATAACCAGGAACAAACGAGGAAATTGAAACTGACGTTTCAGCGTTTGTGGAATCCTTGAGGAGGCAAAATCTGGAGTGTATTTAATTTAGTATTTCGACACCATATTGTTTGTTGGTTATCTACTTGCTGCGGTAGTATATAAGTGTATACAACGCTTGCTCGCATTTCCTGACAGGCAAAGAGACAGAAAAACGTACACATTACTATCCAAGCGAAAAAGGCCTAGAGTGCAAAGGGTTATTTCGCAAGTATCGCAAAATCATAAGCGTAAGTGCACACTGTAAGCATAGCACTGCTGTACGTTGTACAACTCACAAGATGAACTTTTATCCCCGTACGATGGTACCTTGCTTACGCGAAGCGCCTCGCTTGTAGCCACCTGGCGGATTATTGGCGAAATACATTTAGGTAATGTCCTCCCGCTCAGAACATTGATATTTCCCAACATGGCGACAAGGCGTCCAAAAACCACGAATGACCTGCTTTACTTTTTTGCCTCATAAAATAATTTGGCTATTCTTTATGCTCGAATCATTGCTTTCCGTAATCCCGGTATTTATGATAAGCATTGTTATCCTCGTCGATTATCATTGATGAAATGAATGCTTTTAATGATGAATAGAATTACAACAGATGTATTAGATTCATCCCAATCAATTATAAATATCTTTGATGAGGTGAAAAGCAAAGTAGCTTCTCTTTAGTTCTTAAAGACAGGCTCCACTTTTCAAAACATGTCAATGTTCTGGCTGGGTAGACATTACGTGGAGATGTACTTGCTCCCAATGTATTCCGGCCAGAAGATTGTAATTTCTAAACATAGAGGGCCGCTTGTTCCATGGGAGAGCCCGTTAGGTAAATCAGACAAGGCAAGTAGGAAATGCCCAGTCACATTTCTGCACGTCTACATCCGCTAATTTTAAAGATTGATCAAAATAAATACCATCATAGCCAAAAGAAGTAATAAAACATCCCCAAAGTCACAAAAATGTTGAAGAAATCTTGCCTTAAGAAAAATTTGCTGATTTTTTTTTCAAAAATTTCAAGATTTCAAAAATTTGCTGATTTTTGAAATCATGAAATTTTGAAATTGGTGAAAAAAAAATCAGTAAATTTTTTTAAGGCAAGATTTCTTCAACATTTTTGTGACTTAGGGTATGTTTTATTGCTCCCCATTTGAACAGGCTACAAAACTCCGAAACTTCTTACCAACCTTTTCCATTTTCGTCGATCGAAGTATCGGTTTCCACAGAGGTCAATATTTCATCGAGACACCAAAATATTTTATTCGGCTACACATTTTGTTATTTCATCTATGGATTGATATGTCGACTCACATGGTTTTGAAGTACGGATCGTTGGAAGGCAACGAAAGTTTAGTAGTTCGAACTTTTTTGGCAACTGTTTTTTAGGATCGTCGTAAAAAATGTACAGCCTAGTTTGCAGGATAAAAACTCGGATGAAATTTAAAAAAAAGAAAGTTTTTTCGTTGCATTCCACCGATGCAAACTTCAACACCATGCCTTACGTTGGTTCGCTTCATTTGGATATCGCTCTGTAGGAACAATAATCTCACGAAAAAATTGCAAAAAATTGCTACGGGACGGAGATGCAAAAGAAACGATTGGGAGTAAAAATCATTGTTATTCATTGTTTGGGTTTGATTGAGAATTTCGATTAATGAAATGGGATAATTATTTCACAAATGTCCTTCCGCATAGGAATAATCACCAACAATTTTCCTCTTTTTTAATACGCAGGTACAGGAACAAATTGGGCGTCTCACGCCTAACTTCTATGTGTAAATATTCATTTAAGTCCTTAGGCCAAAGTAACGGATATAAAATCATGTGCGAATTTAACAATTTATTATCGTATGAAAAAGTGATTCACTCATCGAATTGATTACACATCTATTTAGTATGAATATCAAGCTGTTAGAAAAAATATATATTTTTTTTCGATGTACAAAATGGCCGACTACTCAAAACTTCTCGAAATAGCTTTTTTCCAATTGGCGTGACAAATAACTTCAACAATTTTCACGCGATTAACTTCAAATTTCAAAGTTGTCTTCCTAATTGCATTTCGCAGAGAAGTACGTACGGAATTTATGATTAATCGAAAACTTTTCATTTTATGAGCAGTTCATGAGCAGTTTTAACGAAATGATTCACTGAAAATTCATTTCTTAAGGCGTTACCCCCACTTGTAGCGCAAAAAGGCCTTCTTCATGATTTTTTTAAAAGAAAACTACAGAACTTTTTTAATCGACCAATATACCATATTCAAGAACACATCTTGAAGAACTTTCAGTAATTTTTATATTGAAAAACATTACATTGTTTAGTGGCAAATGGCCGTCAATGAAATAGTGTTTTTGTATACACGGTTTGCGGTGACCAACATTCCGGCGAAGTGGATCATCTGAAAAAAAATGCGGATGGATTTAGTCAAATATAAGTATAAACTAGTCTTTAATCGAAGGATTTAAAAAAATATTCATTTTTCACAAAATGGCAGACAGTCAAAGTTAATGGTTCGATTTTAACGAAAAAAAAACGGCCGTTTTTTGGCTATAAAACGGCCATTTTTTTCGAAAAAAAAATCGAACGATTGAAGACTACATTTTTATGTATTAAATAAGCCTGCAAAATTTCAAGAAGATTGGTTCATTAGTGTTCGAGTAATCTTGGTCACCGACTTCAGAAATGCCATTTTGAGAAAAACGCGTTTAAAGTTTCTCTTTCAACGCTCTTTCAACGCGGATTCTTCTCTTTCAACGCTCATATCTCAGTCAATTTTGTTCGGATCGACTTGAAATTTTCAGGACATATTCTCAAATACTTATACTTCAAAAAAATGCAATAAAAAAAATCGATTTTTTCAAAATCGCAAGTGGGGGTAACCCCTTAAGTTCAAACACCTACATCTTTTGAATAAAACAATATTTTTTTAATTCCGTACGTACTTCTCTAGGTATTCTAATGTAGAATGACGAGGAGTTTTGTTTTTTTTTCTAGGTACAAAATTGTCGATGCTAAATGTCACGCCGCGGAGCGCCTAAAAAAAGATAACAAAAAAAAATATTAGTACTCGGCCATTTTGTACATCGAAAAAAAAATGTCTAACAGCTTGATATTCATACTAAATATATGTGTAATTAATTTTATGAGTGAATCACTTTTTCATACGAAAAAAAATTGTTAAATTCGCACATGATTTTATACATGTTACTGTGGCCTAAGGCCTTGATTTATTCAGGGCCTTGAAGGATCGCTGCTGTTGAACGTTCTTAAAATTTTGCTCGGAGCTTTAAAGCTCCGAACGTATATGAGCTTAAACTTCTCTCTCTCTCTCTCTCTCTCTCTCTCTCTCTCTCTCTCTCTCTCTCTCTCTCCCTCTCCTTCTCTCTCTTGGTCCCATGCAGACATGTGATTGTGTATAGTCAACGTTCTATACCAAATGGCTGCGAATTGCGAATTTATGCAAATTACCGTCTACGGCGAGCAGTGCCAGGTGCGAGGCCATGCGAACGAAGACCCATAATTTACTCATTATCCACTCAAACCCGGAGATATCGACATCGTTGTCTTACACCCTCAAGAAAGAGTGAGCGAAAGAAGAGCGAGCGGGAGGGAGAGAGAGAGAGAGAGAGAGAGAGAGAGAGAGAGAGAGAGAGAGAGAAGCAAGTTTGCACTACAATAGTCCGAGTTACGATTATTTTCCAATTTCAAGGATATTTATTTTACGGGACCTTGAATGCGATAATAATTCACGTACCCTGCTATAGTACAGTTATCTTGATAAAATGACTAGACCTTCAAGAACAAAGCGAACTTTCTTTTATTTTCAATATTAAATCCAATAACATGTAGATTGCAAATATATAATAAACCCCTTTTGAAGTTTTTCCTCCTCGGCCTGTTTGCAGGCGATTTCACGTGTCAGCATTGGCCTGGGCCAATACTTGGATGGGTGACCGCGTACTGGCTTGCACGTCGACCACCGAGCGAGAGGTGTTTTTAGTGAATTACCGGTGGCTGCACAACCGAAAGAATAATAAACATAGCCGCTGGTTATCGACACAGGTTTTCCGCAGTTTCCTCGTGCCCTCGTGCGGGCGACACGTCCGGGGGTTGGGGCGCAGGTTTCGTTGAGAGCTCTACTGATCCTCGACTTTCCTATTGATTGAGTATACGATGTAGAATGAAATACCATCTTCGTGAGCAACAAAGCAAAATTGGGTCAATGGCCACTCGGAATTTAATCGCACTCCCACACATAACTCGCCCACCCCAAAGTCGATCTATGTCCGCATTCGATTCGAGCGTACGGGAATGATGCTTCCGGACATCCACTTTCCTGTGTAGCCACAAGCATTGTTCGTAAATCTTCGCCCACGCACGGACTCCGCAACGCGCGGAAAATTTCCCCTCTTGATCCATGCCAGCGTGGCACATTCGTGCCGCCCATATGTGGGCGGAATTTCCTTTTTTTCTTATTCGAAAATGAAAGAATCACTCTCAAGGCCGTTCCTATCATATTGACCTACGCACTTTCATTCTTTGCTTAAAGGGTTTTTACTTAAAGGGTGTCTCAAAATGACGTGACATTTTCATTTATTAATAAACGTTTTATTTATTTGAAAAGTAAGAATATTTTTATTCTAGTATGAGGTACAAACATGGAGGTTAGGTGTTCAAAATAAAATTAAAAAAAACAGTCTTGAAACGAATGATTAATTTAATTCTATACGGAGAATAAAATTAATTTTAATTCATCAGAATAAAATTATTATTAATCAGAATTAAATTAAATGATTAATTTATGTCTATACGTACACTGAGAATAAAAATCATTGATCCAATATCATAATGATTGAATGAAATTTCGTTGATTCAATTGTAAAATTGTTTGTGTAAGTGATCGGATTTATTAGTCCAAACAAAACGGTATTGACTTTAATAACATGATGAAATGAAAAGTTTTTTTTTTCATTCAAAAGATATATTCTTAGCTCAGGACAATATATTATTGAAACTATCTGAAAAATTATCGCGAACAAATTATATAGTTTTGAATGCATTTTCTGCAACGAACAAAAAAAGCGTTTCAATTCATAACATGAATATTGTTGATTCGAGTACACAAGTAACAATAAATTTCGCTCGTTTGATTGAGATAAACATTTTATTGAATAAATATGTTATTTTATTTTTTTCACCATATCCAATATTGATTTTGAAGTATATTATTCGTTAAAATATTAATATTTTATTTTCATTGAAAAATATTAAGCAAATGTCTGAATTGGTTAAAAAATTATGCGAAAATAAAATTTGTTTCTTGCGCATTTGGTTGAAAAAATTCAACCCGAAAGGAAATTCGTAGTTCTCGGAGTAACCGCTAGAAGCCGCACGCGCGCTCGTTTCTCGTAAGCGTAGCGTGAACCGAAAATCTACTTAAACGCCGGAGAAACTCTAAAGAGTATCGCTGCTTGGCCTGTGGCTAAGATCAAAGTGCAGTATCTGTTCTTATCAGTTGAATATCTGATATTCTCTCCATGGATATTCCATTGGTTATCTGATATTCTCTCCACTATTATCGTGGTTGATCATTCTAATGCTCACCTTTTATTAGAGATTTAAAAAATTGAAAACCTTTCAATTTTTTTAATAAAACGATTTCGATCAAACACTTTATTGTGACAATTCTATCCTATTCCTAAGAACTGCATGTGATTTTTCAAATATTTCAGAAATTCTCGTGAGTGTACATTTATTTGAACCAATAATCAAGAAATGTTTTCAAATGCATATAGAATCATATTAAAATCATGCCTTCTTGAATTCACAAATATATTCTTTTAATTGCAATAAACATTTATTTCATCGAAAATTATATTTTTTTCTACCAGAGACTAAATGCGTTGCTACAGAAGACACCTGTACTTTGTGGCAAAAAAAACCATTATTTCGGATCCATATTATTGATATTTCAAGCATGATATACACTTGTCTCTATCTCATACTTGTTGCATGATATTCCACTTTTGGTATTGTACGGAGTACGAAAATGTTACGTCTCATGGCATATTCGTTTCGATGTAGTAAAGAAATAATTTATTGTATTGATTATATTTTTGTACGAAATAAAAAATGTTGTAGCAACTGCTTAATTATTTCATCCATATATCTACGGATTGTATGTAGGATGATTTCAATAGAATATAATTTCAGTTGAAGGATAATGTAGATATTCAGAGAGCAGAAGAGATTTTGAAATAAAATAATCTGTTATTTAACTCAATCACGTTTTCCAATATTTTATAGTATTGTAACAATCTCATATATCGGTGGCACTGCGCGGTCAGACATTTATTTGGATCAACCAATATATTTTTTTGATTCAATTGGTTTTTTTTTCTCAGTGTAGAATAAAATTAATCATTATGTGTAGATAGTATATATGTATAGAATTGAATTAATTATTCGTTTCAAGAGTGCTTTTTATTTTTTTTTTTGATAAAACGCAGACTTTTTTGCCAACCTAATAATTTTACATTAAAAAATTGCAGTGTTCTTCAGATGATACTTTTTCAAATACCTAATTTTTGTAGAAATTTATCGTCATGATTTTCTATAAAAAAAATTCCAAAATGAGCTGTTTTCGGCGGTTACGAACCACTCGAGTTTACCACCAACCGCCCGTCCACCAGGGTTGGTTGCTTCTATTGTATATTTTTTCCGCGTGGGGCCAACCCAATGACCGTGGACCATGATTTATGCACGCTTAATTCGCTCTCCATTTCGGACTGCACTCTCGCAGATTCATTTTTTTTGTCGTTCAGTAACAATATCAATGTACAATTAGCCGAATGCGATTTTTACACAACGATTAATCGGATGTTATTTCCACGAGGTCCAATATACGAGTGGGATTTGCGAAGTCGACGAATCCGCGTGTCAAACGCATAAATGTGGCCTATGCATTTATTTAATTGGATCTCGAATCGTGTCGCGTTTGTACAAAAATGCTTCCTCCAATACACGCACTGTAACGAATTTTAGCGTGCAATTCTATCGTCGACCTCGCGCATCCAATTATCCGTGGGCTCAAGTTCACAAGAATTTAAGAGAAAAAGAAAGAACGGCTCGCAGAAGCTTCTCCGCCACAATGCACTCGAGGCTTTACGGATTTTTTTTGTACGCAAGAAACGCTTTGTGTTTCACCGTGTCACAAAGTTAATTTCACGCTCCGTTTGAACCGTACGTAGACGCCGCTCTGCTACCGACAAATAACTTTTTAATTAGTCGATTAATTATTTGGCTTCGGCTCGGATTTCAAAGTTTGAAGGGAACGTTTATTACGCGGCTCGAAGTTATTCGCAAATAATAGAGATGCAGAAAGAGTATGGAGGCAGAAAAACGAGAGGGGGAGAGAGAGAGAGAGAGAGAGAGAGAGAGAGAGAGAGAGAGAGAGA
This sequence comes from Ophion ellenae, assembly GCA_963210295.1. Classification (NCBI taxonomy): domain Eukaryota; kingdom Metazoa; phylum Arthropoda; class Insecta; order Hymenoptera; family Ichneumonidae; genus Ophion; species Ophion ellenae. The sequence continues at coordinate 24,736,556 of OY723393.1, read as the reverse complement.
GAGAGAGAGAGAGAGAGAGAGAGAGAGAGAGGGAGAGAGAGAGAGAGAGAGAGAGAGAGGGGGACAGTGCCGTGATTTTCAAACGGGTTTTTACAATTATTAAGGGGAGGGTAGAGGTTTCAGCGTGAACAAAAAACACTTTTTTGCGATTTTTTTTTCATCTATATGGATAGAATAAATTTTTTGAAACTTTTTGTACATTGTTAAGTGTCATTTCAAGAACATTCCGTGAAATTTGTACGCGCAAATATCCACAAACAAGCCGGTGCCGCGTTTTTCTCGAAACCACTTTTTCAAAGTCCGTGTCCACTGCCATTTGAAAACTACATGACCGATTTATTTCAACCTTGGTACACACTTTCTACATATAAAATACCTCCCCCCAACGGTTAGTTTGAGATATTTTTTACATTGAGGGGAATTTCCACCCCCAAAATGGCGGAATTTTTCGTGAAAAATAGCACTTTTCACTTTACATGACCAACAAAAATTTAGAAATGAAAAAAAAAATTATCAAAGATCGTTGGGGGGAGGATTCGATGATACTTTGACTAAATTTTAATGGTACTTGATTTCAGATGATTTCTAGCTGAGATACAGTGAACACCGCAAATCGTGTTTTTCCAAAGGCGTTCTTGGAAAAGCTTTGTCACCGGCTTGTTTGTGGATATTTTCGCGTACAAATTTCACGGAATGTTCTTGAAATGACACTCAACAATGTACAAAAGGTTTCAATAAATTTACTCTATCCATATAGATGAAAAAAATTCGCAAAAAAGTGTTTTTTTTCACGCTGACACCCCTACCCTCCCCTTAAGGCGTCGCCATTGTGACGGGCCGAAAAAGGTAGTTTTTTTTCGATTTTTTTTTGCTATCAGATACTTTATTTGGGATTTGGAAAAGAAATATGTTATTCATATATAGTTAATATATATAGTTAAAACATACATTAAACTTATTTCGTGTAAATTTTTATGTCTCAAAATAAGAGATTAATAACGTTGTTGAGGTATAATAGAGCCTCGGTAGGTATAAAAAATGTGGTACACCGGCCGGATCGATAACTTGACGATGGTTGGTCTGAAAAATAAAAATAAAAAAGCTTCATGATCTATATAATTGTAGTTCTCGGTGTACGTAGCCGTTTTTCGAAAAGAAATTCACGAATTGGCAAGCGTTAAAAAAAGTGCAAATTTGGCGAAATTTTTGCTTGATTTCTTGAAGAAAAAAAAGTTGCAATCAATTAGTATACCCAACGACTGGAATAAAAAGTTTGGCGCAAATTTAGTAGATTTCGGCATTTTCACATTTTCTCTCGAAAGTCGCGGATGCAAAAATTCTTCCGCTAATCACATTTTTCTAAGTTTTATCATTAATATTTCCTTTAAACATTCGGTGACCCCCTGTTTTTTTTATCTTTACGGAGGCTTCACATTTTTTTACGTGCATGAGCAGTTTACATCGGGAATTTACAGTTACTTAGGGTATAAATTATTCGATAGAAATGTGGCCAGCGTGTCATGTCCACAAAGCGCAGTATAAACGAGACGATTTTTAGAGTGGTCATTTTTTGTTGCAAGTTGGGTAACTTGGCTTGAAATTTTTCCAATATACGGGGATTTATTTTTTACTTGGTTACAGAAGAAAATATTCGGGTTCGTGAAAGGAATAACTTTTTTAAAAATGGCTACGTGTATAACGATAGCTACTGTAATCGTGGACATTTTTTTTTCAATTGAAAATCGGTCAATTATAGCTAGATTCTAGCCAGGTCACGAAAAGTAATTTCAAGAAAAACGCGACTCAAAGTTTTAGTTAACGCAAATCGTTGCGCTATCTGCTCTCACTAAACCGTCTGCAACTTGATCAATTTTCAATATTTTAACTTGACATTTTTTTCATATGTTTTTGAATATGTATACTTTGAGTAAATTTAGAAAAATCTATTTCTTTACACGTCACAGTGGAGTCCCACCTTAATTATTGAATTAAAATATAATAATTCTTGCGATATTTTTATTCAGTCAATTTATTTATGAAAAATGGCAATTTCATACTATTTACATTTTTTAGCAATTTATGTACCTTTATGTAAAAATTTAATTATTTTTCCATTCTTTGGGATTCTTGGGGATTTTTGTTCAGAAAAACTACAAAATAAATCAAGATTTCAAAAAGGCTGTTTATCATACATATCAGTACTGTAAACAATAATTTTTTTGAAGCGATTAATTTCAAAATGGCGTCTGTGCAGCGTTTATCTCAAAACTGCATTTTTTAAGTCGGCCGGAATCATAACTCAGACAATTTTCAACCGATCCACTTGAAATGTTGAATGTATCTTGAAAAATACATCGTCTATGGAAGTACGTAGGACTTTTTTTATATTGCATAGTTAATTAGTTATTAACAATTATCTGACAAAATTCTTCACTTTCCAAAAATTTGCCTAAAAAATCTTTTTTGCATTTATTTATTTAGGCACTTTTATTTATTTTATTTAGGCACTTTCCAAAAATTTGCCTAAAAAAATCGTCAGATAATTGTTAATAACAAATGAACTATGCAATATAGAAAAAAAATCCTACGTACTTCCATAGACAATGTATTTTTCAAGATATATTCAACATTTCAAGTGAATCGGTTGAATATTGTCTGAGTTATGTTTCCGGCCAACTTAAAAAATGCAGTTTTGAGAAAAACGCTGCACAGGCGCCATGTTGAAATTAATCGCTTAAAAAAAATTATTGTATACAGTCACTGATATGTATGATAAACACCCTTTTTTTGCAATCTCGATTTATTTTGTAGTTTTTCTGAAAAAAAAATCCCCAAAAGGCCTATTTTTTTCGGCCTCTGGAGTGGCCTAAGGCCTTAATTCACGATTTATTTCCGTATAATTCCTTTTACGTTCTCCTTCTTCCATTTGTCTCCGTCTCTCGCTATCTCTCTGCCTGTCTCTGCGTTTATTCCCAATTTGCATTGTTTTCGTTCATGTGAAAAAAACCAAGACCTTTTTATTTTCTATGGAGCGTCACCGTCCCCTCGTTTTTCCCACTTCGCTGGCCAGGTCAATTAACACCGTATGGCGTTGCCACATCCGTCTGACCCCCCGCTCCCCCCTCCCCCACAGATGATGGATTCGATATTGTTCACTATATCGCAACCATTCGCTGAATATATACGCCGAGGCGTGAGTGCAATTTCGATCTGCGAAAAATCCATAAAAATAAACCTCCCGAAGGGGAATAAAAAAGCTCGTAAAAAGTGTGAAAACGTTGAAAAGTTTCACGTGCGTATGTGCCTTCGTTAATTTCGACAACCGCTCGTTCCGTACAGGAATTCCACCCACCCTCGCGATCGAGCCCCAAGTTTTGCCTTGAATTCCACGTATTTTTCGTTTCATCGTCCTGCGGCGATCGAACGAAGTCCCGATAATGAACCAAAAAAAAAAAATCAGCTATTCAACTTTTACCGAACTCCCGTACGGAGCTTTTCAATCAAATTTGGGCGATATTGCCGTGTGAAAGGAGTGACGGGAATTACCGCAGGTGCGTCATTCGTTTAATTACCAATATTTCCAGCCAATTCATATGACCCAATGACTCGCCCCGTCGCCTTCTGACAACCAATAAATAACGTATCGATCAACGGAACACGTGTTATCAATTATTCCGATGGTTCTTCGTGTCGGCTCAAGGACGTGCGGGAATTCAGTAAAACCTCCGTCCCGGAAAACTTCAGAAATTACACAAAAATTCGTTCGTTGAATTCGTTATCTTATTTTTTTCGATTTTTCGAAACATTTTTAGATTTTTTTTAGAATTTATCTAGAATTTTTTAGTTTTTTAAAAAGAATTGATCTACAATTTTTTAGAAGTTCCTAAGAATTTGTCTAGCATTTTTTAAAAAATTCTTTAAATTTGCAAAATTTTTCGAAACATTTTTAGATTTTTTTTAGAATTTATCTAGAATTTTTTAGTTTTTTAAAAAGAATTGATCTACAATTTTTTAGAAGTTCCTAAGAATTTGTCTAGCATTTTTTTAAAAATTCTTTAAATTTGCGAAATTTGGGAATTGCAGAAAAATTAATTTATTCAATTCGTTATCCCATTTTCTTTGAATCTTCGAAAAATATGTTTATAATTTTTTTTCGAATTTATCTAGAATATTTTTCGAATTTTTCCGTCCCGCTCGGTGACCGTCGCGGAATTTGGTGCACGTCTGAACGGTCACCCATCCAAGTATCGGCCTGGGCGTCGACAATCATCGCAATAAGCAATACTTATTGTGTACTTCAGAAAACACACAAAAATTCGTTCATTAAATTCGTTATCTTATTTTTTTCGATGTTCCGAAGGTATTTTTAGAATTTTTTTTTTTTTAGAATTCATCTAGAATTTTTTAGTTTTTTAAAGAATTTAACTAGATTTTTTTGGAATTCTTTAAGAATTTATCCAGCATTTTTGAAAAAGTTCTTTAAATTTGTGAAATTTTGGAATTACGAAAAAATTAATTTATTCAATTCGTTATCCCATTTTCTTTGAATCTTCGAAGAATATGTTTATAATTTTTTTTCGAATTTATCTAGAATATTTTTCGAATTTTACCGTCCCGCTCGGTGACCGTCGCGCAATTCGGTGCACGTCTGAACGGTCACCCATCCAAGTATCGGCCTGGGCGTCGACAATCATCGCAATAAGCAATACTTGTTGTGTACTTCAGAAAACACACAAAAATTCGTTCATTAAATTCGTTATCTTATTTTTTCGATGTTCCGAAGGTATTTTTAGAATTTTTTTAGAATTCATCTAGAATTTTTTAGTTTTTTAGAATTTATCTAGAATTTTTTAGAATTCTTTAAGGATTTATCTAGCATTTTTGAAAAAGTTCTTTAAATTTGCGAAATTTGGGAATTACGAAAAAATTAATTTATTCAATTCGTTATCTAATTTTTTTCGAATCTTCGAAGAATATGTTTATAATTTTTTTTCGAATTTATCTAGAATATTTTTCGAATTTTTCCGTCCTGCTCGGTGACCGTCGCGCAATTCGGTGCACGGTTGAACAGTCACTCATCCAAGTATCGGCCCGGACCAACGCCGCTCAACGTTGGAGATCATCGGCGCGTCAGATGCGCATTTTGATGATTCGACGATCATCAAAATGAGCAATACTCATTACGTACTTAAAAAATTATACAAAAATTCATTCATTTAATTCGTCATCTTATTTTTTTCGAATTTTTGATGAATATACCTATATGGAATATTTTTAGATTTTTTTAGGGTTTATCTAAAAAAAATGTAAGATTTTTAAAGATTTTTCAGAATTGTTAGATTCTTTTTTAGACTTTATCTACAATTTTTTTAGATTTTTTTCCGAAGTTCTTTTTAGAATTGCGAAATTTGGGAATAACACAAAAATGTATACATTAAATTCGCCATATTTTTTTCCCTCGCAATTGCGATTGAATATTCCTGGCTCCGAAAAAAAAGTTGCATACCTCAACAGTGGTGGCTTTTTTCAACGAGCGTTTTCCGGTGGTTCACAAACGCCGAGTTCCCCGAGCCGGTTCACGTTTTTCTTATGACTTTGTGTTGGTCTTTTAAGGAAAATCCTTTTTTCTGCGCGTTCTACGCCTCGTGAAAGAGAAATCTCGGGATTCCCGCGAGCCAAAGAGAGGGGTAGAGAGAGAGAGAGAGAGAGAGAGAGAGAGAGAGAGAGAGAGAGGGAGGGAGACAGCAGAGGGGTTACCGAGAGGGCAGTGAGAGTCGGGGGATGGAGTTGAGACCGGACGAGCTAGATCGTTTGTCGCGCAGGGAAAATACGAGAAAAACATTAAGCGTGAGAATAAAGGGATGAGGGTGAATGCGATACGAGGCATTTGGGGGGGGGGGGGGGAGAAAAAATGGAAGAGGATGAAGGAACGTCGGGGTGGCTCGAAGTGAAATAGTCGGTTATGTGGGCACGCGGATGGGCGACCTCTCTCGATGCTAGTTCACCTAGGGTATAGCCAACAAGTTGCCGGTGTCGAATCGATAGAGGTCGGCGAGCCTGGGGCGCTTGTAGTCAGGTCAACTCATACCTTCCGTTCTCTCTCTCTCTCTCTCTCTCTCTCACCCTTTATCCACCCTCTCGCCTCACCCCTCTTATTCCTCACCCCCACCCCCATTCGGTACTCCTTCGTTTTTCTTTCTTGTCTTAACGCCTTAAGGGTATACTCACAATGACGAAGTCCGTGGAAACTATATATCCCGAGACTTGGGCAAAAAAATGGCAAAACACGCTTATCCTCAGTTTTGTCCGTTCGTAAATCTTTCCCAAAGAATAAAGAGTGTAATCTCATTATTTTTTATTTCTCCGGAGGGTCTCTGCGAATGCCATTTTTCAATTTTCATCTTATCTTCACTCCGAAAATACGTCGAGCCTGTTGCAGTGAGAATTTTTACTCGAGTTTGATGCATTTTTCCGAAATATGGATATCCAATGGTTTTGGAATAATTTTTGGTGCTGAGCCAAATTGTACGAGGAGCCTTTGATTTTTTTAACTTAAAAAAATGTGTCGTATTGTATTATACTTATTTTTAAAGTTATTATATTTATATTAATTATTCATCAAATCATTATTTTAATTATTTATTGATTATTTGAATTATTTAAAAAATTGTTATTATTTTAAATTATTTATTTAAATACTTTTCCGATTGATTGCAATAAAAACTATTTTCCGGCCGATTAATACACTTCGGCAATTCGTTTTTGCACCGTGGTACATTTTTCGATACCTTATCGAACAATATTTTTGCGGATTTTATTTAATTCGCTCGACGTTGATTCATTGATGGATGTCACGCTGTGACATAAACGAGGAATTTAATTAATTTTTGTTTGTTGAGGTTGTGAATATATCACATTGTGAATTCACCTTTAGGCTCGTTTTTTATAAGCTCGTTTCGGTCTTAAGTTTCCAATCTTCCCTCGCTGTGTTCTTCTCTCTCTCTCTTCTATATCCTCGCAATTTTACCATTACCCCTCTTGCTCGGTCTGAGAGTATTGCGCGTGTTACCGGGCCACTCGAGTCCGAAGCTTCGATGTCTAACGAAACCCTGACTCTATCTCCTTCCGCGTTTCTACAAACCCAACTAAGCGGTGACCACATCGGTCGAACGTGGTTTCTTCCGTTTCTATATATTTTCTTCCGACCCATCGCTGATACGATTCACCGCTATTTCCTGGGGACATTCGTTTTATCCAATCCGTCTGATCTGTTCTACTGCGCGAGCAATTTTTCGACGTCTTTTGCTTAGATTGTACCGTGGAAATTAAATTGCCGTGCGCGGATGAACAGGATTTCTTCAGAAAATACTCATTGACGTGTGAACATTAATTTGAAAGTTTCCCTAAATATAATTCATTAATTAAAAATCGAAAAATAAATCATCGTTAATCAACAATCTAAGTAACATTATAAAAGAATGTCGAAAACAACGTATTGATGATATACGTTGATAAATATAAATAGATAAATATTGTGTGTTCAATGTTAACACGTAAATATGTTAAATGTTATATGATAAATATTGTATGTATCTAACTAATTAAATATTTAATGGTACGTTGCTTTAGACTTTGTTCCATAACGTTACTTAGATTGTTCATTTACTATTTCTAATTTATGGTTCATTTTTTTTATTCATGAAATATTTTGTTAAAATAATCAACTTGAATAATTGATTGATCATTATTAATTGCCTATTTTTAGTAAATTTATTTTAATTAAAATGTTTCTGTCCATTATTTTATTTCGTTCGATAATTTTTTATTCACGGTAACTAATTCATCATTATTTTCTACCGTTTCCTTTAAACAAATCTTTTTCGTGGTTTTACTATTTAACAATGAATATTGTATTCTACATTTCCGTTCCTGTTTTTTGTTTCTCATTACGCTTCTTTCCTTCGCTAAATACATCGCGCCTGGCACTCGAGTTTCCACGTCAGCAACTCTATTCACTTGCACTTCCGGTTCCCTCCAGACGTTTCTCCAGAGTCCCCAGGAGAATAATCTTTGCTCCATTTTTTTTTCGTCCTCACGCTAACAATAACGAGTCTCGGACGAGACGTGGTCACAAATTTCTCTTCAAGTTCGGCCGCGAAAAGTACGACGTTTCAGTAACACTGGAATTGTTTCCGACTTTTCTTCCATGCTTTTTTACGCCTTGCCTCTCTTTTTTACTCCAATTCCGTTGACCGCAATAGGAAATTTACGATTTTTTAGACCTCTCAAAAAAATTTAATTGGACTTCAATTAATATTGCAAGTATTCGGGAAATGTCCATTCAACCTTGCGTCGATACAAACCACGTTAAATATGATTTTGACCAAGAAGGACGAGAGATGAAAGTCTTTAAAAAAAACACAATCATGGATGATGTTCGAATGTTCCAATTAAAACAGACGTCAGATAAAAAATTGCCTCTCGCATCAAGAAAAAAATAAAGATTTACAGGTCATGCTTGACAGAGGTTTAATTCCAATCGAACATCAGCAAGATTTTTTAAACACATTCGACGATAACCATCTGTTAGATTACAGTAAATTTGTTGAATGGTATTTTCAATAACGTTATTTTTTAAATAGAAAATCACAACAAATATTTCATTATATTTGAAATTTTTATATTATTTTTTTATAAAAATTACTACGATCGATTTTAATTGATAATTATTATCAAAATGTTGATAAAAGCAACGAGAGTAAATGTCATTACGCAAAAAATTGTAATATTTAAAAAAATACTAATGGTTTATTGTCCAGATTTTTACCTGAGCACGAAGGGCTTTAAATTCTCACCAAAACTCTTTTTGGTTAGATTGTACGAGCGATGAGATCCTTAAGGTTTTAAATTTACCCCTTTTACACTAGTTTTCACAGTGAAAATCCAACAAGCTAGTTTTCGCGGTGAATATGGAAACGTGCCAGTTTCCGTGGCGAAAGCATAATCACGATAGTTTTCGTAAGAACTTTGAATCGTGCTACTTTTCGTAAGCATCGACAAATTCCAAAATTGACGCAAAATCACTTCTTAATAAAAACAAATTCTTGAAATAATTCGTCGATTTATTGAAAATTTTCGAACTTTTAAAACTTCCATAGCCGAATTATTTTGACGGTGTTCGGATTTTCGGAGTTTTCGTCTTTCGTGTGAAATTTTTTCGGAGTTTTGGTTTTTCGGGTAAAATTCTTTCGGAGTTTTGTGGGTTCTGATAATTCAAAGATCGAAATTTCAACCCGGCTCCGAAGCGAGAATTCCGAGAGGAAGCTTTTCGAAAAGTCCACCGTACCGGAGAACATTTCTCGACGAATGTGTGCCGCGTTTTAGCGCTGTTAATATTGCAAATGTGCTATCCTCATTTTCCTCGCTGAAAAGACATTGTCCACTGTGGAGTTCGTCCCGTCGAGTCGTCGTCGCCGCGGGTCAATTGCTTCTCCGATATAAAGTTATTCCCCGGAGACTCCTCGGCGACGAGTCATGTTCAGGAAAGTCCCGGTTATTCCGCATAATTAGCCAAACATTTCGGTCTGAAGTTTTTATCTTGTAGAATCGCAAATGCCACGGTGGTTTAGCGCGGATGACGGAGAATACGTCGTGTAACAATCTGTCTTTTCTCGCTGGATGAAATTCTATATCGAAATGTGGCATTTCCATCTCGCAGCGTCGGCAGATTGAATTTCCCTTGGAAAAATGTCACCGTAATTCGACAACTGCACGGGGAATCTCATTTTTCCGACTTTCGCGTTTTTTTTTTTTGGTCCTCGTCGTTTACTTTCTTATACGCCGGAGGCTCTTCGGAGAGAGAGAGATGTTCCAGCGAAGTGAACGAGAGAGACTCGACCTCTCCACGTTTATATCCTCGTCGACCCTTTTCACACGATCCACTGGATCGTAAAACCCCCATATACCGTACACTATAACCATTAATTTACGTACAGCGGCTTATCAAGATTTTTCGAGAGTATTAAATCGTCTACTGTAATTTTATCACTCTTCCCTCACAGGCTATTGTGGAAATTTGTTTGACGTACCCTTTCGGCGATGGAGACATTCTTTGGTCATTCTCGGTGTGTATGAAAATGCTCGAAAGTATCTTTTGATTGAATCCTCGTATGGCAGATATGTATATTCTCATATATGTTGAATATAATAAAATAAATGATCAGTCAGATGATGGATTCTTTAATTTTACAGTAAACATTATTTTTATTATAATAGCATTTATTTCCAATGGATTTAATCAATTATTTTGATTTTAATATTATTTATTTCTAATGATGTTTCATTTATTTTAAGGCGGGACACTACTGTGATGTGAAAAACAGATTTTTTTGAATTTTTTGAAGATATACATGTTCAAGAATATGTGAGAAAATGTTCAAGTTAACATATTGAAAATTGATCAAGTTACAGACGATTTTGTGAGCAGGTAGGGCCATGATTCTCGTTAACTAATTCAATCGCGTTTTTAAATAAATGATCAGTCAGCTGATGGATTCTTTAATTTTATAGTAAACATTATTTTGATTGTAATAGCATTTATTTCGAATGGACTTAAACAATTATTTTGATTTCAATATTATTTATTTCTAATGATGTTTCATTTATTTTAAGGCAGGACACTACTGTGATGTGAAAAATAGAATTTTTTGAAGATATACATGTTCAAGAATATGTGAGAAAATGTTCAAGTTAACATATTGAAAATTGATCAAGTTACAGACGATTTTGTGAGCAGGTAGGGCCACGATTTACGTATACCAATTCAATCGCGTTTTTCTCGAAACGACTTGTCTGGCCGGAATCATAACTTTAGCTATAACTATACGATATTCAATTTAAAAGAACCAACATTTCCGTAATTGCAGTGGCTATCGTTGTACATAGCGGTTTTTTTATTTAGTATTTCTTGAGACCCGAATTCAAGTAAGAATTTCGCCGGAATCACACTTATTTTTTGACCAACTTCTGCTATTTTGTGAATTTTTTTCTTTCGAAAAATAGCTACGTACAACGAGACCTACATAATATAGATTATTTAAAAAAAAATATATTTTCAACCACTGTCAAGATATCGATCCGACCGTCGGACCACATTTTAATACAAAGGCTCTATTATACCTCAATAATGTTGTTAATTTTTTATTTTTTTAAACAAACATTTACACGAAATAAGTTCAATGTATCCTTGATAAGCCACCTTTTTTCCAAACTCCAAGTAAGTAATCTAGTAGACAAAAGAAAATCGGAAAACGACCTTTATTCGACGCATCACCGTGGTGTCCTTTCTTAATTATAATATTATTTATATCTGATGGTTTTTAAAATTTATTTTTATCATAATATTATTTATTTCTGATAGTTTTTCAATTTCCATCATGATATTATTGATTTTCAATGACGTCTTATTTATTTTAATTATTATTTATTTCTAAGGTTGTTTCATTTATTTTAGATTATTGTGTTATTTATCGCTAGTATCGTTTTATTTACTTTCAGTATCATAGTATTAATTTCTAATTATTTTTTTTTCATTTGTTTCCAATGGTCAAGCGGTCACCGATCCAAGTATTGGCCCCGGCCAACGTTGCTCATCACTACCATCGGTTCCTCTTATGACATACGATTTTCTTTTCTATTTAATGATTTCCAGGATTTATGTTGATGGGGTCGGACATTGGTAGGATGGATGCCGATACGAGAAGATTTTTATTGCTTTGATCCCGGCATATAAATCAAGAATATAATTAATGAAATTCCGTGACACTAAAATACTCACAATATACACATATCATGTGTTCTTTTTGTGTAATTTTATTTTTGATTTATACGCACCAATCAGATGGATAAAAATCTTTAGAAATCGACCATCGTAACTACATCCAACTTCATCAACATCCCTGGTAAACATCATGAAATATAAATCTTCACCATAAAAGTAAAATCATGTATCATCTGACTTCTCTTGCAATGTCAATAACGATCATTTGAAAAAAAATTGGGAGAGGTACAGAAAAGGAAAGATATTTGGAATGCTGCTGGTCATTTGGAATAGCAGGATTTTACAGAAACTAGTAGTGCCATTTCGGTTTTATGGCCGTGAAATGTTAACGGAGACTTTGTCCTTGGAGTGCCATATTTCAGGTGTTTACATTTTATTTTTTTTAAAGGAAACGAGTAAAGCTTTTTGAGCGCGGTTTTTTCTTGCTTTATTCATGATATACAGAACGTTAAAAAAAATTTTTTTGAAAAAAAAAAACCAAAATGGCGGCCGTTGCAGCTCCGCGAAAACAGGTCCTCAAATCGCGGGAAGTAAACGGCTGACATCACTGCCCCCTCTTTGTTGATCTGAAACACAAATTCAAAGCATATTATCAATCTGTGACCCTTTGGTCATGGAATGACGGATGGGTTTTTCGTTTAGTACAAATTTTGGAAAATGGCGGCAATGTAAAAAACATCGAATTTTCGCTTTTTTCGCATAAAAAGATAAATAATAAATGCAAAAATGTATCTATCGGAAAAACGATCCGTCATTCCGTGAAGACATATTTTCTGAGTATGCTCTCCAAATTTCAAGTCGATATGTTAATTACAGCGGTCAGGAGAATGTCAGCCATTTTTAAAAACGTGTTTTCGAAAAAAACGCGTTTAAAGTTTTGTAATGTGTTTACACAAATGTGTTTATAATTACCGCTAATCGGCAATGCCTGGTCCATAGAGGCATCCCTCCTTTTCTTCTAGCTGCTCATGTTGAGCCGCTAACATCTCCCGCTAACTTCAAGGACACAGTCTCCCTTAAAAGAAAGCGTCACTTGTCGATATGTTCACATGGTTCGTCCATGACTTTTCTAAGATGGCGACCAGAGCTCGAATTGAGAAGGACTGTTTTTGAAAACTTTCGAGATACGTGTTTAATGAGTTCAAATCCCTAAATTTCCATATGATTATGTTCTTCAGCTTTATGTGTGCTGTAAAATACACCATAAACTTTGTACATTGCTTTGATTTCAAAGATTCGTATATTTATCAACAAAAAATGAGGTTATGCCCGACTACGTCTTGTTGCTAATTTGGAATACCCGATTTGACGATGACTTGGAATATTCCAAATTACCATCATCTTTGTAACTAGATGTAGATGTAACTAGACGTAGGTATATCTACGAAGACTTACTGAAAGCGATGACGATGGCAATGAAAGTTTGGAATCTTCAAACTCTTGTAACAGTCCCAAGTCAAATATGCCAGGAGAGCTAGAAACTTCATTTGGCGGAAGACCCCCTGCAGCTGATGCAGAGTGTATTTTCTGTACAGAGAAGTGTAGTGACGACATGAGGGGGGAAGGATGGGTGCAGTGTTTTATGTGTGAGATTTGTGTGCACGGTGAATGTGCCGACTATGAAGGTGGAGCATATGTTTGCGATTCGTGCAAATAACCCATTTATTTAATTGTTCAAGCTGATCAAAGACTGATTAAAAACTGATTAAAGCTGATTATAGAAATAATCATGTCTTACATTTTCTTCTAAAACAATCACCTAATAATAACAGCCTGCATAAGTTAAGCTTGGTGAATATATTTTGGAAAACACCTAATCCAAAATACCTGCACCCCATCTCGAAAACGGAATTGTGCAATTTTGCGTTCGAACTAAAATTGTACACAGCAGCGATGTTTAGTTATTTTTGATAGCTTGAAGATTGCTAGGAGATGAATATTTCTCCAATTTCACGAAGGTTTTATTCATTTACATCTTACAGATAAAAAGTCGCAGGCCTAAAACGAGAAGGCCTATTCCAAATTACCTATTGTCCTATTCCAAATCACCTTCGAAAATTACTATTCCAAAATACTGTCCAAAATTACTATTCCTTCCCAATTACTATTCCACATTACCTTCCAAAATTACTATTCCTTCCAAATTACTATTCCAAATTACCTTCCAAAATTACTATTCCTTTCAAATTACCTTCCAAATTACCTTCCAAAATTACTATTCCAAATTATCTTCCGAAATTACTATTCCAAATTACCTTCCAAAATTACTATTCCCGAATTACTATTCCTTTCAAATTACTATTCCTTCCAAATTACTATTCCTTCCTAATTACTATTCTAGAATTACTATTCCTTTCAAATTACTATTCCAAAATTACTATTCCAAAATTACTATTCGAGAATTACTATTCCTTTTAAATTACTATTCCAAAATTACTATTCCAAATTGCCTTCCAAATTACCATTCTAGAATTACTATTCCTTTTAAATTACTGTTCCAAAATTACTATTCCAAATTGCCTTCCAAATTACTATTCTAGAGTTACTATTCCTTTTAAATTACTGCTCCAAAATTACTATTCCAAATTGCCTTCCAAATTACTATTCCAAATTACCTTCCTTTCCTCTATGACAACGATGAGAGGTGGACGAATGATTTTTTTGCGGATTCTCGGACGCGCACGAGTTTTTCGCCAATACCTTGGGAGAACGTTGAAGGGAGTGCGCAATAGGTCCACGTTATAGTTCGAGATACGGTGTACGATCTGAGCACGATCGCACGCGTACCAGGCGTGCACGAGGCCTCCTAATTGGACTGACAGCCCTAATTGGGCCTGGAAATACGTCGCACTCCATCCACCTGTAAAGTTCAGTTCTGCCCTCAGCGAGTCACCTTCCTTCGTCTATCTCCGGCACGCACCCACACACTTTGAAGGCGCTCACACGCACACCCACACACGTGCCCATTCGGCCACTCTGTCACGTGATTAATCCCTGTGAAATAATAGATGCTATTATTACGGACGAGGCCAGAATAGTTTTGGGATCTTGGGATTCCGTTCGCCTCGATGACGTATCGCGAGCTTACATGGATCGCTATTTCGAACGGGGGCAATGCATACTTGAATCTTCGAATGGACGTGGCATACATTAATTGACCGCTCTCCCCCACATTGGATGTTGAAAATTCGAATTGAAAAGATTTATCAACAGATTCCAACGTGCTCGATGGTATCATTTTTTTTAAAGTGGTCAACATTTAGAGGCGCTGTACTATTTTCTTTTTTCTAAATTTCTAATGGTTTTTGAAAATTATTTTGCTTTCGATATTATCTCGAAATTGTTCGATAGAATTTCGTTTTCGATATTTATTTATAATGATTTTTTAAATTCATTTTGTTCATTTGATTCATTGAATTTTTGAAACTTAAATTATAAAAAAAATAATTTAAATATAAATTACATTTTTTAATTCATTTCGTTTATTTAAACTATTTCATTCATTTTAATCATAATATTATTCAATTCTCATAGTTTTCTGAATTTATTTCGCTTACAATACTAATCATTTCTTATAGTTTTCTCATTTTCTTTCTTCATTATAACATTATTTTATTCTGATGTTGTTTTACTTATTTTCACTACGTTATTTATTGCTAGTATCCTTTTATTTATTTTCATTATCATACTATTTATTTTAAATATTTTTTCATTTTTTGCCAATGGCTAAGCGGTCACCGATCTAAATATTGGCCTCGGCCACCGCTGCTTGTCATGGGTCGATCGCCGCTGCTGCATATGGACTCCACTAGCGTGGGTTTCTCCTGTGACATACGAATTTGCTTTCACCCGCGGAAGGAGATTTCTGATCCACTGACATCATAAATTGGACAATGTTTGGATCAAGACACGAGAAATAAGCGCGGAAAGTTGTATCCATTTTTGCTCGCGACGTTTGAGAATTATTGCCGGAGCAATTTCTCATCAAGTCACCCCTCTGCACACGCGTACTCTGAGATGTAATATGGGAGGGTCGTTATCACGAGGTCGTAAAGTCTGTCTTTCGAATCTAGTTGCAATGTATCGCTGCCGGATTAGGATGTGGGAACGACCAGGATCGTGTGTAACGAGCTGTTCTCACGTTATATTGTGTGTCGAGTCTTTCGACTACCACCAGCTAACCTCTTTTTTTTCTCTCGTCCGGTTTCTCTCTCGCCGTCACGTTCTTTTCGAATTATCGACGTCGGAGAGAATTACCCGAAGGTAATGGCTACATAATATAATTACATATATATAAATATATATATATATTTATTTTGTATATATATATATATATATATATATATATATATATATATATATATATATATATATATATATAGGGTGCTAAGGAGGTCGATGAAACGTCTTAAGGGGATGAGAGGTCATCTCGTTAGGAACAGACCTAACCTACGTTATCTTAGTTCAATGTTCTAAGGATTTCATAATGTTCAAACAGACAATAAATGGTAACTCAAAACTTATTTGTGTCTTAGCCTTATGTGTATTCAATCGACAAACACCAATACAATCATCTTTATCCACACAACTAACTAAATAGGACGTGTTGAATAATTGAAAACTTGTCAACAAATAATAATACCTCATATATTAATGCTATTCAAAAAAATAGCATTAAGGAAAGGGTAGGAGTTTCAGCGTGAAAAAAAACATTTTTTTGCGAATTCTTTTCATCTATGTGGAGAGAGTAAATTTTACCTTGAAACCTTATGTACATCTGAAACCTTATGTACATTGTCAAGTGTCATTTCAAGAACATCCCGTGAAATTTGTACGCGAAAATATCCACAAACAAGCCGGTGACAAAGCTTTTCCAAGAACGCCTTTGGAAAAAACACGATTTGCGGTGTTCACTGTACCTCAGCTAGAAATTATCTGAAATCAAGTACCATTAAAATTTTGTCAAAGTATCATCAAATCCTCCCCCCAACGGTCTTTGATTTTTTTTTTTTCATTTCTAAATTTTTGGTGGTCATGTAAAGTGAAAAGTGCTATTTTTCACGAAAAATTCCGCCATGTTGGGGGTGGAAAACCCCCTCAATGTAAAAAAAATCTCAAACTAACCGTTGGGGGGAGGTATTTTATATGTACAAAGTGTGCACCAAGTTTGAAATAAATCGGTCATGTAGTTTTCAAATGGCAGTGAATACGGACTTTGAAAAAGTGGTTTCGAGAAAAACGCGGCACCGGCTTGTTTGTGGATATTTTCGCGTACAAATTTCACGGAATGTTCTTGAAATGACACTTAACAATGTACAAAAGGTTTCAATAAATTTACGCTATCCATATAGATGCAACAAATTCGCAAAAAAGTGTTTTTTTCACGCCGAAACCCCTCCCCTCCCCTTAACATAACAGGTAAACGAGTTAGTGCCTAATGTTGAGAAATTTTCCAAAAATCATACTTACCATGATAACTCGAAATCCTTGGACTTTGAACATAAGTAACTTAGGTTAGATATGTTCCTAACGAGGTGACCAATCATCCCCTTAAGGCTTTGCATCGACCTTCCTAACACCCTGTATATATACATGCAATATGGCATACGCATTTCGAAGAGAGACAAATAATCTACCATTCGCCACATTGCATATTATATTTACAGATGGAAAACGAAAATGTGCCGGTAGAAAAATTGCGGATAAAAGCTTGCATTGAATCAATCGGCAATTTTTTAATAATTAAAATATATTACAATACAGGGTCCGCAATTACTATGAATAATTTATGGTTATCTGAAACTCTAATTATAAATAATGTATGGTCCCACTAAACCGTAACGATAATTCTTAAGCATTGATAATTATAACGAGCTCAACCTCAATTATAAATAGGTAATAATTATGACGAACTCAAACTACAACTACAAATAAAAGTTATATGAAACTCCTACTATTACGGGGCTCTACTAGTGTGAACGCTGAAAATTTGGGTGATTTTCGGGATTTTTTTTGAAGAAAAGTACTCAATTAAACGTTTCGGAAAATTAAGAATATATTTGGCTATATTTGACCTATATTACATAATTTTTTCAGAGAACAATATTGAGATCCAAGCGACTTATGCGCTGCCTTCGGAGGCACCAAAAAAAGTTCCTCCACTGCTAACATGATTCCGGCCGATTGAGTAGCTGAAACCGAAAAAG
Source organism: Ophion ellenae (assembly GCA_963210295.1). Classification (NCBI taxonomy): domain Eukaryota; kingdom Metazoa; phylum Arthropoda; class Insecta; order Hymenoptera; family Ichneumonidae; genus Ophion; species Ophion ellenae. Next base: position 24,718,511 of record OY723393.1, on the reverse strand, counting down.
GGAAAAATGTCGTTAAACTGGAAGGCATTTCCTGTACAATGACGTAGGATTTTCGAAAAATATCAAAATCTAACAAAATGGCGTAGCTATGAAAAAACGTCTGTTTCTTGCCTATAAAATGGTCATTTTTTTCAATGCCAAATCGTCAATTTTGATCCAATCAAAAATATCCTACGTCATTGTAGAGTAAATATATTCAAGAATACACAGTTTAAATTTCAAGTTAATCGGATAATTGCTCTTTGAGTTACAATGTCAGCAAATTTGAAAAATCTCATTTCGAGAAAAACGCGTTAAAAGATTTAACTATCGATTTTTGCAAGATAAAATGATATTGATATAAATGATATAAATGGCAAACGGCAATGGCAATGGCAAACGGCAAAAAAAATCGATTTTTTTTTAAGTTTCACACTGGTATAGCCGCTTAAACTCCAATTACAACTGAAATAAAAATAAAAAATAACAACCCATCATTTTTATTCAGACGTCAAATCTCCGTTGCTAACATTACGAGAAAATAAAATGGTTTTACCCTGTTACCGTAATGTTTCGCGTAACAGGTATTTTATAATAATCTGAGCTTACATCAACGACCTCGAATACAATTGCCCCAAAAATTTGGAGCAATTTCGCTTAGTAATAATAACGATTCAGACGTAATGTGAACGATGTGCATCTAGTTATTGTATTAAAATCTACGCGTTATTGGAATGTGGGGAAAGGTGCATGAGGAAAAATCGATTGTAACAACGCACGTGGCACTGATCGAGCTTACGATGGAATAACTCGGCTGGTGGCGTCTATAGCCAGAAAGCTCTACAGGCAGTAGATAGGCTGTGTGCGACGAATGGCAGCTGCGACGAGCCGGAAAACGCATACATTCGTCTACGGCCATTATACACGACCGCCTACCGCATAATCAATGCAACCTGCATAAGACCCGCAGGCAGAGATGGCGCGCGGAAGAGAGAGAGAGAGGCAGATAGAGACAGGGACAGGCAGAAAGCAGCAACGGTCTTCATGTGGGCAAATCTTTGCCAAAGAGCACAGGTTCAAATCCTTCACTTGTCAAGACCAAAGGTCGAGGCAAATCAAGCGAAATATCTTTTTTTTTGCTGCTTCGCATTGAACTGTTTCCATTCTTTTTATATCTTCGTTTTTCTCTCTCTCTCTCTCTCCTCTCTCTCTCTCTCTCTCTCTCTCTCTCTCTCTCTCTCTCTCTCTCTCTCGCTCTCTCTCTTTATTTCGCTCGATAGCGTTGTTTTACCACTCAAATTAAATATTACTAAAATCATAATAAGTATTAATTATATGTTTATAAGTAATTGAGTATTAGGTTGGCAAGAAATTCGTTGCGTTTAATACCAAAAATAAAATAAAAAAGCGGTCGTGAAACATTCGTTAATAAAACGTTAACAAAACTCATTCGTTAATTAATTAATTCAGTTAGTTGATTACTTCACTTAATTAATAATAATTCATCTAAATGGAATTCGGTGGATACATGGAATAAAATTAATCATTCGTTTCAAGACTGCTTATTTATTTTATTTTTGGCGATAAAACGCAGAGACTTTCTTGCCAACCTAATATATGCGTAATAATTAAAATCGTAAATAAGATCGTGATTTTTTACCACTTAACCTTGATATTATTGAAATGTTACATTGGCTGAAGATGTAACGGAAGTATAAATAAATAAACTCTCTCTCTCTCTCTTATTATTATTTTTACTTATTATTATTACTATTATTATTATTATTATTATTATATATTACTATTACTATTATTATTTTTAACTATTATTGTTACTATATTATTATTATTATTATTATTATTACTGTTATTTTTATGTGAGTTTATTTTCTAATTATTGTACACCAACTATGTCTTGCTACCGTTTGTTGCCTTGCACCATGTATCATTCTGTGCATGGTACTCTTAGGGAGCAGATGCTCCAGAGTACGGAACAAATGTCTCTCTCTCTCTCTCTCTCTCTCTCTCTCTCTCTCTCTCTCTCTCTCTCTCTCCGTCTCTCTCTCTCTTCCTCTCTCTCTCTTTGTCCTTTTTTCCAATCTCTCCTTCTCTACTGAATCAGAAACCTATTATAATTGTCACAATTACTATTATTATAATTACCGTAATGTTGATTATAGTTTTAATCGAATTGGAAATGTGACAGCCGGGCGAGATGTGATTTTGGAGGCTTTTTTTAACTCCTGCGCAACGCCGCAAAACGAAGACCACCGAGGAGACGCGAATGAGTCAATCGTGGTGAAATTAACTCCTAATCGACTCTGCAAGATTGTGAGCAAACGAATTTAAGTATGTGTAAAATAAACATGCCACGCTGGAACGAGGTTGAAACGGGGAGTTAAGCTCACAGCAGTCTCGTCTGGTTTTTTGAGAGACCTCGATAAAAGAGAGCCGCAACGTAATCCGGTTGAAGTGGCTTATCAAGAAAAATGGGAAGACAAAAAAAAACGACGAAGAAGAAAAAGTTTGGCGCACCGGAGGGCTTGGGGAAAATTGGCGCGCTAAAATAACAAGTCGCACTTTTGGCTCAACCGAATATCGCCAATAATAATTTGTCCAATTCTTGTATAAGTATTAATGATTTTCTTGGCGAACTTTCGAAGTCCCTTCGGAAAATGGCTCCATATGCCGAAATTTAGGGGTCAGGAGGAAAATGTTGTTGCATTGCATCATTGAATCATTGTATCATTGAATCATTGAATGATTGAATGATTGAATGATTGAATGATTGAATCATAGAACCATTAAATCATTGAATCATTGACTCATTGAATTATAGAATTATTAAACCAGTGAATCATTGGATCATTGAAATATAATTATTCCAAATTAATTAACAACAACAGGCTCGTATCCCGACAAAAATCTCGACAAAATTCCACAAACACAAAAAAGTCCATCTAATAATTGGTTTTTTATTTTATGTTTCCTCAAAACGTTATGAAAGTAGCAATTACTTTAGAAGTATTCCCCAATATCCCCAGCACAGAAGCAATTAGCCCAGTTCTCTCAAAATTACTATACTGCGGCTGGGCTTCCAATGTAAAAAAAAACGAATTACATTAGCGCCACGTCCATTCGTCTTAAAAAAATTGCCCAGGCTGTCCATTCTCGTTCCTCGTTTATCAAAATCTCGGTATTTTTTTTAAGTATACCATCAATATTGCTGCTGGAACTGGGAGAAACACATTTGTTCACCACTCCATCAATTAATTTTCTCCAAGCTTTCAAACGTGAGGCGTCGCTGTGTGTAACATTTTGGGCTACTCGTGTCGGTTTATTTGTATTTGCATTATCGTATGTACGGCTTTTCCTACGTCTTCCTTCCTCTCCCCATCGCTCCCTTCCTCTCACTCACTCTCTCTCTCTCTCTCTCTCTCTCTCTCTCTCTCTCTCTCTCTCTCTCCCTCTCTCTCTCTCCCCTATCTCCGTGTCTGTTCTCCCTCAACACGCAAATATGTCCAGACTCTATATACATAGGTAATGGAGTATACTTATATACCTGGTGCTGAAAATGTATGTGTGCCAGCTGTATTCGAGCAAAGAGACATAATCTGTATGATTCAGCGCGGCAAGTGACGGGTCGTCAAGCCTTTTGTTCTCTAATATTCCATATAGGTACACACACATACACACACACACACACCCACACACACATATATATATGTGTGTGTGTGTGTGTATATATATATATGGGTGTATATCATTCCGGAAGTTAGTGATGCCCTCCACTCCGTTGTATCAATCAATCATCCGTCTGGGTCAAGTAGGAGAACCTTGATGTTTCAATCGAACGGATAAACAAACCGCTGTATCATTCTACACCCTCGTAATACAAACACACATAAATTCATATATATATATATATATATATATATATATATATACACATGAAATTTGTTTTCCCTTATCATGCTCGATTCACACCGACACCTGATACTCCTACCCCATTAATATTCCTGAACCACTTTTTTCATCGCTGATCCAACTGTTATATTCATTCTCCCGAGCGCGCCCAGACACAATCGTGAACAGACAACTTCAACGCCAGTTCACGCGGAATTAAGGCGTTAGGCCACTCTAGAGGCCGAACAAATAGGGTTTTTGGGGATTTTTTTTTTCAGAAAAACTACAAAATAAATCGAGATTACAAAAAAGTGGGTTTATCATACATATCAGTGACTGTTTACAATAATGTTTCGAAGCGATTAATTTCAAAATGGCGGATGTGTAGCGTTTATCTCCAAACTGCATTATTTAAGTTGGCCGGAAACATAACTCAGACAATTTTCAACCGATTCACTTGAAATGTTGATTATATCTCGAAAAATACATTGTCTATGGAAGTACGTAGGATTTTTTTTACATGGCATAGTTCATTTGTCATTAACAATTATCTAACGATTTTTTAGGCAAGTTTTTGGAAAGTGAAAAATTTTGTTAATGTGTATTGAAAATTGAGCAAGTTGGAGGCGATTTAATGAGAGCAGGTAGCGCAACGACTTGCGTATACTAAAACTTTAAGTCGCGTTTTTCTAGAAACGCCTTTTCTCGACCAGGCCGAAATCTAAGTTGATATAAGTAAAAATCTAAATGTAAGTAAAAGTCCAAATATAAGTAAAAACTTCGTTACAATAACACTTTTTTTTAACACCCGACATTTCGTGTGTTTTTTTTTTCTAGAAAAACGGCTACGTACGACGAGAACTACATTTATACAGACCATAATACATCCTAATTTTTATTTTTCCGACCAACCATTGTCAAGTTATCGATCCAGCCGTTGAACCACATTTTTCACACAGAGGCTCTACCTCAATAGCCGTGTTCAGATCGGCCGAGGCAAGAACCGAGGCAGCCTCGCGAGGCGGCTCAGCCACTCTGCACGCGGCAATTAAATTTGTTAATTTTTATTTTAACAAAATAAGAATTTACCCGAAATAAGTTCAATGTATGCTTAATAATATACGTTTTTTTTTAATTCAAATAAATAATCTAGCAGACAAAAAAAATCGGAAAAAATGACCTCTTTCGGCCTATCAGAGTGGTGTCCTCCCATCAGGCAGAGAACTAATTTTTATGCGTGTATGGTTGCTTTTGAGGTAGTTCTGTAGTTTTGGTCGAATCTTAGGAATTGGCTGAAATCTGAGTATAGTGTGAATATGACCTTCATGGACTGATGCCCAAAAATTCAATTCGATTCACCGTTTAGTTCATGAGATAATTGCACGTGAATAGGGGTATTTTTGTACGCGATCCCCATACCTAACACGTAAACCGATATGAGTTTGCTCGCATTTCTCGATATAAGTTTTAAGGGGTTACCCCCACTTGCGATTTTGAAAAAATCGATTTTTCTTTGATTGCATTTTTTTGAAGTATAAGTATCTGAGAATATGTCCTGCAAATTTCAAGTCGATCCGAACAAAATTGACTGAGATATGAGCGTTGAAAGAGAAGAATCCGCGTTGAAAGAGCGTTGAAAGAGAAACTTTAAACGCGTTTTTCTCAAAATGGCATTTCTGAAGTCGGTGACCAAGATTACTCAAAGACTAATGAACCGATCTTCTTGAAATTTTGCAGGCTTATTTAATACATAAAAATGTAGTCTTTAATCGTTCAATTTTTTTTTCGAAAAAAATGGCCGTTTTATAGCCAAAAAACGGCCGTTTTTTTTTTCGTTAAAATCGAACCATTAACTTTGACTGTCCGCCATTTTGTGAAAAATGAATATTTTTTAAAATCCTTCGATTAAAGACTAGTTTATATTTATATTTGACTAAATCCATCCGCATTTTTTTCTTCAGATGATCCACTTCGCCGCACTGTTGGTCACCGCAAACCGCGTATATAAAAACATTATTTCATTGACGGCCATTTGCCACTAAACAATGTCATATTTTTCAATAAAAAAATTACTGAAAGTTCTTCAAGATGTGTTCTTTAAGATGGTATATTGATCGATTAAAAAAGTTTTGTAGTTTTCTTTAAAAAAATTCAAAAAGTCCTTCGACAGCGAATTTTTGTTGCCGATCGTTGAGGTTATGGTTATTCTCATCGCGTTTAGCCGCATTTGCTTGACACATGGCTGCCACAGCTTTCAGTCTTTTAGCAAGCGCCTTTTTTCTTGTAAACTTTCCTTTGTATCGCATTTGGGTTGGCATTGTCACGCTTTTTATTATTCATATGAAATATTTCGCGAAAGACGGATCGGTAGGAAGCTCAACGCTATGACTGCAGGAAAATGGCGCTGGTGCCACGATTACAGCGCCGCTCTCTATGGGAGTATGAGAACTAATCATGCATGAGGTGCGAATGTGTTGGACAAATAGAGGGTACAAGCTCTGTCAAAAATTCACAACCAACAGCATCGTGCAGACATTGGATGTAACTATACGCTTCGAGCGAAACTTTTGCCTCATACGTGTACCTACAGAACTACCATAATTCGGCTTTCTCTCTTTCGATATTCCCCTTACCCTCTCCCGATGAACTATCCACAGCGATACCGTGTATCAGTTGCAAACTTCGTTAGAATATTCACAAAACAGACATGAAATGAAAGTCCTGACCCACGAGCTCCCGACTCTTGCACCATCTATTCAGCAATAATTACTCCTGTCAGCCTGCATGTGTAACTGTCAGAATACTCGTTGAACTTCAAGTACGGGTTAATCGTGGTTTCTCGTTGGCGTAGGGCTGCGGCATGAATTCATTCGATCGGTCGAGTAGAGCAATCAGCCGACAACTTTAGGGCTGAATTGACACCTGGAAAAGAAAATTTCTTTCAGAAGCGTCGGGTAATGACGTTTTGTCGCTTCTGTTAAGGGGTCTGCTCACTTTAGACGCTAAACAGGCTATTTTCATGCATTTTTTGATAGGTTTATATCATAGATATTGATATAAAAGTTGGGTGATTATTTACTTTAGTGACTTTTCCGAAAAATGAGTTAAACATTTTTTCAAAACTATCTTCTCATTAATTGGGTTATAAATGATGATACTCAGTCGGTGGAAGCTGAAATTTTTCGTTAACAAGTTTTTCATGAACAAAAAACGTTAAAAATAATTTTGTATTTTTCAAAAACACAATATCGAAGAACCGACTGTCCACACGACGAACAATTCACATTTTCCAACACTACACCATGACGTCGTAAAAAGTCGACACTCTGATCTCGATCTTCGAAAAACCGGCACACCTCAACAGTTCCCATGCGGCATCCTGAGCAAGACATTTTTCGAACTGAAGAATTTATTTCACTCGTATCGACGACGCTCTTGTGTTTACAAGTTCATAAATACACGAACAACGCATATTTTGATTTTGCCGTATTGTATATATTTTAAATTTACGAAATGTACGAATACGTACGAAAAGTACGAAAATCGAATGTACGAAATGTATAGAACTTGCTATTCCTATTTTACCACGTGTTTCCGCCAACTCCCAAATTCCATAACTTTTTATGGGGCGGAAGGGGTGGATTTCAGCTTCCTCCGACTAAATGTCATCATTTACAACCCAAATAATGAGAAAATAGCCGAAAAAAAATGTTGGACTCATTTTTCGGAAAAGTTACGCCCCATTTTATCACGTGTTTCCGCGAACTTTAAAACCCCATAACTATTTATGGGAGGGTTGTTTTCAGCTTCCCCCGTCTGAATATCATTATTTATAACACAATTAATGAGAAAATAGCGCAACAAAAAATTTAGGCTCATTTTTCGGAAAAGTCACTAAAGTAAATAATTACCTCAAAAATCGTATGATATGCGCTATAGCCATTAACATACTGCATTTAAAACCGTTTGATTTTTTTGTTTCGGTTGATCCATCTCCGAGATTTCATCAACAGCGCAGACTTACAATTTTTGAAGACATTTTTATAACTACCATTTTCTTCTCTAAATATTAACTTGAATAAATATATTTTTTTAAATGTATCTTGAAAGTGTATTTATTAAGGCGTTACCCCCACTTGTAGCGTAAAGAAAAGGTCTTTTTCATGAATGTTTTAAAAGAAAACTACAAAACTTTTTTAATCGATCAATATAACATCTTAAAAAACACATCTTGAAGAACTTTCAGTAATTTTTTTATTGAAAAATATTACATTGTTTAGTGGCAAATGGCCGTCAATGAAATAATGTTTTTATATACACGGTTTGCGGCGAACAACATTGCGGCGAAGTGGATCATCTGAAAAAAAAAATGCGGATGGATTTAGTCAAATATAAGTATAAACTAGTCTTTAATCGAAGGATTTTAAAAAATATTCATTTTTCACAAAATGGCGGACAGTCAAAGTTAATGGTTCGATTTTAATGAAAAAAAAACGGCCGTTTTTTGGCTATAGAACGGCCATTTTTTTCGAAAAAAAAAATCGAACGATTAAAGACTCCATTTTTATGTATTAAATAAGCCTGCAAAATTTCAAGATGATCGGTTCATTAGTGTTCGAGTAATCTTGGTCACCGACTTCAGAAATGCCATTTTGAGAAAAACGCGTTTAAAGTTTCTCTTTCAACGCTCTTTCAACGCGGATTCTTCTCTTTCAACGCTCATATCTCAGTCAATTTTGTTCGGATCGACTTGACATTTTCAGGACATATTCTTAGATACTTATACTTCAAAAAAATGCAATAAAAAAAATCGATTCTTTCAAAATCGCAAGTGGGGGTAACCCCTTAAGTGTAACAACTTTTATATCAATATCTATAATATAAACCTATCAAAAAAATTCATGAAAACAGTCGTTTTTTAGCGTCTAAAGTGAGAAAACCCCTTAAGGAACTGGTGAATAAGACGAAGAGAAAAAACGACAAGTATGATTCCGAGTATTTCAAAACTGAAATAAAGAGATATATTAGATACAGAGGGCACGAAAAATATAAATACCTTTGAGCGAAAGAAAAAGTTTGGGTGAATGAGAGGTCTCCGTGATTTCGACCACGGTCGAGTCGGAGTCGATAAGCCTGTTCCTTTGATAAAAAGACGGGGAGTGAAAAAGCAACGATTGAAAACGCCTCTCTCTCTCTCTCTCTCTCTCTCTTTCGTCGCTGTACAAATTTGAGGCACCGAGGTTTGCATGTGCTCGAAAGAGCTTCAAAGCTTTGCATCGCGCAAGCCATCCCCCATCTCAATTTCCTTTGCGGGTCCACCTTTCCCGGTGAACACATAAAAAAATCTCTCGTAAAGTCGCGCACCTTACTTCCTCGTTTTGTGTCTTTTTTTTTCCAAATTCGGTCTTTTGATACAGCTGAGAGGTCTTTGCAATTAACTCGAACGGAAGGCCTGACAGGACAGAGAGACATTCATAAATGATTTTCCACTTCGATGGAAAACCTGATATTAAACTTTTTAAAATAAAGTTAAGGGATCTTCTCACTTTAGACGCTAAAAAAGGCTATTTTCATGAATTTTTTTATAGGTTTATATCATAGATATTGATATAAAAGTTGTTACACTTAATAAATACGCTTTCGAAATACATTTTTTTTTAATTATTTATTTATTCAAGTCACTATTTATAGACGAAAATGGTAGTTAAGGGGCTATACCAGTGTGACACTTTTTAAAAAATCGATTTTTCTGCCTTTTTCGACAGTTTATAGTTTCAAGAATATCCTGTAAAAATTTCAAGGCCGTATTTCTAACATTTTAGCTTGCAAAAATCGATAGTTAAATCTTTAAACGAGTTTTTCTCGAAATGAGATTTTTCAAATTTGCTGACATTGTAACTCTAAAAGCAATTATCCGATTGACTTGAAATTGGAACTGAGCACTCTTGAATATATTTCCTCTACAATGACGTAGGATATTTTTGATTGGATGAAATTGACGATTTGGCATTGAAAAAAAACGACCATTTTATAGGCAAGAAGACAGACTTTTTTCATAACTACGCCATTTTGTTAGATTTTTATATTTTTCGAAAATCCTTCGTCATTGTACGGGAAATACCTTCCAGCTTAACGACATTTTTTCCTTTTTCAGTTTCAGCTACGCAATCGGCCGGAATCATGTCAGCAGTGGAGGAACTTTTTTTTTGGCGCCTCCGAAGGCAGCGCATGAGTCGCTCGAATCTCAATATTTTTCTATGAAAAAATTATATAATATAGGTCAAATATAGCCAAATATATTCTTACTTTTCCAAAACATTTAATTTAGTACTTTTATTCCAAAAAATTCCCAAAAATAAATCAAATTTTCAGCTTTCACACTGGTATAGCTCCTTAAAAAAATGTCCTAAAAAAATTGTAGGTCTGCGCTGTTGATGAAATGGATCATCCGAAACAAAAAAATCGAACGGTTTTACATTCAGTATGTCAATGGCTATAGCGCATGTCATGCGATTTTTGATATTTGCAAAAATAACAAAATGGCGGACATTTTTCGAAAAAAATTTAAAAAACGTGTTTTTACACCGTTTTTGGCAAAAAATAGTAAATATCAAAATTTAAAAAAATCCTTGATAGGCGCTATAGGTATAGTCGTAAAGAATATGTGATTAAAATTTCATAAGGATCGGTTCAGTAGTTTCGAAGATTTTATCAACAAGCCGTCGAAAAAAGTTGTTTCGAGAAAAACGCGTTTAAAGTTTGTTTGGGTTACATAAATACATAATTTAAAAAAAAAGGTATTTCGATAGTGTATTTATTAAGTGTAACAACTTTTATATCAATATATATCTTTTTTTTATCTTATCAATATATATCTTTATTAAGTGTAACAACTTTTATATCAATATATATAGTGTATTTATTAAGTGTAACAACTTTTATATCAATATATATAAACCTATCCAAAAAATGCATGAAAATGGCCTTTTTTATCATCGAAAGTGAGGAGACCCCTTAATTACCCTTCGACATTATCGGCATCGATGCCTCCAATCAGTGCCAATCCATCGTCTCTTCCTCTCAAAGAATTCCCCACCCGATAAACCTTCTCTCCAAAATGATTTTCTCAAAAGTCACCGAGTGGCCCGAGTATCATCGTCGAATAAATATTGCAACATTTTTCGATGCCTCATCCATATTCATATTGGACTGAATGGGTGGCACGTACGAGAAATAATTAGCGGGTAATTGAGGCAGGTTGATCGCGTGCTGATCATTCCATTTTTTCACCGGCCCTTCTTTCAACCCCCTCTGCCTCCCGGGGTAGGTACACGCGCACTGTGCATTGGAATTTCGTCCAGGTTAGCTCGCAACTGGTTCGCCGATAAGGAGACCCAGATACATCGGCTCGTGCGGTAGCGATAAATTACGAGCTCATTAACTACGGAGCAGAGGCGGGGGAGGGAGGTGGGAGGAGAAAAAAAGTACAAGCCACCGTCGAGGGGAGTGGTAAGAGTTATCGAGTTTCTCGAGCGATCGCCACTCGTCAATGGCTTATAAACATCGGGCGACCGTCGCAAATTGCGATAATAAACAATTAACGATAATTGAATAATTCGAGCACGGCGTTCGGGATGGATTAAGGCCGTAGTCTGCTTTACAGGCTTCAAAAAATCGATTTGAAGAAGAGGAAGGATTATTGTATGGCCCGGGGATAGCTGATTAACATCTAATTAGTGTAAGTATCCAAAAACTTATATTTTTTTGGACCGAAAACTTTAAAGCCCGTTTTCTCGAGTTTTCATTTTCACAAGTTTTAGAAAACGGTGCCGGCGATAGCAAAAACAATATATGTCCGATCGAAAAAAATCAAAGTGATCTAGCTTCAGTATTAAATTATCTTCTATTTGAACTAAAAAAGTTGGACAAAAGTACTAGTTAAATTACTAGTTTTGCAACTTAAAGTGAATTTTTTTTTTCAAAAAAGTGAATTTTTTTTTCAAACTTCGAAAAAATTTGGAATTTCATCATTTCTTCCGTATTTTTTTAGTTCATATAGAAAAGGAACATATAAAAACTAAAAAAAAATTTGGTTCGACCGTTTCAGATGCATCGCACGACCTCCATCACCGGCACCGATTTACAAGTGCAGACTCCAGGCGCCCCAGAAAAATCGTTACAACTTAGAAAAATTTAAATATTTTTTAATAATAAAAATTGGTTTTTAAAGCTTGAATATAATACACTATCGTCTCAAAATTTCGTTTAACGCAATCATTTCCTTCCCTTTAAAAAAAATTGCTGAAAAAACGCTTTTTTTCGGCTTCTAAAGCAGACTACTGCCTTAAAAACAGGCGGATGAAATTCCAAGGGGTAGGTCGAGAGTCGTTGACCCACGTCGACTTCGATAATCATTCCTTTTTCATTCCTCATCGACCCTTGTTTCCTCCAATTGTTGTCTCGCCCTTCCTTCGTATCCCATCGATTAGCCCTTCGCGTATTTCAGTCTCTCGTGTTTCACGCTTTTATCCCCGCGAGCTTTCGCGACGAGGGAGACGCGACCTCGCGAAGGGGAGACAAGGGTGCCAATTGGTATCGATTAATTTTTCAAACGATAAACGCAATATTTAAACTTCTGGCTCGGACAATTGTCTCGTGCACAGGCAGGGCGAATTAGGCTTTGAATAAATGAAGTTTCCGAGCCATTAGCCCTCTCCGGTACCTTGGACGAACCTCAAACTTCTTTGGGGTGCGGGCTCTTTGTCACATAGTATAGTTTTGTATTTACAAGAATATCCTTGCGAATTTTTGCACAATTCTGGTCATTGATACCCATTAAGGGGCTATACCAGTGTGAACGCTGAAAATTTGGGTGATTTTCGCAAATTTTTTGGAAGAATAGTACTCAATTAAATGTATCGAAAAATTAAGAATATATTTGGCTATATTTGACCCATATTACATAATTTTTTCATAGATAAATATTGAGATTCAAGCGACTTATGCGCTGCCTTCGGAGGCGCCAAAAAAAAGTTCCTCCACTGCTGACATGATTCCGGCCGATTGAGTAGCTGAAACCGAAAAAGGAAAAAATGTCGTTAAACTGGAAGGTATTTCCTGTACAATGACGTAGGATTTTCGAAAAATGTCAAAATCTAACAAAATGGCGTACTTATGAAAAAAGTCTGTTTTCTTGCCTATAAAATGGTCGTTTTTTTTCAATGCCAAATCGTCAATTTTCATCCAATCGAAAATATCCTACGTCATTGTAGAGTAAATATATTCAAGAATACTCAGTTCAAATTTCAAGTCAATCGAATAATTGCTCTTTGAGTTACAGTGTCAGCAAATTTGAAAAATCTCATTTCGAGTCAAACGCGTTTAAAGATTTAACGATTTTTGCAAGATAAACCGATAGAGATACGGCCTTGCAATATTTACAGGATATTCTTGAAAGTATGAACTGTCGAAAAAGGCAGAAAAAATCGATTTTTTGAAAGTGTCACACTGGTATAGCCCCTTAATACTCATACGCAGGATAGAACCAATAAAAAGTGATAAATGTTAAAAATCGATGAAATGGTTCGCTTTCAAACAAAAAGATTGAGTTTTCCGAAAAAAATGGATACATTTTGCAATAAAAAAAGACTTTCTTTCTTCTCAAAAATATTTATAGTCACGTTTTAGACAATAAGGTTGGAAATATTTATACCAAATTTCATCCGAATCGGTAGATTAATTTCTTCGCTATACGTCACTGCAGTTTTGAAAATGCAGTTTAGAAGACCGAGCTATAGCTCCGCCATTTTTAAAGATTGACAAAAAATGAAAAATACCATGTAATGGCCAAACGTAGTAATGAAACCTACCCTAAGTCTCAAAAATGGCGAATAAATCTTTGCTTTAAAGAAAAATCATGAAAAACAGCCATTTTTTCCTCGCCTAAAGTAATCGCCCCCCTCAATATCGCTCTGGCTTCTTCTTTCAAACACTTCTTCGGCCACCTACTTTCCAGCATTTTCATTATCTCGCATAGTTAGTTTGCTGCTCTTTTCCATGCTTGTGTTGTTCTATTCCCATGCCTCTTCCCGCCTCCATTCTCCATATGTAGCTAGGCGTATTGTCATTTATACCCATTGCCATTTTTACATATTTACCCTGTACTTTTTCTATTTTCTCCCTCCCCTGCGGGCTCTTCGGCTTTTTTGTTTTCAATGCGGCGACAGGATTTTTCTTGAATCACGGAGTCTCCTAATTTTGGCTCTAAAAATATTCGCGACTGTTTTCCGAAGCTTTGGCGCTCTGATGTAAATGAGGGTTGGAAATCTTCGCGCTGATTGCGATTAATTCTCCCAACAAGGCGGTTCAGTACTCAATTTTAATTCCAGAGAGAATTTTCGGATGAAATTGAATAATATCCAAAGAGGATTCTCTGGTCAAAATCCTTTATTATTGCCTCCAAAAAAACCACACTGAGAAAAAAAACCATTGATCGAATATCATTGGTGTTATTGATTGAAATTGCGTTGGTTCAATTGTAAAATTGTTACGGTATATAATCAGATTTATTAGTCCAAACAAAACGCTATCGACTTTAACAACATGATAAAATTGAAAGTTTTTTTTTTATTCAACAGATATATTGTTAGCTGAGAACAATATATTATTGAAACTATCTGAAAAATTATCGCGAACAAATGATATAGTTTTGAATGTATTTTCTGCAACGAACAAAAAAAGCGTTTCAATTCATAACATGAATATTGTTGATTCGAGTACACAAGAAAAATTGAATCTCGCTCGTTTGATTCAGATAAAAATTCTATTGAGTTGTGTGTGTTTGAGTGTGTGATATGTTATTTCATTTTTTTCACCATATCCGATATTAATTTCCAAGTATATTATTCGTTAAAATATTAATATTTTATTTTGATTGAAAAATATTAAGCAAATGTCTGAATTGGTTAAGAAATTATGCGAAAATTGAATTTGTTTCTTGCGCATTTGGTTGAAAAAATTCAACCAAATCATGGCCGAGCGCCACCGAAATTATAGGTGTGAGGAAACCCGTAGTTCTCGGAGTAACCGCTAGAAGCCGCACGCGCGCTCGTTTCCCGTAAGCGTAGCGCGTACCGAAAATGTACTTAAATGCCGGAGAAACACCAAAGAGTATCGCTCCTCGGCCTGTGGCTAAGATCAAAGTGCAGTATCTGTTCTTATCAGTTGAATATCTGATATTCTCTCCATGGATATTCCATTGCATATCTGATACTCTCTTCACTATTATCGTGGTTGATCATTCTAATGCTCACCTTTTATTTAAGATCTAAAAAATTGAAAATCTTTCATTTTTTTTAATAAAACGATTTCGATCAAACACTTTATTGTGACAATTCTATCCTATTCCAAAGAAATGCATGCGATTTTTCAAATATTGCAGCAATTCTCGTGAGTGTACATTTATTTGAACCAACAATCAAGAAATGTTTGCATGTGCACATAGAATCATATTAAAAACATGACTTCTCGAATTCACAAATATATTCTTTTGATTGCAATGAACATTTATTTCATCGAAAATTATATTTTTTTCCACCAGAGACTAAATGCGTTGCTACAGACGACACCTGTACTTTGTGGCAAAAAAATACCATTATTTCGGATCCATGTTCTTGATACTTCAATCGTGATATACACTTGTCTCTATCTCATACTAGTTGCATGATATTGCACTTTTGATATTGTACGGAGTACGAAAATGTTACGTCTCATGGCATACTCGTTTCGATGTAGTAAAGAAATAATTCATTCTACTGATTATATTTTTGTACGAAATAAAAAATGTCGTAGCAACCGCTTAATTATTTCATCCATACATCTACGGATTGTATATAGAATGATTTCAATAAAATAGCATTTTATTTGAAGGATAATGTAGATAATCAGAGAACAGAAGAGATTTTGAAATAAAATAATATGTTATTTAACTCAATCACATTTTCCAATATTTCATAGTATTGTGACAATCTCATATATCGGTGGCACTTCGCGCTCAGACATTTATTTGAATCAACCAATATATTTTGTTTGATTCAATTGGTTTTTTTTCTCATTGCATCGACGTCATCCATCAGTTTTCGAATGCCCGAAGAGGCGCCGCAAAAACGAATTTTTCGCCAGGACAACGAAACTTTTGAACGCGAGTGTAAAGGCCGAAGATTCGAGGGTATGGGGTGGAGCGGAGAAACCGGAAGAGTGGAGAAACCACTACAATAACGTGGTTACGACTAATTGACTGTCGGTGGTGGTCGATCGAGCGAGGGGTTAGTCTGAGGCTGGAGTTGGCGACGTTACGTCGCCGAGCCCCGATGGAGTTTCGATTCGGTACACACGCGTACACACCGACACACTCACATGCACTTCTGTCTGTGTGTGTGGGTGAAGCAGATACAATTGGCAATGATATGTAACTCTGGCCACACTGTGAAGGCTTCGCGTGACCGTCTCGTGTTTGTCGATTGATTCAGCCTGTTCGATCCGTTCATACGGCATAAACGAGCGCAGTCAACTGATCCGATGCATCCGTCAAAGTTCTTGTTGTTGCAACCCCCTCAGCTTTTGATCTGGCTACGCCATGTCCACTCACCTTTCTCTCTCTCTTTCCCCCTCTCGCGGTTCGCATGTCGAAAACACAGTCAAATTTAACCCTGCGTTTGCAGAGTCGCGGCTTCGGCGAAAAGCCACCAATTAGTTGTCCGGACGCACGCTCAAAACCAATAGCTCTCCGCTCGTTCGTGAAATTAACCGTGTTTACGGGAGTACGCGCCCTCGCGTTAACTTTGCCGATATGGGTAGCTACTAAAAATCAGGCTCATCGAAAAAACATACTTTTTTGAGAATTTTTTTTTTGACACTAAAAACCCGGTCAAAATAAGGTTTGGAGGGTTTATTTTAGATGTGTTGACGTATGCTTAGGATTTTTTTGGATGGAGAAGAATACATAATGGCGGCTCAGTCCTAGCCACACTAATAAGGGGAGGAAGCACATCGGGACTTAATGGGTTACGTGGGTTTCGAAGCAAAAAAAAAACATATATTTTATATTTTTACAAAAATACAATATATGAATTATTTTATTCGAAATATTAAGCATATAAAAGAGCAACATTTCAACAATATTAAAAAAAAAAATCATCCAATAATTTGGGAAGTTCAGCCGGTGGGACCTGGTTTCCGGAGATCCCTGAAAAAAGTGTCCTCGTGGTGGTCAGGATAACTCATGATAGCTTTATCTGAAATTAAAAAACCAATCTTTTTGTGTGGATGAGTATAGCTCGCAATTGAACGAAGGATTAAAAAAAATGAAATTTGAATTTTTGGCAGAGTTGAATGCAAAATAGTTCAATTTTTGGTACAATTTGGTACTACGTATAGCTTTGTAAAATTAGTTGTAGTAGAAAAAAAAACCTTTGTTCAATCACTAGTCAATGCTATTTTACAGAAGTGTGCAAAATTTCATTAGGATCGGTGCATTCGTTTTTGAGAAATCGTGTCCACCGACTTCAAAACAAGTGTTTTGAGAAAAATGCGATATATCTGCGTTGCTCCCGGCCGGTCTGCGCCAATGGGGGGAATTTTCAGAGACTCTCTCTCTCTTAGACTTTTACTCTGATTTGCTTAAAACTTTAGGAGAATATTCTACACATATTGTATTTTTTTGGAAGAAAAGCATTCAATTAAATATTGCGGAAAATTATGAATATATTTGGCTATATTTAACCTATATTATATAATTTTTTCATAGAAAAATATTGAGATCCAAATTTGAAAAATCTCATTTCGAGAAAAACGCGTTTAAAGATTTAACTATCGATTTTTGCAAGATAAAATGATAATGATATTCTTGAAAGTATAAACTGTCGAAAGAGGCAAAAAAATCGATTTTTTTAATCGTCACACTGGCATATCGCCTTAAATTCTACAATAAATCGTTGAACATTGCGAAAAATTAAAAAAAAGGTAAAAAAAAATCCGGTAGCAGCGACAATCCAACCGAAGCCATCGGGGTGGCAATGCGCTTGACCACTGCGCTACGCCGCTGACTTGGGAATGGTTGAAAAAATATCCCTCAAGCTCTACTCGGAAATCTTTGGAGAGCGTGTTACCCTTTACTATGGGTAACACGCGGACACTCTGGCGAAATATTTTACGAACGTCAAGTAGCGACCCACCTCCTTCTATCCACGCAGTTTGGGCGAAATCGGCGGATCTCGATTGGCGTCCTCCTCTTGTAAGAGCGTTTTTTTTCAGGTGCGCTGCGGGAGGACGCAGAACTTTTACGGATCAGCACCTAGAACGAAAAAAGCTCGTAATAGAAAATTATCGCAATTTACATTAGCATTGCTAGATAAGTACACAGAATTAATAAAAAATATGTTTTTTTTTTCTCGAAAAATAGCATCATATTCTAAAAATGTTTCTTTTGCTAAAAAAACTCGGCTTTAATTTGTTTATAATAACGATAATTGTCGATGAATGGTGAAAATCGTGTGTAGTTCTTGAGAAAATCTATCTAAGAAGCTACAGATAAAATGTCAAGACAATCTGTTGAAAACTGTCCGAATTATGCGTTCTTCTGATTTCAATCGCGTGGTCACGAGAAAAACGCGATTAAAGTAACAAAACTGATTGAGGAGCTATTGTCCTTCCGACGGAAGTCACACATTTTATTCTACTCAGATATAACGCCTTGAATGAACTTTTTGTATTATGCACATTAAGCATTTTTTCCAATCATTAAGGGGGGATTGTCTTTTTTTTCGCAAAATTTACCGCTTTTTGGGAATTTTTTTGTGAAGAAAGTATACAACGGAAAACTTGTGAAACTTGGCATATAGTTTTATTGATCTGTTTACTACATACAAAAAAATTTTAAAACAATTTCATCAAAAAATCCGCCTCCCACCCCCCTCGACGCGCGATGGTCCTTTTTTGATGGTGTGCACGATTAGAGCCTTCACGTTCATCCTGCAACAAAAACCCAAAAAGCATTCTACTTTAGACACATATAGCTATCGTTCGATGAAAGGAAAAAAAAAAATTGACGATTTGGTGACGTTTTGAACTTGAAGTATCGATTTTTCGAAAAAAATTGATCGATTTTTTGTTATAAATAAAAAACTATTAAACGTATTGCTTTTTTGCTTCATCAAAAGATAAAAGGATGTCAGCTGAGCATTCTCTTCAAATTTGAAGGCAATCGGTTGAATAGTTTTTGAGAAATCGTGCACACCATCAAAAAAGGACCATCGCGCGTCGAGGGGGGTGGGAGGCGGATTTTTTTATGAAATTGTTTAAACATTTTTTTATATGTAGTAAACAGATCAATAAAACTATATGCCAAGTTTCACAAAGTTTCCGTTGTATACTTTCTTCACAAAAAAATTCCCAAAAAGCGGTAAGTTTTGCGAAAAAAAAGACAATCCCCCCTTTAGAAGCGTTGAAAATGTATGCGTGAGAAATAAATGTAGAGCAGAAAAAAGTTATTTAAATATGCATAGACAATATACGGAACCCATGTTTTCACAGTATATATATATCCATATATCCACACACACACACATGTATACGTATCAATATTTACATACATATACATCACAAAGATATAGAGATATCCATTTCTACATAAGGTAGATATGTATGCACGTAAAATATGTACAGAAGTTTCCATACTTCATATACATCACAAATGTATGGAACACGTACAAGATCTACTTTTTACACGTATCCAACATACTTATTTCTTCCCACGAGGGCACACCTTCGAGTGCAGAATTCGCGTGTAATTTCCTGCACCAGACGGCAACTGGGAATTGTGCTATACCTGGGAGTAGTATGGGATACGTTTAAAAAAATGACACATGAATATTAATCATTTAATTTGTTAAACACTCGAAATATTTCAGGAGACCTATATATTTGGTTGTGTCGACAGCAACGATTCGTCATACATTATTCATTAATCTTGCTGCGCTAAAAAAAGTATTCTCTTGATTGTTGACCGACATTTTTTCGTTCCCGTTCGGAGAAGTGAAAAAAAAAATACTTTGACCTCTCGGGTTCGAGAAATAGATGTGGAACACGGATCTGCCTTTTATGTATGGGTATACAGGGTGTGCGAGAACTGCATGCGTTCCGTGGAATGGTTGGTTGGGGGTGAAATTCTGAGTCGATTGATATAAGCATGTGTGGGTCTCAGATCAACCCCTGAATTATTATTCCTTTTTAAAGGCAGGCCAATCAGGTGCGCCCGCTGAGCCAGCATATCACACCTGATTGGTCCGCCTTTAAAAATGAATAATAATTCAGGGGTTGATCTGAGACCCACACATGCTTATATCGATCGACTCAGAATTTCATCCCCAACCCCCCATTTCAGGAAACGCATGCAGTTCTCGCACACCCTGTATATGTAAATATGTAGATATATATATATGTAGATATCGAGGAAAATCTTCGATTTGGAGGCAGGACTCCAGCTCGTAGAGAGACTCGATATCTTTCGGGGAAAATGTCACCCTTTCGATTCTTCCATCGCGACAAGGGTCGTGAACCAGCACGGCACAAAATCCTTTTCCTACGAACTGAGGAGTACTCTCTCTCTACTTCCTTTCTTTTCCTTTTTATTCCCATCTATTTCTTCTTCCTCTTGTGCTTTTGCTGCCTACCCGAACGTCCTCCCCCCCTCCCCCCCTCGTTTTTCGTCCATTTTCCAAAGCTTGTGCGTTCTTCTTCCTTCGTCCTTCCATACTTCCACCGTTTATCCTTGTTCCTTTTTCCACTATCCTCCGCCCCTCGGGCTGGGCACTTTTGCATCTCGCGATGTTCACTGCTCGCTGGAAATTCATACAACGTCGAGCATTCGATGGCCTGCACAAAAATAAAAATAAAAGTACCCGAGGCTCTCGTACAAAACGAAATTGGGGAAAAATAGTGCTCGTAGGAATTCACCAGGCAACGAGGGACGACGAGAAAAAAATCCACGTAAAAAAAACGAATTAAAAAACAAGATAAGCTGCTGAATGAAAAAAAAAACAAGAGGCCGGAATGGAAAACTTGTTTTGTTAAATTTTAAGGGGGTCTTGGAGGTACGATGAATAATAGACGAAAGAAGCTCAGGTTCTCGACAAATATTTTTCGCATTCTCGAGGAATATTCTTCGTGTTCTCGAGGGAATATTCTTCCTTCTCACTGGGGAACGAAAGAAAGTGCATTTTTTTTTCTTCGCCAATAAAAAACGAGAATGTTTTTGCATACGGGAAATCCAAGCGGCGAGATATTCGTAAAAGTATTTCAACGTTGATACACAATGATAGTTCTCGAGAGTGAAAAAGAACGGAGAACGAGATAGCTATAGAAACGAGGCTGCGTTGAACGAGATGAGGAAATTGTTGGAGAGGATACTCGGAGGAGTGAGCAAATCGAGAGCGGCTTTGAGCTTGAAGATTCTCCGCGACGATGTAGCAAAAATAAAGAGCATGCTCTCTAATGAACCTAATGTTTTTTTTCGTCTTTTTTTCTTCTTACAGGCACTTACTTCATTCTTTACGACTTCAACGACTACTTCGAGAAGGATCAACGGGTATTGCTCTCGCGGGACAAGTTCCTCACTATCATCAACAGTATATTCAAAAACATGTCGGAGATCGAGCGGGAGGCAATTGCTTTTCAGGTAAGGCAATACATTGACTAGTTCTTCGATTCCGGATAAAACTCAATTTCGTTAAGGGGGGAGATACTTTTAGGCTTGACTTTCGTACACATTCGATAGCCAAATGACAGATTATTCTTTTGGAGCAAAAAAAGTTGCAATTTAGAATGTTAAGAAAAAGTTACCTACAAAAAACTATCAAAACCTGTTCAAAGTAACCTTATTTTACGATATCCCCGCCATTTTTAGAGATTAATAAAATGATACCATGTAATAGCCAAAAGTAGTAATAAAACTTATCCCAAGTCTGGAAAATAGTAAAGAAATCTTTCCTTAGAAAAAAAATAAATAAAAATCAGCAAATTTTTTCCTTGCCTGAAGGTATCTCCCCTTTCAACTTGATGCCGTCCATATATTCCAGATCAACAAAATTTCGATTGTATTTTCTTATTTCCTGAGTTCCAACATATTTGCGGGTTTTTACGTATTATCCTTCGGTCGCAAAAAATCATAATAAACCAGTTGTAAAGATTTCTTTACTAGCAATTAATCAACAATAATGACGATACCAAATTAATAATTCGATTGCGGTGAGAATTTTCAAACGGCGCTCATTCGGAAACAGTGCAGAATCCAAATTGATCACAATGAGGACTCCCTATCTGCGGTGTCCCTGACAAATCCCTCGAGAGATGTTGGTGCATTTTGGGACACCCCAATAAAATCCGCGGGATCCCGAAAGTATATTTATTTTTTGGAAATCCAACAAATTCCGGTTGAAAATTTCAAATGAAAAATCTTCAAACGATGTCATTCGGATAATAGCGCGGAATCCACTCGGATCAAATGTGGGCTTCCCCACTTGCGTCTCTATTCAACCCCTATAGGGATATAGTAGGCTCTGGGGACTCCCCAATCAATTTCTGCCTGGCATAGTATATACCATTAAGGTGGGATATACAATTACAATGATAAAAAAATCGATTTCTTTTTTTTTTCTTTAAACGACAGAACTATATACGTAGAATATATTCCCAAAGTCTCAGAGCAAAATTCGAAAAACTTCAAACATTACAGCACGTCAACGCTGTGCCTCACCGTTCGAATTCGGAGCGGGCGTGAACTTCAAACGCGTTTTTCTCAAAACTGCATTATCGAAATTTGCGTGCACACTGAGAAAAAAAACCAATTGAATCAAAAAAATAAATTGGTTGATCCAAATAAATGTGCTGCTGCGGAGTGCCACCGACATATGAGATTGTTTCAATACTATAAAATATTGGCAAATGTAATTTATTAAAATAACATATTATTTTATTTGAAAAAAATCATCTGTTCTTTGAATATCAACATTATCTTTAAGATAAAATTATATTCTATTGAAATCATTCTATATACAATCAGTAGATGTATGGATGAAATAATTAAGCGGTTGCAACATCATTTTTTATTTCGTACAAAAATATAATCAATAGAATAAATTATTTCTTTACTCCATCGAAACGAATATGCCATGGGACGAAAGTTTTTCAATTTGTTTTAAATCTTAAATAAAAAGTGAGCATTAGACAAATGTGCAACAAACAAATTTTACTTTCGCATAAATTTTTAATCAATTCAGATATTTGCTTAATATTTTTCAATCAAAATAAAATATTAATATTTTAACGAATAATGTACTTAAAATCAATATCGGATATGGTGAAAACAATAAAATAACATATTTACTCAATAGAAATTTTATTTGAATCAAACGAGCGAATTTCAATTTTTCTTGTATACTCGAATCAACAATATTCATGTTATGAATTGAAACGCTTTTTTGCGTTCGTTGCAGAAATTGCATTCAAAACGATATAATTTGTTCGCGACAATTTTTGAGATGGTTTCAATAATATATTGTTCTCGGCTAACAATATATCTTTTGAATGGAAAAAAAACTTTTAATTTTATCATGTTATTAAAATCAATAGCGTTTTGTTTGGACTAATAAATCCGATTATTTACACCAACAATTTTGCAATTGAATCAACGAAATTTCATTCGATAACACCAATGATATTGGATCAATGATTTTTTTTCTCAGTGAAGGAGTACTCAAAAACTATTAAGCCGATTGAGTTGAAACTTGGTAGAAATATTGATAATATTGGTACCTTCTACATGACGAAAATTGTTTTTGAAAAATTGAAAACAAAACTACTTTTTTAATCCACATTTTACAGAAATGTTGTTTTTTTTTGTAAAAGCGTGCCCTTTTCTCAAATTTGTATTTTCTTCATCTTAATCACCGTCACATAGAAACTGTACATGTTCTAACTGAAAAAATGTTTGAATTTTTTTGCAAATCAAAGTCTACGGGAAGCTAGACTGCACGCCGATTCGCAACTACCGCAGCGACCTTGCTGTATCAATCTGCCACAGCTTCGCCATTTCGATGATGAAATAATTTTAAAAAATTGTTCCGTGTACTTAAACGTACCATTAAAGTATACCTGAAGTTTTATAATTGTAGAATAATTATTTCTTAGTTTAGAAAATCCTTCAATACTGCTTGTTTTTTTCCTGTCTAAATGTAAATCCCGCCTTAAGGGGTTAGGCCACTCTAGAGGCCGAAAAAAGGCTTTTTGGGGATTAAAAAAAAAAAACTACAAAATAAATCGAGATTACAAAAAAGGGTGTTTATCATACATATCAGTGACTGCATACAACATTTTCTTTGAAGGGATTCATTTCAAAATGGCGGCTATGCAGCGTTTATCTCAAAACTGCATTTTTTAAGTTGGCCGGAAACATAACTCAGACAATTTTCAACCGATGCACTTGAAATGTTGTATATATCTTGAAAAATACATTGTCTATGGAAGTCCGTAGGATGTTTTTTTATTGCATAGTTCATTCTCTATTAACAATTATCTGACGATTTTTTAGGCAAATTTTTCACTTTCGAAAAATTTGCCTAAAAAATCGTTAATAACAAACGAACTATGCAATATAAAAAAAAATCCTACGTACTTCCATAGACAATGTATTTTTCAAGGTATACTGAACATTCCAAGTGAATTGGTAGATAATTGTCTGAGTTATGTTTCCGCCCAACTTACAAAATGCAGCTTTGAGATAAACGCTGCACAGCCGTCATTTTAAAATTAATCGCTTAAAAAAATTATTGTATACAGTCACTGATATGTATGATAAACACCCTTTTTCGTAATCTCGATTTATTTTGTGGTTTTTCTCAAAAAAATCAACCCAAAAAGCCTATTTTTTCGGCCTCTAGAGTGGCCTAAGGCCTCAATAATAATCAAGTAATAACAATAGTACATGCAAACAAAGAGCAATAATAATAATGCCAAAAATAACAATAACGACAATGACAATGAAATGACTAAAATATAATAGCCTCATTTCGTCGTGTACAATACAGTATTCGCGATTCCGGCAAACCACTAGTATATTGCGTAGTCAAGAAATCCATCTACATAAATACATAAATAGGCGCATACATGCATAGAATCATGGTACCGGAAGCGCCTCGCGCGATCACAAAGTGGTGGCATACGTAACCGCATACATATGTATGGGCGATCTATAAAGTTACCGCATCGTGTCTACACGTATATACCGTCGGGTACACATCTGCAGACGTGTATTCCTCATATCGACTATATCTTGACTTGGTAATTCGCATTATTTGTCCAACACGTTGGTCCCAATAATTTATTCGCTTCACCGAAACATCGGCCACCCACATTTTGTCGCTAGTTTGATGTTCGACGGATGTTTGATGTACGTCGTGTTTTCTGAAAATCATACGACGGTAAGGAGACTTGAAAGCTCCGAAAAAAATAAAGAGAACGAAAGAAGTCTATTTTTTCAAGCTTCCAGTCGCGAAGGGGAGAAAAGGTGAAAAAAGATTGGCACGGTCGGTTGGCAAAATGCTAATGGTCTCCGGGGTGAAAAAGTAGCGACTGACCGGAACGTCGTTAAGGGTGAGTTTGATGGTCGACGTATACATCAGAGAGTAAATGGCGGATGGCAGGAAAACGGAGCGCGGGCGGTATGACGTGTGGGGAGCGGCTCGAACGAGCTTCGAACTCCCCTGCACCCTGTCCTGATCTGCCGGAGAATGCTGGCTGAACTTTCGAAACCACCGTAGGTAACGCTCGACAACCTCATTCTCCGCCAGTTCTCATGCAGCAACAACACTTCATTATTTCCACCTCACACCAGTCGAAACTTTTACGCAGAGGGGAAGAGAGAGAGAGAGGGAGAGAGAGAGAGAGAGAGAGAGAGAGAGATAGAGAGAGAGAGAGACAGAGAGAGAGAGAGAGAATATCCACCTCGGTCTTTTCTCCCTTAATGTAGGGCTCGTAACAACGTTTCTATGCAGAAATGGCGCATCGAGCTTTTGCATGCACTTAATTAACGAATTTCCAATCCCGGATGATCCATGAGACCACCTGCCAACGCGTATCAGTGTCATTTACCTACAGAGGGTAAAAAAAGGATTTGCACACATTGCTTTTTTTTAAATAACTCTTCGGAAAAGAGGTAGAATGTTCTCGACAGCTCGTTTCAAATATCAACACCGTACGGAAATAAACGTATAAATATTTTCACTAATGTTCGTATAAATATTAATATACTATAATAATAATATTAATATACTTATATTATATTTATTAATATACTTATATTATATTTATTAATATACTAACTAATATCAATGATATTATTGAAGAAAATAATCGGCGAAAATATTCTCCGTTTTTTTTTGTGGAAGGGTGATGGAAATGTAATATGTTTATTTTTACAATAAACATATTACATTTCCATTAATTTAATTCTTTAGAATTGATTCTTTAGAATTAATAGTTTTTTCGATTGTTACACCATAGAATTGAATTTTCTGCCGGCCGAAAAAGGTCGTTTGTCCATTTTTCTTTGTGTATCAGATTATCTATTTAAGATTTGAAAAAAGTATGTCATTGAGTATGCATAATGAAAAAATTGAGAAATAAAAACGTTGTTGAGGTATAATGGAGCCTCTGTATAAAAATGTGGTCCAACGGCCGGATCGATAACATGACAATGGTTAGTCTGAAAAATGAAAACAAAAAAGTTTTGTAATCTGTATACACCCTTTTTTTACCAAACAAAATTCACACAGTCGCGGGTGTAAACAAAAGTGTAATGTTGGCGAAATTTTTGCTTATATTTGGGGGCTTAAGGGGTGAGATGCAGTCAGAGGCGTGAAAAAACGGGCATTTTTAATAATTTTTTTTATAGTGATTAAGTTTGTTTTACAAAAGTGGTTACACGGACTTTTTATGTTATATTTCAACTTGACTTGTACAACTTTTCAAAGAAAAATATTGATTATTTATAAAAATATCGTCATCTTTGTCGGAGCCCCTTCGGAATGTAGTGCTTTGCGGTGAGGATCATAAAATTTTAGTGGATCATCTGAAATCAAATAACCAAAAAAAACATTAGTTTAATAATAAATCTAGTTCTTAATCAAAGCTTTTTGTTTAATTAACAAAATGCGGCTTCCGACGGATAACTTTCGATTTTCGACCAAAAAATCGGTGGTTTATTGTTTAAAAAGAAATAGAAATTTTTGACAAAAATGAACATCCTTCGAAACTAGTTTTTAATGAAAATCCTTCGGACTGGTTTTTAATGCTATCAATAAGCACACCAAATTTCATCAAAATCCATCGAGTGTTTTTTGAATTATAGTGGTCAGCGACTTGAAAAACATAGTTTCGAGAAAACCGCGTTTAAAGTTTTTCGATGTGGATACGGTATTATATGTTCGTAAAATTTTGGGCTCGATGAATGAAGCTAAACTTTTTAAATATATTTTGATCCCCTGAATCCGAATATCACATTTTTTTGCCGAAAAGTCGAGCATTCAATTGTTGATAGCCAATTGTTAAAAAAAAATTTTAATTAAAGTTTTTCGGGATCAATTATTTTTTAAAAATATTTTGGGAAATTTTAAAACGAAAGTATTGTTTATAAAATTTTGCTAAAGTTCATAATTTTCGAGTAATACATTTTTGAACATTTCTGAAAGAGTTTTCCTATTTCACACTTGATTTGTGTATAGAAATACTAATTAAAAAATTACTTACATCGAATCATCAATTCCTGGCCTATACAATAGGGCTTCTGCCGATGTAGAAGCTTCCAAAATATCAATTTGTTGTTGTCTTCGAAGCATTCTGCCCTCCCGGGTATTATCATTTGCGCGTATGTCAGCCACGTCTATACCTGCCATGGGGACCCGACGTCCCTTTACTAATTGTGGGATATCCCGGAAACTATTCATCGGATTGACTTGAAATTTTCAGGGAATATTTTCGAAACATTATACTTCAAGAAAATGTTTTAAAAAATCGATTTTTTGTAATTTCTGACTACATCTCACCCCTTAAAAAATACTAGATTTAAAAAAAACAGCCACGTACAATAGCTACTGCATTGCGGAAATTTTTGTTTTTTAAATTGCAAAGCGGTCAACTAGAAGAGCAAGAGTTGCGATTTCGGCCAGGTGGAGAAAAGTCGTTTCGAGAAAAACGCGATTGAAGGCATACGTAAATCGTTGCGCTACCGGCTCTCACTAAATCGTCTCTAACTTGGTCTATTTTCAACATTTTAACTTCAATCATTTTTCACATATTCTCGAATATGTATACTTCTAAAAAATGCAAAAAAATCACTTTTTTACCCGTCACAGTGGTGGCCTGTCTTAATTGGCGACACTTTTTGAACCACCTTAAATTCCATTATTTAGGCACGGAAAGAGAACACTTTTTTCAGCGAATTATTTTAACCTTAATCGGTTTTTGAGGAATATCCAATAGTATTGTTTTTTCGAGAATAAATACCACTGTATGGTCGATTTTTAGTAGAACGACTCGTATACACAGAATAATATTATCGCTATTATTCTGCTCGTTCGCGTACGTTTTCACGAAACGTACTCTTGCGTGTCGTTGGGCCGAACCAACGATTTTACGGTGAAGGTACTCCCTATAAATCATATCTCGGAGCCTCCCATATTTTGAGAAAATTTATACGAGATGCGCGTCCAGTTGAGAAACATTTTCTCTTCCGTTTGAATCTTTTCCGGGGATTTCCGTAGTGAATGCATCAGGAGGACCACGCGCGGAGTGCGTTCGACAAATTTCCTTTATTCGTCATTGTCCCGCAAGCTTGTCCTTCATGATTTTTCATCGCGCCCGATACTCGCAGTAGAGCGAGACCATTAGTGGTCAGACACGCGGAAAAAATTGTACGCTTTTGCCCTAATTTATTATTTTATTTTTCTAAATGGCTTATTTTTGTGAGTTTTTAATTTATATTTTCAGTATCGTATGAAAAACAATTATCAAAATTAGTTATTACGAACAGTACTTTTTATGCACTGACAAAAAAATAATTGACCCAATATCATCGGTGTTATCAAATGAAATTTCATTGATCCCATTGTAAAATTGTTGATGTAAATAATCGGATTTATTAGTCCAAACAAAACGCTATTGATTTCAATAACATGATAAAATTAAAAGTTTTTTTTTCATTCAAAAGATATATTGTTAGCCGAGAACAACATACTATTGAAACTATCTAAAAAATTATCGCGAACAAATTATATAGTTTTGAATGCATTTTCTGCAACGAACAAAAAAAAGCGTTTTAATTCATAACATGAATATTGTTGATTCGAGTACACAAGAAGAATTGAATTTCGCTCGTTTGATTCAGATAAAATTTCTATTGAGTAAATATGTTATTTTGTTTTTTTTCACCATATCCGATATTGATTTCCAAGTACATTATTCGTTAAAATATGAATATTTTCTTTTAATTGGAAAATATTAAGCAAATGTCTGAATTGGTTAAAAAATAATGCGAAAATAAAATTTGTTTCTTGCGCATTTGGTTGAAAAAATTCAACCAAATCATGGCCTTACGCCACCGAAATTATGGGTGTGAGGAAACCCGTAGTTCTTGGAGTAACCGCTAGAAGCCGCACGCGCGCTCGTTTCTCGTAAGCGTAGCGCGAACCGGAAATCTACTTAAACGCCGGAGAAACTCTAAAGAGTATCGCTTCTTGGCCTGTGGCTAAGATCAAAGTGTAGTATCTGTTCTTATCAGTTGAATATCTGATATTCTCTCCATGGATATTCTATCGGGTATCTGATATTCTCTCCACTATTATCGTGGATGATTGTTCTAATGCTCACTTTTTATTTAAGATTTAGAACAAATTGAAAAACTTACGTCCCATGGCATTTTCGTTTCGATGCAGTAAAGAAATAATTAATTCGATTGATCGAATATATTTTTGTACGAAATAAAAAATGTGGTAGCACCCGCTTAATTATTTTATGCATACATCTACGGATTGTATCTAGAATTATTTCAATAGAATATAATTTTATTTGAAGGATAATGTAGATATTCAGAGAACAGAAGAGCTCTTTCAAATAAAATAATATGTTATTGGAATCAATTACATTTTCCAATATTTTATAGTATTGTAACAATCTCATATATCGGTGGCACTCCGCAGCAGCACATTTATTTGGGTCGAATATATATTTTTTCATTCAATTGGTTTTTTTCTCAGTGTACAATAAATTGTAGCAGCATTTTATTCACGACAAATCGTTATTGTATTTTTGTAAAATCATTTTCACGATTTCTTTTTCCAGATGATCGTACCATACCTTCGCCGGTGTTAAAAATTAAAAAAAAACCACGTAACAGCAAAAAGTAGTAATAAAACGAACCTAAAAAATTGTGAAGAAATATTTCCTTTAACCCTTCGACTGCGTACTTCCGCCACGAACCTCCGACTGCATATGGGGTCAATCTGACCCCAGGCGTTTTTCAAATCGTTGTATTTCGGTAAACATGCATTTGTGGTTTTTTTCTGCAGAGA
The DNA here is from genome assembly GCA_963210295.1 of Ophion ellenae. Lineage (NCBI taxonomy): Eukaryota > Metazoa > Arthropoda > Insecta > Hymenoptera > Ichneumonidae > Ophion > Ophion ellenae. The sequence goes on along the minus strand of OY723393.1, from coordinate 24,687,951 downwards.
CGTTTTTTGCAGTCAATGATCCGCATTTTACGGCCCAAAATTTAGTTTTCCAGAAAAGCAAAAATTAAGTTCCCAAACCTTCGTTCGAAGTTGGAGGTGTGTTGAAAAATACGTACTTGCACGAAAAAGATCGTAATTTTTTTTTTACACAAAAAAACTACTGTGAGGTTTTCAAAGAGGAAGGTTTGTAGATAGGAAAAAGAAGACTGTGTCGACCGTCTTTCCCGAAAAGTATATTTATTCAGAGGTTTGTATTTGAGCTTTTTCGGGATAGTGAACAATGGAAAAAATCGAAACCTTCGGCAGACTAATTGTTGAAACGTATATTGTCCGCATTTTCGTTACTTCAAAAACTTATTATTGGATGATAATACAACCAATGACGATTATTTTTGGAAAGTGAACAATTTTGTCAGATTATTGTTAATAACAAATGAACTATGCAATATAAAATACAATCCTACGTACTTCCATAGACAATGTATTTTTCAAGATATATTCAACATTTCAAGTGAATCGGTTGAAAACTGTCTGAGTTATGTTTCCAGCCACCTTAAAAACCCCAGTTTTGAGATAAACGCTGCACAGCCGCCATTTTGAAATTAATGGCTCCAAAAAATTATTGCCTACAGTCCCTGATATGTACGATAAACACCCTTTTTTGTAATCTCGATTTATTTTGTAGTTTTTCTGAAACCAAAATCCCCAAAAAGCATATTTTTCGACCTCTCGAGTGGCCTAACCCCTTAATGAGAAGAAATAAATTTGTTGCATGAGATGTGAATTTGGTTAGTATTCTTTAGGCAGTGGTCGTATATTAATACGCAAACGTTGCCAGTAAGTTTTCACTACCGGCGAGAGTAGAATCTGACCTGGTTGGTGAACCGCGAAACCCAAGAGTGTCCATTTCGGTTTCCATTATCGCGGGCGTACGTCAAACACACATACGGTACGGAGAAGCGCTCAGGGAAGAGTGTAAGTGGAAGGAGCTGCGAGATGGTCAGACCGTTGTGGTTGCTCGGCCCTACAGTAGTACAAACGTAATTGGCCCGCCACGGAAACTCTTCGTCCCGACGTTAACGGGTATACACGGAGACTTTGCCCGGTGCTTTCAAGTACAAAGGGCCGGTGTGTTTCTCGTTACACTTCATGATCGCGAGCTTCGACGTTTTTAGCGCATTACGCGCAAACGGGACATACCTCGGTACTCAAGCCAAGTGCACTTTCGCTGTCTTTTTGCCTACTTTTTGTTCATACTCTCTCGTCGTGGACTCGTTCGCGTTGCGTTTTTAATAATCATGCCAACAAATTCGGAGGCAACCTTGACGGTAAAATATAAATATTTTATATAAATATAAAACAAATTTTTATATAAAATAATTTTTTTTATAAAATAGAAACAATTTATATGAAATAATTTTTTTTATAAAATAAAAACAATTTATATAAAATAAAATTTTATATAAATATAAAACAAATTCCCAATAGTACAGTCGCGCTGTCGCTGAGAAACCCCGTAATCGGAAAAAAAATTAGAAGAAGGCCAGTTTTTTGGCAGGTGATTATGTAGGTGCCGCGGGTGCTAAATCCAAGTTTGCATAAAAATCGGGGTGCAGGGTTCTTTTTTAGGGGATGAAGGGGGGTGCATTGATGTCAAACTACAACCCTCGCGAGGTCGGCGCCGTGAGACAAAATGTTCAGAAAAATCCAGGCTTTAGTTTTGTCCACAGCGCCAAAGTCGTGGTAGTTCATTTTGGGGGTGAAGTTTTGAAAAATCAGTTTTAATTCTATTACTTCTTAGCATAAATTCGTACAATTGTTGTTCAAATGGGAACGTTGTGGCCCTTGAAAAGACGCGTCGATCGAGTATTTGATCATTACTCTCCAATAATGCCTTCACCCCCAAAACATTGTTGAAATACCATAAAATTGTTTATTGAATAACTCAAAAGCAATCGATTTTTCGGGGATCGTTTAAAGATACGAAATGTAGAGAATAATTTTCTTTATATTTTCGTTTCAATGGACCACCTTTGAATTTTGCTTCTTCCAATCCCTGTCGGGGGTTGAAAATAAAAAATTAAATTCTGGGAAAACGATTCACCGCAGGAATTCGTCGCCGTGGAACAATTTGTAGATTAAACCATTAGCTACATTTTCATCCACAGCGTCAAACTCTCATCTCTTTATTTGCGGTCAATAGTTTTCCCAGAATTTCATTTTGAATTTTCAACCCCCGGGAGGGGTTGGAAAAACCAAAATTCAAGGGTGCTCCATAGAAACGAAAATATAGAGAAAATTATTCTCCACATTTCGTACATTTGAACTATCCCCGAAAAATCGATTGTTTTTCAGTTATTCAATGAACAATTTTTTTTTTTAATATTTGAACAATTTTTTTGGGTGTGAAGATATTATTGGAGTAGGATGATCAAATACTCGATCGACGCGTCTCTTCAAGGGCTACAACGTTCCCATTTGAACAAAATTTGTATGATTTTTTTTCCTAAAGAGTTATCGAATTAAAACTGTTTTTTCAAAATTTCACCCCACTTTTTCACCCCCAAAATGAACTTCCACGACTTCGGCGCTGTGGAGAAAAATAAAGCCCGGATTTTTCTGAACATTTTGTCGTCCGGCGCCGAGCTCATGGGGGTTGTACTTTGGCATTAACCTACCCCCATCCTCTTTCATCCCCTTAAAAAAACACTACACCCCGATTTTCAGGCAAACTTGGATTGAGCGCCCGTGGCACCTACAGAATCACCTGTCAAAAAACTAGCCTTCTAATTTTTGCCGATTTCAATATACTACATTTCACTGTACTACAAGCATAAAGAGCGCTCAGGGGCTGGTTTCTTTTACTCCGATTTCGATTAAATTTGGCATGTTTGTAGAATTGGTAAAAATAGGCGACAAGTATTTTTTTATCTCTGCGGAACCCGATTTGAAAGGGGTGAAACGCACCCTCGAAAATTGGGGTGTTTTTCGTTTTTCGTCGATAACGTTTTAACGGTACGAGATATGAAGAAATTTCAAATTGCAACTATGTTTATTTTTTCGTGAACTATTCATTGGAGATGAGAACGATAACGTTATCGATGAAAAACGAAAAACACCCCTATTTTCGAGGGTGCGTTTCATCCCTTAAAAATTGGGTTCCGCAGATATAAAAAAGTACGTATCGCCTATTTTTACCCATTCTACGAACGTGCCAAATTTCATCGAAATCGGAGAGTTCGACCTCGCAACCTTTCTGGGTGTATGAATTCTAGGGGAATATTTTTTGGGGTAATTACGTTCAAGGATGTGCACAATGTTTCTTCTATGCTTCAAATATTTACGATATTATGTCGATTCAACACCTTTGTTGATGCAAAAACTTTTGTCCGGCGATCGTTTTCACATAAAAATCGCTCGCCCAACTCTTCTTTTAACGATACATTTTTCGACCTGAAAATGTTTAAATAATATCTAATGGGACACTGTTGGAAATGGGCGAATAACGTTGAAGGGGCGAAATACCTTCAGGCGCGGAACCAATTACTGATTTTCGTGATTAAAAAAAAAAAAAACGATTTTTTCACCATTTTTGAGACTTAGGATATGTTTTTTTTACTACTTTCGGCTGTTCCATGGTATTTTTTTATTAATATTTAAAAATGACCGAAATGGTACGCTTTGAAACAAAAAGATTCAGTTTTCCGAAAAAATGACTTCTTTTGGAAAAAAAATGTCACAAACATTTAGGGTTATTTTTTGGCGGTGAGGTTAGAAAAATATATACAAAATTTCATCAGAATCGGTCGATTCGTTTTTTAGCTATACGTCGCACTATACGATTAATGAAAAAATACCATGTAACAGCAAAAAGTAGTAATAAAACATCCCCTAAGTTTTAAAAATAGTGAAGAAATCCTCTTGAAAAAATCCTGATAATGATCAATTTTTTTCCCCGCCCAGAGGTATCTTCCCCCTTAATCGGACGCGTAAAAAAACGGACAAACAATATTCAACGAGGCGTTGAGAAACGAATTTTCAATGTTCTTTCGCCATTTGGAGACGACTGTACCACCGTCGGTACACCCTTAAATCTGATTCATCCTTTGTTCATCGTTCTCTCGTTTCTTTGTCCATTTGTCGCCCACAGGTGGTACACGACAAGTTCCATTTCGTACTTTCGCGACACTCGAGCGCGTGGCCGGTTGTTCTCGAAAAACGGAGAATCGTAAAAGCCGAGGTAGTCGCGAGGTGCCTCGATCGGGACTCGGGCACAAGTTACAAAATGGATTTCTCCACGCGGTTAAAATCGGATCACCGTCCTTACGTTTCTCATATGTCTATGGATGTCTCTCCGAGCCTCGAATTCTCCTTGTCGCGGAAGACTGAACTGAGTTTTCATTTTAACTCAACAACTTCGTCCAATGAAGATTCAACTTTGTTCCGGCGATTTGTCACCACGTTCGATTGCTTTCTTTCAGAATACAAATCTTGTGTATCGTTGAGAAATACTTCAGTTTCAACGTTTTTTGTAAAAAATATTTTCATGTACAATTGCACAAAGAAAGCATCATAGATGTAAAACAAAATGGAACAGAACGTTGGGAGATAAATTTTGTAAAAGAAAGCCTTTTACGAATCTTAGTGAATAGTATAAAGAATTACAAAGCATCTGTTCCATTCCATTCAAATTATTCTTTCATCTTCACCGGCTGCAATTTTTTACGTTCTTTCATCCCTTGTAGCATTTTCCGCATTGTATATTTTTTTCACCATTCGTTTTTCTTTCCAGTATATAAATTATGTATATATATACATGAATAAGTAAATGCACATACTCTTATCTGTGCAGGTGTGCTTAAGGGGTTAGGCCACTCTAGAGGCCGAAAAGAGGCTTTTCGAGGATTTTTTTTCAGAAAAACTAGAAAATAAATTGAGATAACAAAAAAGGGTGTTTATCATACATATCAGTGACTGTTTACAATAATTTTTTTGAAGCGATTAATTTGAAAATGACGGCTGCGCAGCGTTTATCTCGAACCTGCATTGTTTAAGTTGGCCGGAAACGTAACTCATAAAAATGCATTGTCTATGGAAGTACGTAGGATTTTTTTTTATATTGCATAGTTCATTTGTTATTGACAATTATCTGACGCAATTTTTTTGAGAGTAAAACATTTGCCTAAAAAATCGTCGGATAATTGTAAATAACGAACGAACTATGCACTATGAAAAAATCGTACGTACTTCCATAGACAATGTATTTTTCGAGATATATTCAACATTTCAAGTGAATCGGTTGAAAATTGTCTGAGTTATGTTTCCGGCCAACTTAAAAAATGCAGGTTTGAGATAAACGCTGCACAGCCGCCATTTTGAAATTAATCGCTTCAAAGAAATTACCGTATACAGTCACTGATATGTATGATAAACAAGTTTTTTTGTAATATCGATTTATTTTGTAGTTTTTCGGAAAAAAAATCCTTAAAAAGCCTATTTTTTCGACCTCTAGAGCCTAAGGCCTTAAGGATACGTGCCTAATTAAAAAGAGGTCGTAATTGCGGCTCTGATCTTTCATAATGAAGACCTTTTTCCGTCGTGGCATTGTCCAATGATTTTCCTTACACTTTGCAGAGGAAAACTTGCCAGAGGCGAGTGGCGTTAGCGTCGACGAGCTTGCAAAATGCTAGAGAGAGAGAGAGAGAGAGAGAGAGAGAGAGAGAGAGAGAGAGAGAGAGAGAGAGAGAGAGAGAGAGAGAGAGAGAGAGAGAGAGAGAGAGAGAGAAAGAGAGAGAGAGAGAGAGAGAGAGAGAGAGAGAGAGAGAGAAGACTTTGCTACATAGCCTTAGCCGCATTCACGAGCGAAACATAGTTGAAATTGTCCGACAATGTCTCGGTCGTGAAACAACAGGTCATCCACCCCCCCAGGGTGAAAATCTCCAGGATATTATTTTTCGTTACATTCGGCTCTGTCTGGATCCAAAGTGGAACAAAGGGTTTCCCTGTAACCCGAGGAAAGTTTCTTTCAATTTATCTTGCAATCGCTGTACTGCTTTTTCACCGCTACACTTTTTTCCTTTGTGCTTCTATACGTCTGGACACTTTTTCCTCGTTCGGGACGAGCCGTCTCGTTTTCCCGAAGGCCGACCGTGCCAGAATTTCTCACGTGTAGCCTCGATATTAAAAAGTATATTCTTTGCTTGCTCGGTAAGTTACGTTGGAAGAGATTTTTTTTCCATGGCCGGGCATCTCAACTTGATGGAGGAAAATTTGTTTATTTTTCAGTCCGAAAGAAAATACTTCGAGGACGTGATTGTTGAGTACGTTGATAAAAATATCATAAATAATGGAAGACTATAGATACTATAGGGAGAAGCAAAGAGATTTCGTGTGCCATTCCGTGCGCAAAATTGTTGTAGGAAAAAAAGGGAAAAGCGGCAAAGTGTCGCGACAGGTGAGCTTTTTTCGAAGCGCCTTGAGTGAGCTTTCCCTATATCCTGTATACTCGAACTTCCGGTGCCTCAATTTGAAAGCTTTTGGAATGGGGAGCGGAAAGGAATGAGCGGCGAAGAAACGAGTTAGAAACTTCGCGAGCAATCTTTCCCCGGCTAATCGAAAATTCTGGTCGAACGTGGGAATATCCCGAAGTTTGCTTCGCGCCACGGTACCTGCTCCGTGAACTCGTAATAGACTCGCTGTACAGGGTATAACATGGTCCGAAGTGAAATGAAATTTGAGATAGCAATTTATTGCAGCGATATAAAAATTGCCGGAACGAGAAACACGCGCTGATGGGAGTGAACGGAAATTTATCAATGTCATCTTGTGGATTTTAAGGGTTCGTAAGTTGTGTGGCGTTGAAGCTTGCATCGTTGGATCGCAACGAATGTTCTTCATTATTTTTTTATTTCTTTATTTTTATTACCATCTCTTTTTCCAAGTTTAGGTTATGGAACCCCAATAAGGATCTTCAGAAAATGTTTCATTGATTTTTGTAGCCCAAGTGGGCCAAAAAGAATTGGGGAATACGAAAAATATATACATTTTCGTTGCATCTCAATGACATAAACTTTAATACCATTTTTTCGTTTCTTAACTCACAAGGATTGTATGCATTTTTTTTAATAGAAAAAATGCCTCACCTCACATCTATTTCGAGAAACATGTTGAAAAATGACATGAGGTTTTGAAGTTGCTGTTTTTGACAATAATTAATTTTATTGCAACTTTGCAGTTAGTTTCGTATATATACACGAAAATAAATACGAAAATATTTAGAAGATTATTTTAAGGCGTTACCCCCACTTGTAGCGCAAAAAAGGCCTTTTTCATGAATTTTTTTAAAAGAAAACTACAAAACTTTCTTAATCGATCAATATACCATCTTAAAGAACACATCTTGAAGAACTTTCAGTAATTTTTGTATTGAAAAATATTACATTGTTTAGTGGCAAATGGCCGTCAATGAAATAATGTTTTTATATACACGGTTTGCGGTGACCAACATTGCGGCGAAGTGGATCATCTGAAAAAAAATGCGGATGGATTTAGTCAAATATAAGTATAAACTAGTCTTTAAACGAAGGATTTTAAGAAATATTCATTTTTCACAAAATGGCGGACAGTCAAAGTTAATGGTTCGATTTTAACGAAAAAACGGCCGTTTTTTGGCTATAAAACGGCCATTTTTTTCGAAAAAAAAAATCGAACGCTTAAAGACTACATTTTTATGTATTAAATAAGCCTGCAAAATTTCAAGAAGATCGGTTCATTAGTGTTCGAGTAATCTTGGTCACCGACTTCAGCAATGCCATTTTGAGAAAAACGCGTTTAAAGTTTCTCTTTCAACGCTCTTTCAACGCGGATTCTTCTCTTTCAACGCTCATATCTCAGTCAATTTCGTTCGGATCGACTTGAAATTTTCAGGACATATTCTCAGATACCGATACTTCAAAAAAATGCAATTAAAAAAAAATCGTTTTTTTCAAAATCGCAAGTGGGGGTAACTCCTTAATTGCAAAATTACAGCCCACCAACAGTCTATTCGAATCCCTCGTTGGTCGAAATTTCCCATTTTTGTAACTGAACCCAGGGCAAAATACCAAAACATTTTTGAATGTAGACATAAAATACTACACAGCTTCTATAATGTAATAATAATATAATATCTATAATACCTATAATGATAGATTTTTACCGCAATTTAAAAAAATCTTCCTGCAACTATCATTTTTCGTAATCTTTTTTTTTTTTTAAACCTGCTCCATTTGTCTAAAAATCTAATATTTTTTTAAGCCTTGATACTTCTCTAGTATTTTATATCCACTCTAATAAAGCCCTCGCTGTTTCGCTCGAGGTTTAATCTCAATAATTAGAAAAATTGCCAGGCGAAAGAATTTAGCGAAAAAAAAGCGATTTTCGACGGATTGATGGCGTTCCGTTTTGCGTTGGAAAATATTAAATTTTTCTTACTCTCATTTTTGTGTATATCGTGGGGCCTATTTTACATTTTCAATAAGCTTCGTAAACTGTTTTCTTTGAGCGACTTCATAGTCTCCATATCACTTTCCGGCCTACGAAAGGATACATCTTTAGGCGAGAAATAAATTGCCGATTTTCATGGCTTCTTTAAAAGGAAAGATTTCTTCACCATTTTTTAGACTTAGGGTATGTTTTATTACTACTTTTGTAGTAATAAAACATGGAAATGGCGTCGCATCGGCGAGAGATTAATATGAAAAAAGACCAACCATGATTTTTCTTTCATTAACATTCATCCGAAAAATATGAACCAAGAAAAAGTGAAAAATGGTAAAAATCGATGGAATGGTACGCTCTGAAAAAAAAGAATTTTCCCAAAAAAAAACCTCTACATTGTGCAATAAAAAATACTATTTTTTCCAAAAACATTTAGGATTACGTTTTAGACAATAAGGTTAGAAAGATTTATGGGAAATTTCGTCAGAATCGGTTGATTCGTTTTTTTAACTATATGTTACGCCAGTTTTGAGAATGCAGTTTAGAGGACCGTGCCCTACCTCCGCCATTTTCAAAGATGAAAACAAAAAATACCATGTAACAGCCAAAATTAGTGATGAAACATACTCCAAGTCTCAAAACTGATGAAGAAATCTTTCCTTAAAAACAAATTATGAAAATCAGCAATTTTCACCTTGCCTAAAGGTATCTCCTCCCTTAAGGGGTATACCAGTTTGAACGCTGAAAATTTGGGTGATTTTCGGTATTTTTTTTAAGAAAAGTACTCAATTAAATGTTTCGGAAAATTGAGAATATATTTGGCTATATTTGACCTATATTACATCATTTTTTCAAAGAAAAACATTGAGATCCAAGCGACTTATGCGGTGCCTTCGGACGCACCAAAAAAAAAAAAGTTTCACCACTGCTGACATGATTCCGGCCGATTGAGTAGCTGAAACCTCAAAAGGAAAAAATGTCGTTAAACTGGAAGGTATTTCCTGTACAATGACGTAGGATTTTCGGAAAATATCAACATCTAACAAAATGGCGTAGTTATGAAAAAAAGTCTGTTTTCTTGCCTATAAAATGGTCGTTTTTTTCAATGCCAAATCGTCAATTTTCATCCAATCAAAAATATCCTACGTCATTGTAGAGTAAATATATTCAAGAGTACTCAGTTCAAATTTCAAGTCAATCGGATAATTGCTCTTTGAGTTACAATGTCAGCAAATTTGAAAAATCTCATTTCGAGAAAAACGCGTTTAAAGATTTAACTATCGATTTTTGCAAGATAAAATGATCTTGATATAAATGATATTCTTGAAAGTATAAAATGTCGAAAAAGGCAAAAAAAAAATCGATTTGTTGCAAGTGTCACACGGGTATAGCCGCTTAACGAAACAGTGTTACTCCTTACTGCGATTTTACAACAATTGGAGTAATGACTTATAGAGAAGGTTACACGTCCTAGAGAGGTATATCGCAATGTCAACGAGGACGAGCAGCTCTCCAGTCGTCCAATTGACTGTCAAGAATGATGATGCGTTATGATGTTCATGGAGGTCGCCGTGACAGCCTTGGGGGCCAAGATGATAGCTCCAAGGAAGCGCCTCGATTAAATTCATTAGAACGCTCGACGGCGAACCGAGGCGGATCTATTTGACAAGGAAATGAGACAGCTCCAAGAAAAACGGCAGTGATGCTGATGAACTTGCCGGAACGGCCATTTCCACATCGGTATCTTCACCTCCAACATTCCCCAAAGTAATCAGAAATTCAGACAGCCCCATAGCGAAAGGGATGCTCGAACATTCAAAGATTTCGTATCTACGAGATTTCTCAAAGAAATTTCCACGGCACGTAAAGGAATATACAAGGATCTGCAAGGACTTGCGAGGAAAAAATAAATGATCGTACTGAAAGCGTGAGGCGAAAGAATCGTCGAAAAAGAAGGAAAATATTACGTTGTGTAGAGACATGTGTGTAGACATTTGTAGGACATGATAGAAATATGAGTTAGGAAAAAAGGAACGTGAGAAGAAATTGGAGAGGAGAGAAAAGATTCCACGTGGGATTTGGAGAGAACTAGAAAGATTACCATAAAACTATTCCTCGTATCCTCGGGACGCAATATTTTTCTTCTCATTTTCATCCGCTGCTCTTCATCCCTTTTTCTCTCCTGCGAACCTCCCACCCCGCGCTCGGAGTTCTTTTCCTCTGTGCAAGATACGAAGAGGGAGACGACTTTTCTCCAAGACCGTCTGGTTCTTTCCTTAAAATAAAGCACGCAAACGCATTTCGTGATATTCATTCGCCTTTCCATTTTCTCCTCTCGCCTCATTCCCCCATCCTGGTTCTTACTCTGCTGGCACCGTGTTCCGATAATCCCTGCTCATCATTCTTCGCAAAATGCACGTTAACGTTGAACGATGACCTACCCCTCAGATTGACTTCGCAATCTTCAAATTTCATTAAAAATCGTCGAAAGCACGTGGAGACGAATTTATTGCGTTTATCAGACCGAATTTTTGAGACTTTGACAAAAGCTCGTTATATCTGAATCTAGCGAAAAATTTCCCGTCGGGTGGATCTTCAAAATATAGTTAATGTGACAAAAAAAATTATAATGGAAGCTGAAGATACGGCGGCCTAAGGAGGCAGCCATTTTTTTTTAATTAACATTTTTACTAAATAAAATACGATGCAAGTTACACTCGCAGTTTTTTATCGAAGGAAAAGGCGGTTTTAAGGGGGGAAATCATCTCAAAAAAGAAAGCCATGTCGAGGGGTGGTTTTGCAGATTTACCCACACTGAGAAAAAAAATCTTTGATCCAATATCATTGGTGTTATTTGTTATTGAATGAAATTTCGTTGATACGATTGTGAAATTGTTGGTGTAAATAATCGGATTTATTAGTCCAAACAAAACGCTATTGACTTTAATAACATGATAAAATTAAAAGTTTTTTGTCATTCAAAAGATACATTGTTAGCCGAGAACAATATATTATTGAAACTATCTAAAAAATTATCGCGAACAAATGATATAGTTTTGAATGCATTTTCTGCAACGAACAAAAAAAGCGTTTTAATTCATAACATGAATATTGTTGATTCGAGTACACAAGAGAAATTGAATTTCGCTCGTTTGATTCAGATAAAAATTTTATTCAGTAAATATATTATTTTATTTTTTGCACCATACCCGATATTGATTTCCAAGTGCATTATTCGTTAAAATATTAATATTTTATTTTGAATGAAACATGTTAAGCAAATGTCTGAATTGGTTAAAAAATTATGCGAAAATAAAATTTGTTTCTTGCGCATTTGGTTGAAAAAATTCAACCAAATCATGGCCGAGCGCCACCGAAATTATAGGTGTGAGGAAACCCGTAGTTCTCGGAGTAACCGCTAGAAGTCGCACGCGCGCTCGTTTCTCGTAAGCGTAGCGCGAACCGAAAATCTACTTAAACGCCGAAGAAACTCTGAACAGTATCGCTTCTTGGCCTGTGGCTAAGATTAAAGTGTAGTATCTGTCCTTATCAGTTGGATATCTGACATTCTCTCCACTATTATCGTCGATGATCATTCTAATGCTCACTTTTTATTTATAATTTAAAACAAATTGAAAAACTTTCGTCCCATGGCATATTCGTTTTGATGGAGTAAAGAAATAATTTATTCTATTGATTATATTTTTGTACGAAGTAAAAAATGATGTTGCAACCGCTTAATTATTTCATCCATACATCTACGGATTGTATATAGAATGATTTCAATTGAATATAATTTTATCTTAAAGATAATGTTGATATTCAAAGAACAGATGATTTTTTTCAAATAAAATAATATGTTATTTTAATAAATTACATTTGCCAATATTTTATAGTATTGTAACAATCTCATATATCGGTGGCACTCCGCAGCAGCACATTTATTTGGATCAACCAATATATTTTTTTCATTTAACTGGTTTTTTTTCTTAGTGCACAAGCAGTCCACCAATCTGAATGAAACAAAAAGAAAAATTCTTCCAATGTAAAGCGATGAAAAGCAAACTATAGAAGTATCAAAATAATTAAATTAAAGGTCAACACGACTTTTTTGAGGGGTGCCCCCCTCCCTTCAACCCGTTTTTCCGATTAAGAAAAAAAACACGTGTCTAATAGTTTTCAGTGCTTTATCACATATATAAGTTTTACCAAACTCGACAGCGGACACTGAAGAGACGTTCCTTGTCAGACACACATACACACACACAAAGGCTTTGTCAAAATGTTTTTCTACGGTTTTCCTCTGCTTTTCGGATTCTTTGCTCTCAGATTTCTTCGTATCGTTAACCCTCTATTTCACCGTGTGACAGTTCTGCACCAAACCATCCAAGTCCTCACAAAATCCCATATTGACATTTCATTCATTTTCAAATCAATTCCACCCGACGGCTACAATCCGTTCTATGATTTTTTTATCCCAATTCATTCATACTAGATGCCGTTAGTTGGGTCAAAATTTTTTCGAAGTTCACTTATCGCGCCATTGCAAGATTCGAGTGAGCGTAAAGGGCAGTAGTACGATATCTGTGGCCGCTAATTCTGACTACGCAGTCTTCATATTTGACCCAAAATAAGACTTTTTTCAAGAATGGTGAACATTAAAATTCGACCCCTTAAGGGGGTGAAACCAGGGTTTTAACGTTTATATGAAACAACATATTTTTTGGTCACATTTGCTTGAAACTTGGTATAAATACACGCCAATACGAAGAATGAAACGTGTATTCGAGCAATTTCCAAAATGTAACCTTTAAGGGGGTTGAAGAGGAGTTTTAAGGCTTGTATGGAAATAAATCTACTTTTGACCAGATTTACTTAAAACTTATGAAATGTATTTTATGTGTAATAGCATGTTTTCCTCGCGGTTCGGTGCGTGTAGACAGTCAAGTAGTACTTTTAACTCCTTAACTGTGTATGCCACACATATATGAACATTAAAAAAAAACATCCAAATGAACCCAAACTTCAAAGGCCCTGTTTCACCCCCTTAAGGGTCGAATTTCGATTTTTACCACTCTTGAAAAAAGTTTTATTTTGGGTCAAATATGAAGGCTGCGTGGTCAAGATTAGGAACCACAGATATCGTAATATCCCCGCGTAAAGTTTCCCAAAATCGAGAAAAAAAACACATCAAAACGACAATCGGTGTGTGAAAAATGTAGCGTAGCTGTGTGCTAAAACAAGCAAAACAACTGCTTCGAAGCGTTCTATAAATCATGCTAGGTGCGCAACTGAGTTCCCGGGTTTCACACATGGATGGCGCTAGCGACACATGTAGTCGGCATACAGGTCTGAAATTGGGTGTCTTTATAGCTTGGACATCTGTTGAGAATACCCAGTCGTAATATAAACAAATATCGCAACACAACGACCATTTTTCTAACCTCGAAAATGTTAAAGTTTGTGCCAAATAAACAGCATTTGCGGGAAGCAAATGCAAACACCATAAAAAAACTGAAATGGGATTTGCTACTGCACCTGCCGTATGCGCCAGACTGGCCCCTTCAGACTATCACCTGTTCCGGTCGATGGCGCATGGCTTGGACGGGCTACACTTGGCCAATCACGATGCAGTACAAAATTGATTGGACGAATGGTTTCAGTCCAAAGACGCGTCTTTTTATCGTCGCGGTATTTATGTATTGCCAGAGAGATGGCAAAAATGTGTAAATAGCGAGGGACGATACTTCGAATGAACCATTTTTTGTATTTGTCTTGAAATTTTCCATTTTTTATTGGTCAAGAAAACCCGAAAACTTAGTTGCGCACCCAGTAAAGACATGTTAAGACACAATGTAACACCCCAGGTAGGAATTGACGATGAAAAAAGGGCTCGCCAAGCTCTGAAACAAGGCTCACATTTTTTAATTCAGGCTGAGCACCAGCCTTCAGGCCCAGATTTCAGGCCTAGCTGAACCCCTGAATGATAACGCGGTTTCAGGCTGTTGCACACAGGCTTGACCAAAGGCTGGTAGAAAAGCCTGTACTAAGCCTGAAACGACGAAACAACAAGGTTCAAAAGGAGCCTTAATGAAGCATTCACGAGCATTTATGACCAGGCTTATCCCAAACTCTTCTCGAGGCTATATGAGGCCTGTTTTTTAGTTTTCTATATTCTACATTGGAATAAATTTAATAAATTTGTAAAGAATTCATTTTATTTATTATATATATTTATTATTCATTATATTATTTGTTATAAAATATATATAAAATATTTTAAACACAATACTTTATTTTATTTATTGTTTATGGGACACGTAATACACAGAGTGTACGTAAACCCCAGAGAGTGAGTATATACGAAATGTGTATGTGACGAGAAAAAAACTTTTTTGTGTACCTCATAAATATCGATAAGAGAATATGTTTAAATGTTCTGAGCTGCCTCCTTCGCTTTCGTTTTTCGTGCCTTCGCACCCGACAAATTTATTGCTAATTTTTTTTTCATAAAAGTACAGAAAAAATATTATTTTAAATTTATTTTATTTTATCACAACCTGAAACAAGCCTGCATCCAGCCTTGATTTTTTAGCCTTAAAATTCACTGGGTGAATAAAGCTTGAAATAACCCTAAGTTTAGGCTAAGCAGCCAGTCTTGGTTCCAGGCTGCTCGAAACGATGCAATCAAACCTGGCCCAGGTCTGTCTCACTCAGGCTCGGTGAAACAAGGCTCACACAAGTTCGTTGCCATCGTCAGCCTTTTGATTCCCTACCTGGGACGCCTGTCACACTCCCTGTATCGCTTTACACCTATCCCCCGATTGATTTTTTCTAAAACTAAGCAATACGTATTTTTCCATTCATAAGAACCCACCACAACGTCGATCGTTTTCCATTTTTACGTTGTTGAGTTACGAAGGGCTAAAAGTCTCAACCCTTGATCACGAAGGAAGCAGACACGTTCAGTTCGAACGATTGCACACTCCTCGTATTACACTTTTCGAAGTCTGGGGGGGTGAAAAAATGTATAGATCGATATGATCGAAAGAAGAAGTGTTGTTGGCAGGAAATCAATGGAGCTAGGGTCTCGTTCCGTTTGAATAATTAATTACGTAAATTATTCGGACTGTATCGATTATTCTCCGGACATCCTCCAAGGTCGATAACGAAGTCAATAATAATCAACGAGCCACAGAGTCACAGGGCGTTCCAATACACTGTACGTGAACTTTCATCGATACCATGAAATGTACCTGCTTCCACCCCTACTTTGGTATGCGTCTGGAGGGTAGTTTGGAGAAATAGCACGGTAGATTTCTCTCTTTCGGTCTCTCTCTCTCTCTCTCTCTCTCTCTCTCTCTCTCTCTCTCTCTCTTTCTCTCTCTCTCTCTCTCTCTCCCCTGTCATCAAGTTTCTATTTGTGTTCCCAACAACTATAACTGTATCTATTCCCGTTCTGTTTCTGAATCCCTCTGTGCTGGTCCCACCTTCTGTCAAGCCACCTTCGTACATGCCAAATCCAAGCTGCACTTGAGTGTGTGCATAACTAACGCGGTGCGTGTGTGTACGTCACCACAGGCATATGCCTGGATGTTAATGACGTCCCGGCGTATAGTTATGCACACACCTGGGCAGGCATCTCTGACCTTCTCCCGTCATCCTCCCATACCCTGGCGATCATTTTGCCATGTCACCGGGCCCGAGATTTAACGGGGTATCCCTCTCTGGAAGCCCAATTTGAAGGGTCAGAACGATGCATTTTTTTCAAGTAACACATTGGTTGGAATAAATTGTTTTTTTCCCAGCATGTTGTACACATGTTTGTGTTTACAATGTAATTTTTTCGGAAGAAAATCTGTCAAAGTGTTCGCGGTGCCGCAGTTGGCGTTGCAGTCCTCCAGCGGCGAGGCCCGAAACGGCCGGATCTTTACCAGGCTCAAATGTAATCTGAAACGGAAACAGCGTTTTTTCCATCAAATACATCCAACTGGCTATGGGTTCACGATCCAATTTTCGAAATTTCGAAAAATACGAAAAATGACGGCTTCTCCAATGAAAACCTCATTTTTTTCTTGAAAAGCAGCATGCTGAAGTCATTGTTATTAACAAATGGTTCATCCAATTAAAAAATGCGATCGTGAACCAAAAATTACTACTGTTTGAACGCAAACTGGACAAATTCTGGCCAATTGTGTGAAAGTTACTCAAGATATCAATCACGCCGTGTCAAGATATGTAGTTCCAAGACAATCGCGTTCAAAATCGACGGATCGCGGTAAACCCGACACACACTGGGCCACTAAAATAGGTGTAACTTGGTCAATTTCTAGAATTTCAGGGTCCGGTTGGTCTTACCCTAGTAGAAATTGTTCTAGCCTGTCTGAGTTATGACCGAGTAACTGGCTCGCCCAATTGAGCTCATACGAACTGATCAATGGTTGGCTCGCTATGAGCTAGTGATACTGTGAATGTTTTGTTATCCAGCCCTTTTGTAGTCACTGCCCAGCTGATCTTGGTCACAAATGACAAAGTGAGGTTATGGGACTACGTGTAGTTCCATCGAGCGAATGACTCATGGCTGGCTAGCTAACTTGAGTTTTAGATGGCTTTGCAAAAGAAAAAAATTCTCAAGTGGGCATGACGCCATGACCTAGCCAACACTAGCTAACTGCGGCTATGCGCCCCTTGGCTAGTCACTGCCCAGCCGATATTGGTCACAAATGACAAAGTATGGTCATGTGACTACATGTAGTTCCATCGAGCGATTGGCTCATGGCTGGCTAAGCAACTTGAGTTACAGATGGCGTTGTGAATGAATAAAATCCTCAAGTCGGTATCTCGAGATGACCTAGTCAACACTTCCCAACTGCGGCCGCACTAGCCGGAATAAATGATCGGACAAATACGATTTAAGGTTATGTAATTCCATGCGATTATCGCTCTCGATGCGAACGCAATTGAGTCACTGATCCGATAATATTATTTACATTTGTTAATCCACCCATTTTTCAGTAATCGGACATTGTTTAGTGTAAGATATGTAGAGGATAAGAAAATTTATAAATTAAACAAGTAGAACTGGCTCAGTGGACAACGTCACAACTCATCACCCAGAGGTCCCGGGATCGAAACCACGTTACGGCGTAAGCGTTTGTCTGAGATAATTTAAAATTGAACCATTAATATATTTACGGCGCAAATATCATAACCCTAATTAATAAACAACGAAGAATATCGTAAAAGGGTCCAATGATGGAAATAATGTGCAAAAAAAATCTCGAAAATATAAATATATAGCCGCAATTTTTTTAATATCTAATCGCCACCTAATTTTTTCTTCCCAGTCGCTCGCTGAAAAAACTAGATCATGGCTAGGTCAGAAATATGATACAGCCGTGGGATATTTCTTTCTATCTAGTCACCATCTAATTTTTTGTATTCAGTCACTAGAGGACCAAACCGTTACAAGGCTGGGTAGTCAATCGCTGAGACGGCTAGCTAATGGCGATTCGAAACATCACTTTACTAGTTTGTGGCTAGGCGGTGATGAGTTACGTTTTCCACTCGGGTAAAATATTCTTGACAGTTCACACTATAACGATATGCAAAAAACCGATTTTTTTAATTTCCAGAGAGGGATACCTCCTTGAGCAGTTTAGTGACATCAAAGCTATCGTCCATCCATTGCTGATCCGCCACTTCTCTCGAAATTCCTGAACATCTCGTGTTTTCCGGCATTCTATAATCGATGCATTTTCTTTCCACTTATATTTCGAATTTCCTGCGATATTTAATCATTTACACAAATGCGTAATTGTTGCGAGAGAATATTGCTTTTTTTGGATGCCTAAATGTTTGTGATTGTATTGAAAAAAAAACCGTTGAATTACGAAGCCAGAACCGATAGACCGAATTCGATGAATATGCAGTGAAATAAGCTGGTGTATCGAAAACGCCGTAGATCGTTGCACAAAAATCCCCATGTTTGTACGGTATTATCGCGATTGATTTCTCCCATCAACGCGCTTAATTGGCTGGATAAATTTCCGGGCGTTTCGCACCTCTATCGCGTCGAGATTGCCCCCGCGGCTTACCTGGTGACCAATGGGCTGCTGTGAATATTTTCGGCAAACAAACGAAAAGCACGAGCCGACCGTTTTCGGCGAAAATTCGTCGTTTTTTTTGCACCTATACACTACGAACGGTTGATTTTTATCGATTATCAAGGGCGTGGAAAACATCGATACTAATTGACAATTAATATGCTTCCATCGAACTATTAGAAATCAATTGCGTGCTTGTTTAACGTTTCCGCGGAATTGATTCTTGCTTTTTTTTTAGTGTTTCGTGTGGAAGCCCTTCGAAGTGGAAAACGCGCTCGAATTCCTTCGGTAAATTTACAGAACGTGTTTTATTTACAAAAGTTTTGAATCGGCATAGTCAATTTTCTTCTCCGATAGTTCGATCGTTGTGCACGTTTTTTTTATCGACACACTGGACACCCGATACAAATAGCTTTTTGTATTACGCGTCTGGTACCGTTGTAGCGTGTTTACGAGAGAGGGAGGGGAGAGAGAGAGAGAGAGAGAGAGAGAGAGAGAGAGAGAGAGAGAGAGAGAGAGAATCGTGCTACGATCCTGTAACTATCGACAGTTGGACTCGGTCCATTGGGCGGACTATTTTCCCACGGTCGAAATGTACGCCAGCTGGTGTATCCGTAAACGGAAGGAATCGCTGTTGCTTCCAGCGGAGGGGGCCGCTTTTTGTCCCCTTCTCATTTTTACACCTGCGACATTTGTTTATTTTTTTCTTCTCCAAGCTTTATCACCCGTATACACGAACGAAGTTCGTTTTAGTCCAATTCGAGTAAAAAACTTTTCACCCTCGAAACAAACTGAATCGCAGTGAAATTAAGGGGTTAGGCCACAGTAACGGGTATAAAATCATGTGCGAATTTAGCAATTTTTTTTCGGGTGAAAAAGTGATCCACTCATAAAATTAATTACACATGTATTTAGTATGAATATCAAGCAGTTAGATTTTTTTTTTCGATTTACGAAATGGCCCATTACTAATATTTTCTTTTATCTTTTTTTAGGCGCTCGGCGGCGTGACATTTAGCATCCACAATTTTTAACCTAGAACAAAAAACAAAAATTCTCGTCAATCTACATTAACATACCTAGAGAAGTACGTGCGGAATTCAATAAATATCGTTTTATTCAAAAGTTGCAGGTATTTGAATGAATTTCCAGTGAAAAATTTCGTATAAAACTGCTGATAAAATGAAAAGTTTTCGATTAATCAGAAATTCCGAACGTACTTCTCTGCGAAATGCAATTAGGAACATAACTTTTAAATTTGAAGTAACTCGAGTGAAAATTGTTGAAGTTATTTGTCACCCCAATTGGAAAAAAGTTGTAAAGTTGGCCGTGCCAGAGATGGGCTTATGTTATACGCTCACAGTCGGTGAAAAAAAATCTCCTTGCTATAAATCGAATAGTCACTTATTCTTATAATGATAAAGCACCGTTTCAGCGAGAAAAAAAATCGATTTTCGAAAATTCTACCGTGGCCTTACCCCTTACGGAAACTGTTTTATAATTATTTTCCCCACTCTTAATTTCTACGAGACGCAAACAATTCAACGCTGCACAAAATTTACGATATGGTATATCAAAAATAACTACCGAATAAAATTATTCATAATGTTGCAGTCACCAAGGTCCTCGGTTTTTTGTTTTTTTTTTTTTGTATTATTGTAGTACGAGGAGATTTTTCTATCGCGTTATAAAACCGGAAATGTGCGGAGCTTCCCGCAATTCGGGACAGCAGAGATAACGGGTGAAAGAAAGGGCGATAAAAAAATAAAAGAATAGCATAACGGGGAACGTGACGATAATTGACAATGTCACTTTTGTGCCCGCAGTACACGGACTGGGAACGTGTCAAGGACGGCTACATGTACGAGAAAGCGATTGGCGACATGGTCGGTGATTACTTTTTCATCTGTCCGTCAACACAGTTTGCTCAAATGTTCGCCGACCACGGCATGAAGGTTTACTACTACTTCTTCACTCAGGTGAGTTCCCGTTCGCAGTTGCTCTTATTTATCCAACGAAACCCCGCGACGTATTTTTGTTGTGTCAAAGTCGGCAGGATGAAAACTGGCCGTTTCTTCTCAAGATACTTGAACATCGAAAAATAATATTCCAAGATACAGAATGGCCTAAACTAATCGTCAAAATCGTAATACCTGATTTGTTCTTTGAATACTTCCGGTTTTATCGTTAAGGGGCTAGACCACTGTGAACGCTGAACATTTGGGTGATTTTCGGGAATTTTTTGGAAGAAAAGTACTCAGTTAATTGTTTCGGAAAATTAAGAATATATTTGGCTATATTTGACCTATATTGCATAATTCTTTCATAGAAAAATATTGAGATCCAAGCGACTTATGCGCTGCCTTCGGAGGCGCTAAAAAAAAAGTTCCTCCACTGCTGACATGATTCCGGTCGATTGAGTAGCTGAAACCGACAAAGGAAAAAATGTCGTTAAACTGGAAGGTATTTCCTGTACAATGACGTAGGATTTTCGAAAAATATCAAAATCTAACAAAATGGCATAGTTATGAAAAAAGTCTGTTTTCTTGCCTATAAAATGGTCGTTTTTTTCAATACCAAATCGTCAATTGTCATCCAATCAAAAATATCCTACGTCATTGTAGAGTAAATATATTCAAGAGTACTTAGTTCAAATTTCAAGTCAATCGGATAATTGCTCTTTGAGTTACAATGTCAGCAAATTTGAAAAATCTCGTTTCGAGAAAAACGCGTTTAAAGATTTAACTATCGATTTTTGCAAGATAAAATTATAGAGATACAGCCTTGAAATTTTTACAGGATATTCTTGAAAGTAAAAGCTGTCGAAAAAGGCAAAAAAAATATATTTCTTGAAAGTGTCACACTGGTATAGCCCCTCGAACGAGAATAATTAGAACATTCAATTTGATTGTACTGAAGAATAGATAAATAATTAGACGTTCACCCGACTTTGGTTCATTTTACTATAAATAATTATTTTGCCATAAAGTAAATGAATTCTCATTGATTCTTTGATTAAGGGGGTCATCTCGTGTGACAGCTATTTTTTCGCTTTTTTGGGATTTTTTTTTGATGGACCATTAAAACACACTATTTTTTATTTTTTTCATTTTCTTTCTGTATTTTTTTATTTTTTTTAATTTTCACTCATGTGCAAAAAAAAAGTTGATTTACGGCTGTCATGATTCCGGAGGTTTTGCTCATCGGAAAAAGAAAATTAAACGCCCTTTTAATTTTTCGACCTGGGCCTATCGCCGGAACTAGAGTAAAGTGAAAATATCGAAAATTGAATTTTTGGCACGGTTTTAAAAGTAAGTTCCAAATTTCGTAATTTTTTTTTCTCGACTTTTTCAGCCTAAAAAACTATGGCAGATATCAGAAATATTGTAGTTCGGGTAAGAACTATGGATGTGCTGATTATACCATCGAAATTCGAGCGAAATCCGTTCAATAGTTTTTGAGATATCACGGAAGCCAATTAAAAAAAAAACAGTTTTAAAGAAAAACGCGTTTAAAAGTTCAAGCACGAATTACATAAAGAAAATGTTGGCGCACCATTAGTCTGCTAGGCCGGGTCCATATAATACGCACCCATTTTTCACAATTCGTGCAATTCTTTTTCGATTTTTGGACCTGTCACATGACAGGTCCGCTTCGATAGAAAAACAATTTCAGACCAGGCAATAATTTGTCTCGAAATCCAAAATCGTTGGCTTAATTTTTTTCTTTTTTCGCTTTTCATTTATTTATACATGTGCAAGCTCGTGTCAGCATTAATTTACCGAGATAAAAAATAATAATTTCAACAATGGAATATTTAAAAAATGGACTGTTACATTGCATTCATTAGTGCATTCAAACATATCCAGGATCCCATTGTCCAGTATTTCCATAACGAGCATAATCTAACTACGCAAGTTATTATGTTCTTTTAATGATTACGAAATTTAATTAATACGCCTCATAAAGAGCGATATTGGAATAATTAAATCCCGAAAGCGTTAAATTACGGAGTTGGTAACGATCAACGGCGCATGCTTTTGCTCTCATTATAACTTTCCATACGGAATTTCAACAAAAACTTGAAACAACTCTTCATGTAAGGAGGTTGAAGTGGTCGAGTTTGGTGGTTAAAGAACTTCCAGAGTAACATTTTGATAAAATCTATAATTAAATGGCAAAATTATGCATTTTAATATTTTTATTGCGTAAATAAGAAACACTTCCGTTTTGTTACCAACTTGAAAAAGTTAAACATTATCGATGATTATTATGAGGAAACTGTGTCAGCGAATGTTTTATACAACTCAGGATTAAACTTTGAGTAATTTATCATGCCTATTTATATTTATGTCACGAGATTATTCATTATTACCTTTATTCGTCAGCCAAGATTCGTAATCTTTCATCAAACCTTGATGGTTGAATATTAAATATATATACTACGGTGGCCCAATTTTGAGCTCTATTTTTTCGCCTTTTCCTCACCATCCATTTATCTTCTTTGGAGGAAAAAAAAATTGTCGTGGATGCTGCGGGCGGTCAATTTAAAGGTCTCGTAAACCTTTCAAAATTCAAATTTTCTTTAAAAAATCGATTTTTGTTTTTGTCCTCTTCACACCCATGCATTTTACGCTTTATAATCTTTAAATTAACCTCGCGAAAGCTCTAGCCGGTCAATTAATATTTAGTGGTCGCTCAAGAGCTTGAAAATTTCAAATTTTCGCAATTTTTTTCACTCTTCTCACTCATAAATTTGTCGCATTGTAAAATTTTCGAAACAGTTAATCCTTTTTTCTCTAGAAACAGAATTTTCAAAATATTACCTCACACTTCTAACCCAAGAATTATAATCTTTGTTCTCATAAAGTGATTCTTTAAGGCTCTTGTGCGTAAACAAAATTATAGGTCATTTTCTTAGGTTAGAGGTGTGAGGTAAATTTTAAAAATTCGTTTCTAAAGAAAAAAGGATTAATTGTTTTGAAAATTTTACAAAGCGTGACATTTATAAATGAAAAGAGTAAAAAAAAGTTTGCGAAAATTGGAAAATTCGAAGCTCTTGAGCGACCACTAAATATTCATTGGACGGCTAGAGATTTCGCGAGGTTATTTAAAAAATTAAAAAGCGTAAAATTCATTGGTGAGAAGTGGACGAAAAAAATCTATTATTTAAATGAAAATTTGAATTTTCGGGAGGCTTGAGCGACCTTTTACTATTTTTTGACAGCTCGCAGCTTTCGCGACAATTTTTTTTTCTTTGGAGAAGACAATTGGATTGCTAAAAAAACGAAAAAAATAGAGCTCAAAATTGGGCCATCCTAATATATATATATATATATATATATATATATATATATATATATATATATATATATATATATATATATATATATATATATATATATATATATATATATATATATAACATTTGATGTTATGTATCAAGCGATGTTATGCGTGTTAAGCGTGTAAAACGGAATTTTTTTGTTGCTGTTACACTAAACGGAAAACGGAAATCGAAAATTTAGTTGCTTCAAATTTAAAAAAGCGGACATTTACATCGCTGTCAATAAATATATATACATATATATGTATATATATATATATTTATTCTCAATAAATATATATATATTTATTGAGAGCGATGTAAATGTCCGCTTTTTTGAATTTGAAGCAACTAAATTTTTGTTTTCCGTTTTTCGTTTAGTGTAAAAGCAACAAAAAAATGCCGTTTTACACATCTATATATATATATATATATATATATATATATATATATATATATATATATATATATATATATATATATATATATATATATATATATGGTTTACGATGGGCAAGCTGGGGGTTTCTTTTCCTAAATGTTTACAAAGCTTTAGTTTGGGTTAATTTGTCTGCCCATCTAACCGCACGTAAAATTACATGCATTGAACTATTTTCTATCTCCGGTGGCGAAAAAATGTAAAAAAAATCGTAAAGACTCAGTATAGTGTAGACAATAACATAAATTTTTTTGAACTTTAATCTTGGATTGTGGCTAACGCTCCAACCTCTTTAAAAAAAGCAACCGATCGATCCTAGTATTCTAATTTGAATAAAAGAGTGTAAATAATCACATCCGTTGGGATGTGTTCAAGAATAATAGCAAGAGGAAAGCGAGCTCGTGCGAAAGTGAATTAATTCAAATGGAAGGCACACGAAGCACGCGACGGTTAAGCTTTTATGTCTGGCGTAATTTTTTGTGGAATTACGTCGGTGGTTCGGGGCTCGAGATGTTCTTATTAGGATTCAAAGAACCGGGACATCGTACTTTTCGTGCGAGGATATTAGGTATAAGGAAAGTGCTCCGGATATATGTTCGTGTTGGTATCTAGAACTCGCAATAATGTCGAGGGGGTAGTCACGAAACTGGGAAACGAGATAGAGACCTGAGGTGGATAAGGAAGAGTCGGTAAAGTGTGCAGTAACGTTTGCAAGAGTTCTCTCTTTCTCTCTGTCACTCTCTCGGTGAGAAATATCCAGTGAACGGGGTCAAGATCGAGTCGGACCTCGTCGAAACCGGTTTCTTCTCGCCTCGTTTATTTCCGACACACCCCGTCAAGACTTCTCGCGATGAGCTTCATTTCTCATTTTATTTCATGTCTGCGAGACCTCCTCTATAGAACCTCCCCTCTCTCTCTCTCTTTCTCTCTCCTCTGGTAAAAAATTTGCTAGTAAAACTTTGGCGTTCTGCGCCGTTCTGCAGTGCCTTCCACGCTACCTGTGTCCTTCAAACTTTAAAGGGTAAAATGCAAATGGTCTTTCTGATCGTCCGATACAAATTGACGAATAATACAAAAGCCTCGGTTTATTCCCTTGCCGAATTTCGTTGCACGAAGAATATTTAAGGTATTCGTTTCGCGGAGGGCTGTATTTTGTGGGGGCGTAAGCAGGGCCCTTCTGAACCATTGGTAAATTACAGTGCCGCTTAACGGGCTACACCTAGTTCGCGGCCGGAGAAAAAGGTATTTTCGTGAATTATTTTTGGGAAATGGATGCAGGTTTTCAACTTTTTCTCTCATTGCAAAGGGTATCATTTGAAGTATCTTTGATAATTTTTTTCATTCGGAAATGTTTATAAACGACGGAGATACAGTCAATTGCACAGACCGCTGTGCAAAAAAGGTCCTTCGCGGTGACCAGTCCCGATCGGGACCAAATGATCTGAAATAAAAAAAAAACAAAATAAATTTAGTTTTTGTACCGTATTATCTAGTCTTTAATCGAAGGATTCAATAAAATAATGATTTTCGAAAAAATGGTGGCCGATGGAAAGTGATCGTCGAAATTTCGGTGAAAAAAAAACACTCTATTTTCTTTGATATAAAAAAGTATGCATTGAAAAAAAATCCTTCGATTAAGGACTGCCTTTTGATATACAAAAAATGTCTGTGAAATTTGAAGCAAATCGGTTTAGTTGTTTTGGAGATATTTTGGTCACCGATTCTGAAAAAGTCGTTCCGAGAAAAACGCGTCTTAAGTTTTTACCTGTAAAGGTAAAGTGGTAAGCGGACCGACCTGTATGCGCTCATATCTCCCCCAATTTTCAACGGACCGACTTGAAATTTTTAGAGAATATTTTTGAATGGTTATGTTATAAGAATCCGTCCAAAACGGAAAATCGATTTTTTCAAAAATTCCAACTAGGTTTAACCCCTTAATGAAAAGTCACAATAATTGTTATGCCCAAGGACAAACTGGAATGAAAATATCGCGCGAATTGAGTAGATTTCGGCAAAAAAAAGTAAATATCAAAGTTTAAAAAAATCCTTGCTATGCGATATAGCTACAGTTGCAAAGAATATGTGGTTAAAATTTCATAAGGATCGGTTCAGTAGTTTCGAGAAAAACGCGTTTAAAGTTTGTTTCGGTTACACAAATACACAACAAAATTTTGTTTATTTTCTTCGGAAGTGTATTTATTAAGTGTAACAACTTTTATATCCATATCTATAATATGAACCTATCAAAAAAATCCATCAAAATAGCCTTTTTTGACGTCTAGTCAGAAGACCCCTTCAGCAGCTGAGTGTCCAAGTGATATAGGCCCGTATTTGGTCAGACACAATCGAATTTCGTCTTTAGATGCCTATGCCATCGCGCACACGATTATCACTGATATAACAACAACAATTTGTCATTAATTTTCCGTAAATTCCCTTTTGATCGTCTTCTATGCGTATTTTATCGCGCTCTGAACGAGAATATCACTCACTCGGTCAGTTGAGGCCCTGTTGATGATGATATGTTCGGAAGGCTTTTTCCCAAACCATTCTCGAAGTCAACCTTTTACCGTAAACCTTCTATTCAGTCAGTATTTTTTTTCGTACATTTATAATACTAAAAAATGTTCGCCGTGCTGATTTGAATGCCAAAATTTGCATTCAATATCCCGTTTGAGACGAAAAATGTCAAGTATTCGGGTAACTTCAGCCGCTGATTGCCCAAGTGAAACAGGTCCGTATTTGGCCAGACACGTTTGAACTTCTGATTGATTTGATTATCACTGACAAAACAATAACAAATTGTCATTAATTTTCTGTAAATTCACTTTAAATCGTCTTCTTTATTTACCTCATCAGGATCCGAACGAAACTATCACTCACCCTTTTTGTGCTGAGATTCCGAGATTTCTTCAATTTTCCCAGATTCATATTTATCGCTCGCGAAGCGTTAATATATTCTATGACACCAAAAAGAAGAATTTGGAAATCGAGTTGGAGAATGTCGGAATGTTATAAGAAAGAATATAGAACGCCGATAACGCCGGAGAGAAGGAAAGAGATGGGAAGACTGGGGTGCAGAAAGAGGAAAGGCGAGGAAAGCCTTGAGCGACGGGTCAACCGTCGGCCCGTTGTCACTATCGAAATGAGAAAAGTTTTCATTGACGCGAGTGCGAATCGATATTTCAAGCCGGTTTTTCAACAC
Organism: Ophion ellenae; assembly: GCA_963210295.1. Classification (NCBI taxonomy): domain Eukaryota; kingdom Metazoa; phylum Arthropoda; class Insecta; order Hymenoptera; family Ichneumonidae; genus Ophion; species Ophion ellenae. The sequence goes on along the minus strand of OY723393.1, from coordinate 24,660,397 downwards.
CTACCGTCGCAACTTTATTTTTCGATCTCGTTTCGGCCCTTCGAATCTTCCAAGATTCTCTGCTCGAGCATACTCAGCTCATATCTTTGATCGATCGTTCCGACGCGTTTCCAAACTTCGTCGAGCACAAGCCCAAAATTCCGGTCCACTAATTACCTCGCAGACGTTCAATTAAAAAGGGTCGCGAATTTTTTTTCTGCGGAAAGTATGGAATAACATCAATTGGATCGTAATTCCTACTTTGAGTATGCAGCGAAATTGGAAAAATTGGGATAACGAAAAAACAACAAAAATACTGTCAAGTGAAGTAACTGGGGAGTGGAAAAAATTAGGGAAAGAAAGAACATAAGAAAAATGCGAGAAAAATAAGAAAATTGATAGAATTTTGATTATGATACTTCAATTCATTATTTTTCATCCTAAAAATCCCAATCTACGAAATAAATGTTCAAGCTATTATCAAAAAACGGGTTCAGCTAATCCACGACGAAAAAAAGAAGAAAAAAAACTTATGAACGAATTAACGAAGCGACGAAAAGAAAAATCAAACGGGCGTTGAAATTTCTTGTGCAAACACCGAATTGACAGAGACACGAATTTATATCACCGGAGTAGTCCTGGAATGACGGAATGCATATAAAACCTTGAGAAGTGAGAATTCTTGACGAAGTGTGACTCGGGGAAAGGCGTGAAATTGGCATTGCTCGTTGAGCGTGCAAGAACACCTCTATAAGTTTAAAGAGAGACGGACAGAGAGCGAAAGAGAGACAGAGAGTGGAGCAAATTTCTCGTGGGGATGTTTTCCCTTAGGTCTTTATTTCCCACGGTCCCGTACCTCCGTTCCCGTTGATTATGCCACGCCGGGCATAATCTAATTAGCGAGAAGGTAAAAAGTGTCGCCAAAGCAAAGCGTCGTGAGGCGGCAGCTTTTTTTATTATTTTTCTGTCTACCTCTTTCTCGGCCTTCTTCTCTCTGTCTCTTTTGGATAGCTTTCGCTTTCCAGGCCAAAGAGAATCGTCGCCATTTGAAAAACGACTTTCTATCCCCTTTTGCTCTCTCTCTTTCATCCCTGAAGACGCTTGAGATTTTCGTCCCGCGAGAACCTTCTCGCCGTTAATTCGTTTTCTTTGCTCATCCACCGGCTTCTCATCTCAGATATTTTTGGTATGCCAAGATTTTCGTAATATTCGCCATTTCGGTATCTCGACTCCACTTTTATCGATATTCAACTAACGAGGAGCATCACTTTGGTGTCCACCTTCGATTTTGTTGAATCTGACATGTTTGGTACAGCATCAACATCTAATACAAATTTCGATACAAATTTTTTTTTATCTGCGGAAAAAGGTTTTGAAGGGGGGAAACGACTCCTCAAAGAAAGGTGTGTCACCCCTTAATTTAATTTTTTCCCAATCATTATATAGTGGATTTTTCATCGCTTTACGTTAGAAGAACTTTGGTTTTTGTTTCATTCAGATCGATGGACTGATTGTGGGTGAAACTGCAAAACCACCCCTCGACCCGCCTGTCTTTGGGGGGTGGTTTTACCTCTTGAAACCGTTTTTACGCAAATAAAGAAAACGTGTCTAATAGTTTTCAATGCTTGATCACATATATGAGTTTCAACAAAATCGACGGCGGACACTTAAGTGATGTTCCTTCTTAGAGTAAAGTATATCGGGGGTGATTCTACTGCTTCATCTGCAAGTACTCCACCGATTCCTGTTAAACAAAAACGAAAATTATTCTAATCCATAATGATCCGAAATACACTATGGGGGTATTGAAAAAAAAATTGAGGGATGACCCGCCCCTTTATTCTTCCTTATCTGACCCCTCATTTCAAAAGGGCGTATCAAGCTGCATAAAACGGGTAACATTTCGAAGGTGGGATAAAATTAAAGACACCAAAGTGATGTTCCTTGGGAGAGTGAATTCAACTGAGCTTTGCTGCTAACTTTTATTTTTCGCCCAAGGGCTACAGTACAATGGGGAAATTAGTTAAAATGACAGTGAGAAGGTTGTTCGCTTTCGTTAACGATATAAAGAGGGCTTGATAAAAAAGTCGAGATAAGACGATCTAATACGAAGCCACGTAAAACCCTTCGCGATGATTGGACAACTTGGATACTTGTTTGAATCATACAGCGAAAAGGGCCAGAGAGCGGTTCGTTACTCCCTTCAGTAAAAACAAAAGTCTACTATTCCACATCCGGAAGTGGCATTACGTAGTTTTCGAAGTACTTCATTTGCCTCTGTATTGATATTCAATGCTACGTGACGTTTGCTCGGAGCTAATTACAATCACCGAGAGATCTCTGATTAGCCTGTGATTTGAATGAGGCTGCGAAGGAGAAACTCGCGAGCGGAAAATGGCCAACACTAACGAATCCATGTGATGTGTCGTCGTTCGACTCTCCCTGTGTCCCGGAAGTGACTCTTCGAATGTAAATAAATTATGAGGAAGCGATGTCGAATCGTCGAATCAGCACTTTACGAATTGTATACAGGGGAATCCTCAACTGGTAGGGTAGCAAACATACAGAGTGTATAATTGCAAACGATAGACTTTTTTCTTAATTATCCTGCGAGAAAAAATGGTCGAGATACTAAGTTCTACGGTCAAGTTCTAAGTCCATGTTCTATGTTCAAGTTCTAAGTTCAGGTTCTAAGTTCATGCTCTAGGTTCGAGTTTTAAGCTCAAGTTCTAAGTTCTAAGTTCCAAGTTCTAATTTCTAAGTTGTAATTTCTAAGTTGAAGTTCCAAGTTCAAGTTATAAGTTCACGTTCTAAATTCAAATTCTAAGTTCACGTTCTAAGTTCAAGTTCAAGTTCTAAGTTCAAGGTCTAAGTTCAAGTTCCAAGTACAAATTCTAAGTTCAACTTCTAAGTTCAAGTTCTAAGTTTGAGTTCTAAGTTCAAGTTCTAAGTTCAAGTTCTAAGTTTGAGTTCTAATTTAAAGTTCTAAGTTCAAGTTCTAAGTTTAAGTTCTAAGTTCAACGCCGAGTAAACTTAGTAATCCTAAGTTCTAAATTCAAAGCTGAGTAAACTAAGTAATCCTAAGTTCTAAGTTCAAATTCTAAGTGCAACACGGAGTAACCTAAGTAATCCTAAATTTTAAGTTCAAGTTCTAAGTTCAACGTCGAGTAAGCATGGTAGTTGCTCACGCGCGATTATTTTCCTCTCCAAATATTAAGGTATTGTATACCTCCCGATGTTCGGAAAAAGGCTTTTTTGGGATTAAAAAAATACTAATAAACCAATCGAAATGAGGTTCGGAGGGTTTATTTTCCATCTCTGTAGGCACTCAAATCAGCTTTTTATTTTCCAAAAAAAAATACAAAATGGTTGCCTAGTAGCTGGTAGAAAAAAAAACCATTTTTCAGACACTCCACGGGCAGACTCGTTGGGGCGCACGTGAGCAACCAGAACAACAAAACATTTTTCTTCGTAATCTAGATGAGTTTTGCTAGCGACGTCCACACAATTAATAGAAAATAATATTGATCTTTGCAAATTCAGCGCCATTTAGAAAAAGAAGTCGCGTTTTCGACTAAAAACGGCTCAATCTGTTTATAAAAACCGCAATTGTCGATCGATCGTGAAAATCGTATGTACTTCGCTAGAAAATCTATCTCAGAAGCTACAGTTATAATTTGGAGTTAATCGGTTGAAAATTGCGAGAGCTACGAGTCCGCCCGATTCGAAAAATATGGTTTCAAGAAAAACGCGTTTAAAGTTTTAAAACCATTTTTCTTCGGACCATATCATTCTCAGGATTTTTATAGATATTTGAAATGTTTATACATCATTTAAGCCAATAAAAAGATACATTCTTTAGGATCTATGAGGCTTTAACTAATAAACGAAAATTGTTGAATCGGATTATCGATTTGCAAAGAAGGTCTGCGTGTTAATAATTTTTTAGCGAAAAAAGAAATTAACGATTAAATCGCCCTGTACAGAAGTGTAAATTGTAGTGAAAAGGGACGGGCTCGTACCATACGCAGGCAAATCCGAATGAATATGTCAAATCCAAATGAAAAATTCTCCGCTGATGCGAATAAGCTTTCGTAGATCCGTATTTCGAGGAATGATGTACCGGAAGTGCCAAATGGCATGGTATCTTAGCGAGGGAAAAACTCATTACTCGTCTTTGGATCAACGAGAGACGAAGCGTGAGGCGCTCCAGGACATAGCTGTCTACGGAGAAAGAGAGAAAAAGAAAGAAAGGTAGACGGAGGATGACGGAGAATGACGAGACCACGTTTCACGTTAACCAAAGTGGCTATATGCACGGCTAATGTACAAGTTCCTCGGTTCGTTTCCGGTTGCGAGAGCAAACCGGCGCCCTCTTGTACAGCGAGTGCCTCGTTACTCTCTTTTCCTCGGATCCTCAAGGACTTGTACACAAGCGCACGTGTCCATCTCTTCCGCGCACAAAATACTGTGTCTTGTATTGCGGTGTGGAACTTTGTTAAAGTGTGCACGTGTGTCTAGTTCTTGGAGCTGCAACGAGCATTCTAACCAAGAAACCTCCAAGGCACACATCTTCGTACAAATGACCTTGCCACTCGTCTCCTCGTCACGGCCTCTGCACCCTCGTAAACCACGACAATTCATGGAACAGCAAAATTACCGGACCGTCGTTGAAGAACAAAACTACACTGCAAAAACAAGTGTGTTGTTTTTACACATTTTAGGTGTGTAATGGCTCTAGACACTTTTTACACGTTTTAACGTGTGTAAAAAATAACCGTGTAAAAAATAACCGTGTTAAAATAACACGGATAGATGTGTTCAAACAACACTTTGACGTGTGTTATTTTCTTACACACGTTAAAACGTGTAAAAAGGGTCTACAGCTATTTGATTTTTGCTCACCCTGTTTTTTGTTTCAAACTGAAAGACGTACGTGAGTTTAGTTAACCACGGACGAGATTCATTTTTCGGATAAAATAAAAGTTGTCAATAGCATTTTTACAATACTATTTACATATATGTAGCCTCCATGTAAATAAAATGTATATCCTCCATATAAGTAAGTAAATAAATTCATAATCAACAGTCTGAAATATACATTGAGTATATTGATTATAGAGGGTGTGTGTGTATACCAAGATCTTAACCCGATTCGGTTATCGTTAGTCGCTGGAGACCCGAGCCATTTTTAGTTAATGTCCGCATTTTTGGGAGGTGGATGTGTTTATGACGAAAAATAAAATATTTGTTTAAATTGTTTTGCCATATTCATGGTGTACCCTTAAAGTAGAAGTATTCAAGAGTGTTCAGGAATTTTATCAGAATTTTTCATTGCAAATTACGTGTTCTAACATGCCTCGGTCCTTCAGTGACCCACCATAACCTGACAAGGGGCCGAAAAAAGCGATAACCTGATCGGGTTAATTGAACGGGTTAATCGGTTAACTGAAGACCAAATGTAGTTTTGTTAACCTGTCAATCAATCAACGTCAAACCAACAAATGCTTTTGACGTGATGCCGTAACCATGGTAATTTTTAAAATAGGATCCATAACTCGCAATTAACACACGTAAACTGTGTTGCTTTTTCCCGTGTTATTTTTGCTCGTGTGTTGCTATCATCGCGTGTTGTTTAGTCCAATGTGTGTAAATATGCGTCTTGTATGTTGTTTCTACACGCTTTATGTGTGTTCGCATAAGCGTGTTATTGATGGGGACGCTACGAAGGTGTGTAATAATTTAATGCGTAAAAATTACACACTCACGTGCGTAATTTTAACGCGTTACGTGTGTAATTATACCGCATTACGTGATACCGAATGCATAAGTGTGTAGAATCAACATGGCAACGCGTGTTTAGACTTTATGTTGTGTTATTTCTACACACTTTGAACACACGTCAAACACGCCTTGTTTTTGCAGTGTATCCGACAACATTTAACGTTATTTTTTTTATCGAAGTCACTACTATTATTATTAATAATCGTCATAATCAGAGGTAGAAATGACATTTTTATAAGATTTAGTGCAATACGTTGAATGGCCCGTGCAGAAATTGTCGTAGAGGTCCAATTGGATTCCCATACTTGTCCCTACTTCCTGATAGAGATCCAATTGATCATTGCGTTTTATGACCCGTTATTGCAAAATATTGATCGTTGAACATTCGGCATCGTGTAGAAAAAAGTTCGCATTTTCGACTAAAAAACGGCTTTAATTTGTTTATAAAAATCGTAATTTTCAATCTTTGGTATTAATTCCGGGAAGTAGTAATTTCCGAATGTAGACTCCCTCCGTATGGCATCACTATAAAATCTCTATAGGGATGTGATAGGATCTGAGGACTCCCCAACAACTTTCTGCTAGGGAGTTCATTTTTCCAAACGGAGTTGCAATTTATCGACGAATGACCCCGGCTCTCTTTTTTTCGGCGTGGAGCAGTTTTTTTTTAGTTCCAACTGGAAATGGAGGGTGTTTTGGAGGTCGATTAGGGTCGGCCTTCCTTTTTTCCTCGTACAGAATACGTGAAGAACCTCGGGTTTTTGATTTTTTTTCCCTGTCACTTCAAATTCGTCCCGTATGCGAGTAACGAGTGTTTAACGAGCCGCAGATCATTTGGTCTTCCAGGCGAAGAGACATCAGCGGTACCACGATCGTTCCTGTGCTACAAGTAACTGCCTACTTTTTTTTTTCTTTCGACTTCTCCTTGCCACTATTTTTCAGTCTCCAGTCTTGAAAACTTTTCGACCAGCACACCGGAAAATGGGCGGAAGGAGGTCCCGGTTACATGATTTTCTCACGTGGGAACGCAAAGTTTTCTTCAACTTGTCTTCCTCGTAACTGCGGGAAGAGACAGAAACACACAAAAAAACTATTCCTGGCGCTCCGCTTCCCTTCGTCTCTCTCTCTCTCTGTCTCTCTCTCTCTCTCTCTCTCTCTCTCTCTCTTTTTTTCTCTTTCTGCCGCTTGCATGGTCTTCTGACACCCTCTCTCTCTCTCTCTCTCTCTCTCTCTCTCTCTCTCTCTCTCTCTCTCTCTCTCTTTTTTTCTCTTTCTGCCGCTTGCATGGTCTTCTGACACCCGTGTTTCCACATCTCTGGGCGAATTGCGAGAAATCATCCCCTCGCCAATTTACTCAATTCTGCTTACATTTGAAATTTCGCTGGTTCTCACGAGAGACCAGCTATAACGCGGTTTATCCGAGATAAGAATATTCTCTGGAACCACAGATGTGGCTTTGCAATTGCGAGATAAAGCAAATAACAAGAGCTCCGAGAAGAAAGTATCCTCGTTCTTTTGTTTCAAATCTTGATGAGGCTGAACAAGTTCCGGGACGATCATTTCAAGTACAGATAACCATTGAACCGTTAAAAAAATCTCGCGACACGTTCTGCATCTACAAACTTCCTATTTGGAAACTTACTTGAAACGCCAAATCGGTTATTGCAGGCTAAGCTGTGTGCTGGAAATAACAATGTTTGCAGATCGCCGAAAAAAATTGTATTTGGATATTTATATGCTGTCAAAATTATCAATTTTCATATTTCCTTGAATTTTATTTTTTGTTGCCCTTCAAATGATCTCCATTGCAGCCATATTTCGTCAAATGATTGTCAGAGATGATCCAAGTATTTATCTATTTATAAATCATTCCGGCCTCATATCATACGTGACACATCTACATAAGGAATCCAAAATTGCTTGTCATTGATTTTTTTATGGTGATATATTTTGATGACACAAGTACGTAGTTTTTTATATTATGATTTACGTTTTTAAAATATTTAATTTTTATGATATGTCTAGCGTTATGAAACCAAATTACATGTGTATATCAAATTACAAATGTGGATCGATGTATACGTTTGCACTGCGAAATATCCTTGAACCCAACATAACCCAAACAAACCCAAACATATATATATATATATAGATAGTCTCAATATTCGTACCGCATCGTTACAATATATATATATATATATATATATATATATATATATATATATATATATATATATATATGAATGTATGTGTATAATTTATAAGAAGAACGAGAAAGGATTGAGAGAGATTTCGAGCTTCCACCATCCCATCTGATACCTAAAGCGTTCTACCCAAGATTCATCAGCGAAATGCAGCCCGGTTCTTTCAGCACAGCAGACTTCTCCGGGAGCTTTTCCCTCGACTTTTCGCAGACTCCTTTTGTTCTCCTCGATTTTCTTCCGGCAAGCAAATTAAACTCGTATCGTTGAAACCGTCGCGATTAGCAGCGGAACATCCTATCCTAAATGAAGGCTCTCAATAGTACGGTATAACAGCATTATAATTTTATTAATACAATTGCTTATGAAATAGAATAAAAGTTTTATTCGTAAATAGGCAATTATTTAATTCTCCTCCCATTTTTTAACGCTAATATGTACACGTGTATTACCAATGCTAAAAAAATTTAGTTTCTACTTGCATTTTAGTTTTTTTTCAGGCTGTCATTCTGCTAGTAGGGTTCGAATACGATGCCGAGACGATATAAGTTTTTATTTGAAATTTCGCGTGTTTGTCTGAGCGAAGCTGGCATGAAAGCAGCCGGAGCTTTTTTCCTGACCTTTGGTTCGTGAAAAAAAAACTTTTTCAGAATTTCCCTGCACTTTGTTCCGCAACCAGATCCGTTGAGAAGAACTCGAGAAAATGAGGTATCCTGTCAAGGGCTTACCGTTGCAATTTTCGAAAGTATCGATTCCCGTTTTTCGACGGATTTTCAAAAGATAACCCTTAAAAAATTTCAAGGCATCCCGTTCAAATTGAGGGAGTTGTATGTAGGTGCCGCGAACCGGAATCCAAATAAACTGTAAACGAATTTTTCTCAAAAGGACTTTTTTAAAATCGATGATGACCAGATTTAAAAAATCACTGCACCGATCAACTTTAATTTTTTCAAGCTTCTTTTACAAATCAAAAAGCAGTGCTTCAACAAAGGATTTTTTTATGCATAGTTTTTTTATCAACGAGAAGAAAGCATTTTTTCACCGAAAATCGATATTTTTACTTTGGACTGCAGCCATTCTTTCAAAAATCAATATTTCTTGATATACTTCAGCCAGGCACTAAATAATTGCCTGCAAAAACTAGGTGCCTTTGATTTTTCATTACGCATGATTTGTTTCCGAGCAGCAGTAGTCACGAAGGACGTTTTTCGTACAGCGGTCTGCACAAATCATGTACCACACTTATAAATGAGGAGTTGACGAACAAAAGTGGACACCCCTTTATTGGCTCCCAAAATATTTTGCATCAAATCCAGCTCCAAACACCTTAAAATTGTTTAAAAACTACCTTTTTAAGCAGAAACGGACTGGTCCATGTCTGGCTGGATGAAAAATTAGTCACAGATGACCACAGTGACAACGATGATGACTTCAAATGCGATTGTTGTGTGTCTGACATGAAAGAGTTTGTGTAGGAAGATTAAATTGATAATAAAAAAACAAACTTATATTCAATTCAAAGAATCTGTTTTATTTCATAACCGAATATGTCCATAAGATTTTCATTCAAAAGCAGAGTTGTCCATCATTCTTATTCCAAACCAGACTTGTCCAAAATAAAAATAAACAAATGGTAGTCAGTGTTCCTATTAAACTGAAGCCAGGTCCAGGCTTACATTTGATAGAGCCTTCATATATTAGAGCTTAACAATTCTAACTCATATCTATTTGCTAATTTTGATTTATGACCTCTGCTGTAAAAAAGTAACTCATGAACAAGTTCTGTTCGCCAGCTCCTCAAATATTTTCCAATACAAAAATTGTGAAAGATCCTTAGAACCATACACTTCAATGTAAACAAAAATATTTAAAAACCTGCACAAGTTTTCCCAGGAAAATCACGAACATTCCTCTTTTTCCCAGCCACGAGCTAGATGTAACCACTTGAAAGGCACAAAGCGATAGCCCTCAGCGTTTATAAGAAACCTCTCCAGTAGCCACTCGATGTAACACAGTTTCATTATCTTCAATCATTATCCGACTCAATTAGTTACAATACTTTTTTCACCAGTGACGTGACCATAAGCACGTAAAAAACTGCACGGAAATCTGTTCTTTGCACGCCATAGAAGCTCTTTTTTCATCTTTCACAACACACGATCACAACAACACGAAACGACCCCAACATCCATTCGCGACGTCATACTCCCAATGACACTCAAGTGTCATACTCCAAAGCGAGTTTGGATAACCAACGAAGCCGGTCTTGGTGCATCTTTTTGCCGAAATCTAGGAGTACAGTTGCAACAAGTCCCTTGTCACCAATGAGAAAGGGTTGTCCATGTCCTTTCGTCGGAACTCAGCTCTGCCGATAAAACGAAACAGTTGGAAGGTGTGCACGAGGCGGAGGTGTAAATAGTTGCGATGTCAACAGTATTTGTATGGTTGGCGATTACGCGGCGAGACGGTGTGTACTGGAGAAGCTGTGATAGTCGCGTTATCGCGAGGATGGGCAGAGTTTGGCTGTGGCGTAGCAGGATGGGAGGGCGAGAAAGAGATGGCGTGAGCACGAAGTGCAGTCAGGGAAGGACAGCTAAATGGAGAATTCGGTTTATACGGAGTCAACTTGTGGGTAGAAGTCGAGTTAGGAACGTTGATAAGGCCCTGAATGCCTCGGGCTTGGGCTATCTTCTCTCTCTCTCTCTCTCTCTCTCTCTCTCTCTCTCTCTCGCTCCCATTCGATGCTATATTCAGTAAAATCTTTCCCATTGGCCAGCTCGAGAACGGGAATACGTGAGACAGATTACGAACTCATCGGTACAACGTGGAAAGCGTCAATAATTAATCCAGTATCACTTATAAATGTCACTGGAATGATATACTTCCATAATTAGCCCAATAATGTCATTTCCGTCAAGAGAAGCAGCCGCCCATCACTTTCGGGTAAACAATTCGGATGGTGTTGAAGTTCGCATCGTTGGAAGGCAACGAACATTCTTCCTTATTCGTTTACTTCTTTATTTTTATTACCATCTAAATACCTTTTTCCAAGTTTAGGTTATGGAACCCCAACAAGGGAGGTCAAAGAATATTCCAGTGATCCAAAAAAATATTCTAGTGTCCAAAAAAATTGGACCATGCGAAAAAAAAATATTTTCGTTGCATCACAACGATGCAAATTTCGATGTCATCAATCGGAGGTACTTCTGCTGTAGTGCTTTACGACGAGCTTTGATTTTGGATCATATACATTATGCAGAGGTGGTGAAAATTGTTTAGTGATGGGATTCAACGTGCGGTTCTTCGAACCGGTCGCGAGAATCGTATCGTCCCGGTATACGGTGAAGAATTTTTCGAGCGAACGCACTGATACGAGGCCTTATAAACTCTGCACTCTATCGGGCGTTCTCGTCTCGGATTCTGATTAATTGCTTCCTCCGCTAATTAACCGCTGAGGCTATCTACGACACTCTCTCCCTCTCTCTCTCGCTCTCTCTCGCTCTCTCTTGCTTCATTCGCTAGGGCACACGAAATTTCGTTTACGCGCATTTCACGTTCTAGTTACTTGAGCGACTGAGCAAATTCGGATCAAGCCCAGGCGACAGGACAGGAATGTAATAAAAATGTATTCGTCCTATTTTGTTTTACGGAATTCTCGCGCACTAATTCACACTCTGGACGAACCAAGAATGTATATTTATTTATAATTTGAGGGGGGACAAGAAATCCGTACGTTTATTATTATTCAGGCAGTATTGTTGCACAGAGCGCTGTTTTGGAGGTGACTTTTAGAATAAAATGACTAAATAAATAAATGGACGTGCTCATTGATCCCTGAAGAATATGAAGAAATGAGACAAAATAAAAGTAGAACTTATTTTCATGCACTTTTGCACGTTCGTTTATAATGGTGCGCGGAAAACTCCCCCAATTGCCCGTGTAGAAATTTGGGTCGGGAAAAAGTACTCCCCCTGATCTGCCTTCCCTAGATAATATCAGGCTCTGGTCGGGCCTTCCACCCTGGAAGGTCCCGATCCGCCGTTCCCTTTCTGGGGAACTGATCAGGAACGGGCCGTAGTACGAGCGGTAAATGACCAGAAAAGTTGTAGGGAATAGATCGGGAAATAATCAGGTACAAACGAGGAAATTCAAAATGACGTTTCAGCGTTTTTGGAATCCTTGAGGAGGTAAAATTGGGAGTTTATTTAATTCAGTGGTTCGACAATACATTGTTTGTTGGTTATCTACCTGATAAGCTAGTATATGAGTGTATACATACGCTTGTTCGCATTTCCTGATAGGCAAAGAGAAAGAAAGACGTACACAGATCACTATCGGAGCGAAAAAGGCCAGAGTACAAAGGGTTATTTCGCAAGTATCGCAAAATCATAAGTGTAAGTGGACGTTGTAAGCATAACATTGCTGTACATGGTACAACTCACTCGTATAAAAGTTCTTACACTTAATAGAAAGACTTTCGAAATACATTTAACAAAGTTATTTATTTATTTAAGTCACTATTTATAGACGAAAATAGTGGTTAAAAAAATTTCCTAAAAAAATTGTAGGTCTGCGTTGTTGATGAAATCTCGGAGATGGATCATCCGAAACAAAAAATCAAACGGTTTTAGCTTCAGTGTGTTAATGGCTATCGCGCATATCATACGATTTTTTAATATGCAAAAACAACAAAATGGCGGACTTTTTTTCGAAAAAAAAACAAATAAAAACGCGTTTTCTGACCGTTTTCTCAAAAAAAAAATATATCAAAATATATCAAAATTTACGAAAATCGTTGATACGCGCTATAGCTATAGTTGTAAAGAATATGTGGTAAAAATTTCACGAGGATCGCTTCAGTAGTTTCGAATATTTGATCAACACGCCTTCGAAAAACGTTGTTGCGAGAAAAACGCGTTTAACGCCTTTTTTGAATGAAAAATCGTGAAAAAAATCTCACGTGTGCTTAATCAGCGATGCCTGCACTATATACACTATGCACTATATAATATGCCTTCTACCTCTTCATAGTTCTACTTCTTCATAGATTTATAAAAGGTAGTAACTGCTCAGGTAGTAAAGTAAAAGTTCCACAAAATACAGTTAGACTTCTCCATTTTCATAAAATGTTAGTATGGTACTTTTGAATATGTATAGTCTCGAAAAATGTTATGAAAAAATCGATTTTTTGAAAATTGTAAAATGAGAAGACGCCTTAAGGCCTAAGGCCACAGTAACGGGTATAAAATCATGTGCGAATTTAACAATTTTTTTCGCATGAAAAAAGTGATTCACTCATCAAATTAATTATACATCTATTTAGTATGAATATCAAGCTGTTAGAAAATATATATATATTTTTCGATGTACAAAATGGCCGACTACTCGAAACTTCTCGAAACAGCTTATTTCCAATTGGCGTGACAAATAACTTCAACAATTTTCACTCGATTCACTTCAAATTTAAAAGTTATGATCCTGATTGCATTTCGCAGAGAAGTACGTACGGAATTTCTGATTAATCGAAAACTTTTCATTCTATGAGCAGTTTATGAGCAGTTGTAACGAAACATTTCACTGAAAATTCATTTCTTAAGTTCAAATACCTACAACTTTTGAATAAAACAATATTTTTTAAATTCCCTACGTACTTCTCTGGGTATTCTAATGTAGATTGACGAGAATTTTTGTTTTATGTTCTAGGTAAAAAATTGTGGATGCTAAATGTCACGCCACGGAGCGCCTAAAAAAATATAACAAAAGAAAATATCAGTAGTCGGCCATTTTGTACATCGAAAAAAAGAATATATTTTCTAACAGCTTGATATTCATACTAAAGATGTGTAATTAATTTTATGAGTGAGTCACTTTTTCATACGAAAAAATGGTTAAATTCGCATGATTTTATACTCGTTACTGTGGCCTAAGGCTTTAATGAGTAATGGTTTGAAGCATGAAGCGCCAAATGAATAGAAACAAGCATCACACAGTGTAGCGTATCAGCGCACATTGGCAGCAGCGAAGCTTACGGTCGCCCGGTCGTGAGACTCGCTTCGCACTTTTCTTTTGGAATTCGAGCACCTGCATTCTGCAGTCGCCATGTGCGAGATCGAATTCACGAGTCACGCAAACGTAACGCCAGCTTTGGCGAGAGTCAAAGAGAGAGAGAGAGAGAGAGAGAGAGAGAGAGAGAGAGAGAGAGAGAGAGAGAGAGAGAGAGAGAGAGAGAGAGAGAGAGAGAGGGAGAGAGAGATCTTGACGTCCGTGAGCAATCAAGCTCGGTACAGTTTGCTTACACACGTAAACCCGAACGAAGGTGCACACACTCATATTCTAGTCGTACACCGTCTGAATGCACAATCCGCGCGTGACGGTGTGTACTTCGCAACGTTCGTGATATACTATCGGGCGTTTCTCTCACGCGTGTCGGAGCTTTACGATATCGCATCGTTGTATCGTTCGGGCTCGGAGCTGCCAACGCTTTTCGTACGTCCGCAGTAGCCGAGCCACGATTCCCAACGGAAACGTGTAAAATTAAAGAGCCCGGGTAAAAGGTCCCGAACGATGATAAGAGAGAACGAACAAAAAGAAACGCCCCCACGCTAAAAGTGTGTGTACGAAAAATGCGGACGAAGGTAAATGGGATAAAAGATTCATCGGAGCTTTTTGAAAGAGTCCCCGAACGCTCTGGAGGCAGACAATAGTTCGTTCTCGCTCGGAATACTTCTCCGGCCTGATCGTCGGCCCATTGATTCCTCTGATTATTTCATGTTTTTTTTTCGTTTCCTCGTGCAGGGAAAAAACAGCTTCGATTTTGCTTTTCGTTTGCGACGGTGAACAAAATTGATGACATTCGGAGGGCAAGAAATATTGAGAGGGTGCTTATCAACTTTACTGCTGATAAAGGCTGGATTCTAATGTGGACACCCATTTTCAAGGTGATTTTTTGGGAATTAAATTTGGAGAAACCGTTAAATCCACAGTGTTAGTATTTCACAGTTATATTTGTATATGTTTGAAGCATCAGCTCAAATTTTTTCAAAGTATTCTATTCGAGATTGTACAAATTGTATGCAGTTTTCGCAAAACAATTTTTTTTCATCGGGCGTGTATTTTCCTCAGAAAGTACCAAGCCGATCAACTTGCAATTTTGCACACACGTAGAGTATATTTCGAGCTATCGTTCGGCCCTCCATTTTTTTTATTGCTCCATAATTACTATTTTTTCAGACCGCAAAAAGCACAAGCTTCATTGTAAAGATCGGAGTACTCTTTACCAAACGCCGCCATTTCGTAAATTTGTTCTAAATTTTTTCCGTAGAGGGCCGAACGATAGCCCAATGTGTACTCCATATGTGTGCAAAATTGCGAGTCGATTGGCCCAGTAGTTTTTGAGCAAAATACACGCCCGACGATTTAAAGAAAAATCGCGACATGCGCAACATTAAATATCAGATACAATTTCGAATAAAAGGCTTTGCAAACAATATGAGATGTTACTTCAAACATGTGTAAATATAACTGTGAAATACGAACACTGTAGATTCAACCGTTTTCCTAAATTTAATTCCCAAAAATCTCCTTGAAAATGGGTGTTGACACTGGAATACAGCCTTAAATTAGTTTTTTTTTCTATATCGCTTTTTCACGTTCCGATTCAGCGAGAAAGTGAATTCCACGATTGTAGATTCGTTAGTCGGTTTTAATGGTAAATTTATCCAAAGTTTTGCTACTTTCCGTGGATCTCGAGTTCCCTCGTCTTGCTCAAGAACGTCTGCTCGTCGTTACATCGTATGGATAATAGATTTGAGTAGAGGGTGCACAGAAGTCGGGCCGTTTCCACATAAACGTGGGAGGCCTTCTTTGAACGACTGAACTTTGCCATTCGTTCCGGGTAAAACGACGACGACGACGACGACGACGACGACGACGAACCGAAGGGCTTATTCACCCTCTACCTCTCTCTCTCTCTCTCCCTCTTCATTCTCCTTACTACCTTCCCTCTGTCTTAAAGAGTACAAGCCCTTCGCCTGCGGAGAAGCTTTCACTTCAGCAATTCAGATCCGCTCTTCCGTCGCGAATCGCAATCACGTCTCGGTCTAAATATAAATTCGCGTCTCACATCCCTCCTTTTCGTCAACCAACCCTTCGTCGACGCCCTTATCCTAGCCATGAAAATTTCCGAGCTTAATCCGGTCAACGTACTTGATTAATTACTGATTGTACCGTGTAGAGGCAGCGACACGAACATTAGCGTTCGTACCGTAATCAGTCAGCATGTAATGGCCCTTTTTTGTCAGAACGATTTGGAGTACCCGGTGACGGTCTTCTTCCAGATCGTCTCTGATTTCAAATGCTCTAATTTACGTCTCTATTTTCACACCGACACCGGTGGGGCGGTCGGGGTTCGATCCAGTTGGGTTGACGAAGTCATAAAAAAGGGTTCTATTGGGAAGGGTAGTAAAAACCGGCAAGAGTATTCGGATTCAGGAAATATAACACTTTTGTGTTTAAATGCTTGGATTTAATTCCATTCTCTGATTTATTTATTTATTTCGCCTTTGGAACCCTGTCGCGTTTCTTGATAATACACACAAATCACAATTCGTGCTAATTTAATTTAGCTAAGTTAACCCAAACAAACACACACACACACACACACACACACACACACACACACACACACACACATATATATATATATATATATATATATATATATATATATATATATATATATATATATATATATATATATATATATATATATTTTTTTTTTAATTGATGTTCTTTATAGTTTTAAGGGGTTAAGCCTTTAAGGGATTTTGCCTAAGTCGAAAAATCACTTTTTGCAAAGCATATATTTTGACAGTAACTTATAAGTGTTCCCTGAAAAATTCAAGGTGATCGAGTCAAAATCGACAGAATTATAGGCTGTCGACGCTCATCAGAACGCTCGCTCGGAGAGTCGTTAGAAACTTTAAGGGGTACGGCCACAGTAGAATTTTCAAAAAATCGATTTTTTTTCCGCTAAAACGGAGCTTTATCATCATAAGAATAAGTTACTATTCGATTTATAACAAGACATTTTTTTCACCGACTTTGATCGTATAACGACTATGAGCGTATAACGACTATGAGCGTGGCACGGCCATAGAGTACCTAAAACTTTAAACGCGTCTTTCTCGAAACAGCCTTTTCCCACTTGGCATGACAAATAACTTCAACAATTTTCACTCGATTTACTTCAAATTTAAAAGTTATGTTCCTAATTGCATTTCGCAGGGAAGTACGTACGGAATTTCGGATTAATCGAAAACTTTTCATCTTATGAGCAGTTTTATACGAAATTTTCCACTGGAAATTCATTCAAATACCTACAACTCAATTCAAATACCTACAACTTTTGAATAAAACAATATTTCTTAAATTCCGTTCGTAGTTGTCTAGGTATTCTAATGTAGATTTTGATGAGAATTATTGTTTTTTGTTATAGGTAAAAAATTGTGGATGCCAAATGTCACGCCGCGGAGCGACTAAAAAAACATAACAAAAGAAAATATTAGTAGTCGGCCATTTTGTACATTGAAAAAAAAAAATACATATATATTTTCTAACAGCTTGATATTCCTACTAAATAGATGTGTGATTAATTTTATGAATAAATCACTTTTACATGCGAAAAAATGGTTAAATTCGGACATGATCTTTTACCCGTTACTGTGGCCTAACCCCTTAAACGCTTTTTTCTCGAAAATACGTTTTTAAAGTTGGTGAGAAAAATATCTCAAAAACTATTAAATTGAACTTTCTGAAATTTTTAGGGCTTTTTCTAGATGTAAAAATATAGGATCTCATCGAAGGACTTTTTTTCCCATGTAGGGGAACTTGAGACAAGACGAATACGCGGGGTGAGATGAATCATAAACCCAGCTACTAAACAGTATGTGCGGGCACAGTGCTCCCGTTGGAGTTTGGAGGGGCGGCGGGGAGGCGAATGAGTGAAAGTATCAACTGTGGTGGAAGCATGTGACTCGAGGGAGAAAACAATATCAATTTTTTGACAAAACGATCTAATTTTTCGTAAAGTTTACCATCGTTTCAGTTCATTTGAGTTGCTGATATTGATTAGAGACACGTCGGTAAACACAATGAAAGGACTAGTTATTAAGGGGCTATTCCAGTGTGACACTTTTGAAAAATCGATTTTTTCTGCCTTTTTCGACAGTTTATACTTTGAAGAATATCATTATCATTTATATAATTTATATCAATATCATTTTATCTTGCAAAAATCGATAGTTAAATCTTTAAACGCGTTTTTCTCGAAATGAGATTTTTCAAATTTGCTGACATTGTAACTCAAAGAGCAATTATCCGATTGACTTGAAATTTGAACTGAGTACACTTGAATGTATTTACTCTACAATGACGTAGGGTATTTTTGATTGGATGAAAATTGACGATTTGGCATTGAAAAAAACGACCATTTTATAGGCAAGAAAAAAGACTTTTTTTTCATAACTACGCCATTTTGTTAGATTTTGATATTTTTCGAAAATCCTACGTCATTGTACAGGGAATACCTTCCAATTTAACATATTTTCCTTTTTCGCGTCCAGCTACTCAATCGGCCGGAATCGTGTCAGCAGTGGAGGAACTTTTTTTTGGCGCCTCCGTAGGCAGCGCATAAGTCGCCTGGATCTCAATATTTTTCTATGGAAAAACTATGTAATATAGGTCAAACATAGCCAAATTTATTTTTAATTTTCCCAAACATTTAATTGAGTATTTCTCTTCCAAAAAATTCCCGAAAATAGCCCAAATTTTCGGCGTTCACACTGGCCCTTTAATATAATAAGAAAGGTTTGTCAGAAATGTTCATGGTTATTGCGTGATATTTTGTTAATTCGTTAACCATCTAATGGGGCAAAATGAATACAAGCAAAGCCGCAATATTTCACAACGTACCGCTATTCACGTTAGAAAGGGTGAAATGAAACTGGTAAAGCCTTTGGTTCCTTTTCAACCGGTGTTTCTACCAGGGGAAGAAAAATAACTTACAAATGATTAAAATGATATGGAAGCAAGAATATTCAGACTAAATACCACAGAAATTAGACGATTGGCTTATTAAATTGCCGGTATTGAGAATGAAACCATTTTTATATGCGGAAGATGCCAACAATTCGTGTCCCATTATTCTCCCGCGCTGTTTCATCTTGCCCCGCATACAGGCTAAGATGAGAAAAATAAAGGTTTAATCAAAAATATATATTGTATAATAAAACTCAAAAAGACCGATTTTTTTGCTTCCAAAATTAAAAGATTGATGAATGTTGTTTACTTTAAAAGAATGATTAAAGTTGACTGACTCATATATGTATTGTTTTACTTCAACATGACCTCAGCGTTATCATCTTGCCCCTACTTCGCCTATACTTTCGATTTGATGAATGAAAAATGCCCATTTCGCCAAATTCAAGACTCACTTTGAACACGAGCTATTTTTTAAAAATTGATATTTCGCAGATTATTCCGATTAATCATAAGATAAACTAATATACCAAGGAAATTTGTTTGATGTATTGATATTAGATTATCTGGTTCATAAGGGCATGCTCCTAAAAATGTTTGCGAAAGGTGCTTCCTGGACATCGGCTATGAATCGATTGAAATTAATTATTTTGACACAAACATAAATAACAGAGTGTTCTTCAGATAATACTTTTTTAAATAACTAATTTTTATAGAAATTATCATTACGATTTTCTAAAAAAATAAATCCCAAAAATGAGCTGTTTTCGAGTGTTACACGTATGCATAACCCATTAATTACAAATCAAATGTGCACGTACTATTTTGAGTCTTATGATTTAGGCTAATGAGGAAGTGAACTCATATGCGTGTATATATATATATATATATATATATATATATATATATATAGAAGTGTAAAATAGCTATAACTTTGAGTATGTTTTCATTCGCTTTACACTCGACTATATAATTATTCTGTCTCCGCCAACACTCGAGGGTAATTTCCGTCAACCGAAACTTTCACCTCCGTTCTCTGTTGCCCATGTGTGGGTACATGTATGTATATATATATATATATATATATATATATATATATATATATATGTATGTATGTATGTATGTATGTATGTATGTATGTATGTATGTATGTATGTATGATGAAGGGAAGGGTGAGAGGAAGCGAGGGAGAAACCAGGAAACAGCCTTCGCCTACTCGTTGATGATGGCGCCACTCATGGTTGATCACGGTGACCGGTATATATATTGATTTCAATGGGGTGTTGTATCGCGAAACCTCACGAAATTTGGGCATCGCTGAAACTCGAATTATCGGCTTATAGGGGTGATTTTGGCAAGCCACCGTATTATTGGAAGTTGCGAGGCTCGTTGCGGTAGATGACGCGTGGTGTACCAAAGGAAAACTTTGCCAATCATACCGGTGAGAAAATCCCTTTAAATGGTCAGCCACTAGATCCTATATATCATTATCTCGAAAATGCTTCCGAAATTCCGATAATTCCCGCCTCTCCATTCGAAATGTATCCTTCGATCCAATGACACGTAGCATTCGGTTTATGACTCGAGTGATGTCATTGCTGAATGTCTGCCACTTTTTAATGCAATTTGTTAGTCTTCGTATATGCAAGGACAGGTGATGAGCTATTTGAGGAGACAGTAGAATTTTTAAGGTCTGCCGAGCTAACAAATTCGTATGTACAAAAAGGCGGGCATATATGTTGAAGACAAGAATGGGGATGGAGTACGGTTGAGTGTAACATTTTTCTGGGTTGAGTGGCGGCGTTATTTTCGCCAAGCCCGCTCGCGCTTTCCCCCTCCCCCCTGTCTGACCCCGCAGGCTACCGGAGTATCAACCTGACACTTCTCAGTGGACATTTGTATTTTACTACCTTGCCCGTCGCGACTGAAAGCCCGAGAGAAACACGTTAACGTACGATTTGCGTCATTCTCTGCTGTTTGGGTTTGTTTTTTTTTACTGGAAGAAAAAACTGAGCGAAAATTGTGCTTATGCGTTGAAAACTTGAAATCAAATCCTTTATTTTTGGAGGAAAATTTAATATACGGGATATGGGACACATTTCGGAGCTTATTATTCTGCGATTCGTTGAATAATTCATTTAGGGTGAACGCTGAAAACTTGGGTGATTTTCGGGAATTTTTTGGAAAAAAAGTACTCAATTAAATGTTTCGGAAAATTAAGAATATATTTGGCTATAATTGACCCATATTACATCATTTTTTCATGGAAAAATATTGAGATCCAAGCGACTTATGCGCTGCCTTCGGAGGCGCCAAAAAAAAAGTTCCTCCACTGCTGACGTGATTCCGGCCGATTGAGTAGCTGAAACCGAAAAAGGAAAAAATGTCGTTAAACTGGAAGGTATTTCCTGTACAATGACGTAGGATTTTCGAAAAATATCAAAATCTAACAAAATGGCGTAGTTATGAAAAAAGTCTGTTTTCTTGCCTATAAAATGGTCGTTTTTTTCAATGCCAAATCGTCAATTTTCATCCAATCAAAAATATCCTACGTCATTGTAGAGTAAATATATTCAAGTGTGCTCAGTTCAAATTTCAAGTCAATCGGATAATTGCTCTTTGAGTTACAATGTCAGCAAATTTGAAAAATCTCATTTCGAGAAAAACGCGTTTGAAGATTTAACTATCGATTTTTGCAAGATAAAATTATATTCATATGAACGATATAAATAATAAACATATTCTTGAAAGTATAAACTGTCGAAAAAGGCAAAAAAAATATCGATTTTTTGAAAGTGTCACACTGGTATAGCCCCTTAATTTTGTGCAATGAAGCATGCGAAAATTAATATTGTCAGAGTATTGATTAATGGGCTAATTTGATGACGTTTTATCTTGGAAGATGGCAATATTTTTTTTACGCCGAGGAGGATCGCTGAAAATATCACGTCGACGACGATATTCCGCAAAGTCGCCAATTCTCGAACCACGTATAGGATTCGATATACAGTTATAATACAGCGTGAAAACGTCGCTCATGAGAAATCGTTCGTCCACGTCGAAACTCGATTCCCATCTCGCGACCCAACGTCATCAATATATTTCCTTTCAGCTTCGCCTCTCGCCAGAGCGAATTTCACATCGCCCTTTCCCATAACGACTATCGTGTCCCCCTCATCGAGCGTATAAAATTCTATACTCACCTGTCCGCTACTTTGATGTTGATGGAAAATCGTCGGCGGAAATATTGTCTATCGACACACGTCCGAAATTGAAGAGGTTCACATTGAATTCTCCTTTTTTTTTCGAATCGCTGTTTTTTTCTTGATTTTATCGGTAAAAATGTACCAATTTTCGCGTCGCAATTGCCACGTGCAGGTAAAATTCTGAAGAACGGAACAATGTTGCTGATGATAAAAAAGTTCATGCAAGTCCACCACGAGCTGAATAGCAAAGTTATCTTCTTATGGTGGAAAAACGAAGCTTTTTTGGGATTTTCGTTTAAGGGGTTAGGCCACAGTAACGGGTATAGAATCATGTGCGAATTTAACAATTTTTTTCGTATTGAAAAGTGATTCACTCATAAAATTAATTACACATCTATTTAATATGAATTTCAAGCTGTTAGAATTTTTGTTTGATGTACAAAATAGCCGATTACTAAAGTTTTCTTCTGTTATCTTTTTTTTCGGCACTCCGTGGCGTGACATTTAGCATCCATAATTTTTTACCTAGAACAAAAAACAAAAATTCTCGTCAATCTACATTAGAATACCTAGAGAAGTACGTACGGAATTTAAAAATATTGTTTTATTCAAAAGTTGTAGGTATTTGAACTTAAGCAATGAATTTTCAGTGAAAAATTTCGTTATAACTGCTCATAAATTGCTCATAAAATGAAAAGTTTCCGATTAATCAGAAATTCCGTACGTACTTCTCTGTGAAATGCAATTACGAACATAACTTTCAAATTTGAAGTAAATCGAGTGAAAATTGGTGAAGTCATTTGTCACGCCAATTGGAAAAAAGCTGTTTCGAGAAGTTTCGAGTAGTCGGCCATTTTGTACATTTTCAAAAAAATATTTTCTAACAGGTTGATATTCATACTAAATAGATGTGTAATTAATTTTATGAGTGAATCACTTTTTCATACGAAAAAAATTGTTAAATTCGCACACGATTTTATACTCGTTACTATGGTCCAACCCCTTAAATACTAATTTAAGCAATAAAAATGAGGTTAGGAGGGTTTATTTTCCATAGCTGTAGGTACGCAAATCGTTTTTTTATTTTACAAAAAGATACAAAATCGCGGCCACGTGGCCTGTGAAAGAGAACGCCTTTTTAAAGGCCTTCACGCACACGACCAGCTAGAACAACATTTATTTTTCTCGTAATTTACAGGAATTTTGCTAGCAAAGTACACACGATTATTACAAAACACTTATTTTTTCAAATTTCGCACTAATGTAAAAAAAGTCACATTTTCGGGTAAAACGACGGCTTTAAATTGTTCATAAAACTGCAATTGTTAATCGATCGTAAAAGTGGTGTGTACTTCACTAGGAAATTTATTTAAGAAGGGACAGTTGAAATTTGAAGTCAATTGGTTAACAATTGTCGAAGCTACGAGTATGCCCGATTTTGAAAACTTGGTTTCGAGAAAAAAAACTCGTTTAAAGTTTCAAAACCATTTTTTTCTTTGGACCATCTCATTTTTGGGATGTTCAGACATCATTTGACTCAAAAGAAAAAAAAGACAAATTTCTTTTTTCAAACGTATATGAGGCCTTAGAAAGATAGAAAGAAGCAAAAAAACTGGCAAAAATGAATTGAAAGATGCATAGAATTGCATTAATATCGTTTGGAATTATCAGACGTGAGAAAACGGAGCTATAATGAAATTCTAATAAGTGAAAAAAGTCATTACCGTCTAGACTGCTTATTGTTGCATTGACCATTATTATATGCCTGTTCCGTGGAAAATAACCGGGAGGTATGAAAGGCGAGAGTTAATCATACATGAGAATACAGCCTTCGTTTTGTAATTCATGATTTCTGAAATGAATTGGGACGACTGGGGTTTATGCTTTCGCATTGTATATACATGGAGATGTTCGCATTCATACGTGTTAAGTAAGCGCTACGTTCACCAGGGTATTTCAACCTTCAACTTCTCGGTAGAACAAATTATGAGAGGACGTTGCGTCTGACTTGACGCGGACACAATCTACCCGAGAATTTCTCGGTCGGCCTCCTCGGATGTACACAGCCCTGCAGGAGGTTCATATAAATCGTCATCTCTACGCACTCATTTCTTGCTGATGCTGTCATGAAAATAACAATTCATAATGAACCATTTAATTGTGCAATATGAACTGTTTTATTATTAGTTAAGAAGTATGTTATTATTCATTAAGAACTACGTCAATTTTAATTATGAATTATATTATTAATTATCAACTATTCATTTTATTTTTAATTCAACAAAGTATTAGCATCGAACATTTTTTCATCATAATTCACCATGAAGCAATCAACAACTGTTCTGCATTTATCGTATTTCTCGCTTAGTCAGGTATTCAGGTGTAAATATAAATTGATAGTCAGATATGCAAAACTTTCGTGATTTAAATTCGAATTTATGGCGAACGCTTATTTCTTGAACATCACTAATTGGTCAGATAAATCTTTTTCCCTAATTATTTATGATATTGAATTTCAGATTGTATGATTATTTTTCACATCGAGCGAATAATCAAAATGCCGATGACATCATTTCCTGAGATCATCGTCAATTCACAATGTTATTTGATTTCTGTGACAAATCGATGAGTTACAGTGACAATGTCTTAACTTTTCTCTCGTAACGCTAATTGTTGCTCGGAGTTTCATAACTGATGTTTTTGGCAAAGTTCTAAAAAGGACATACCTCCGATTTAATGATCATATTGAAAATACCCGCAAATTCGATTTTCAATGTTAAAACTCACAAAAACAGATTTTTTAAAAGTTTTCCGATCTTAGAGATTCCGATCTTAGAAATTCCGATCTTAGAGAAAAATGTTTCCTATAAAAGTTGTAGCTTATAAAAAGATTGATCTTTTATGTTCTATACAAGTTTTGTCTAAAACCAATCAGTTTCGAGAAAAATGGGATAATGCTCCGAAAAGTACATTTTCCTAAACTCCATTAGTTTCGCGGTAAAGTGCGTAAGTAGATAACATCGAAACTAATAGTGTTTAGCAAAATGTACTTATTGGGGCATTATCCTCTTTTTCCTCGAAACAGAATGGTTTTAGACAAAAACTGTATAGGACATAAAAGATCTATCTTTTTATAGGCTACAATATTTGTAGGAAACATTTTTCACTAAAATCAACATTCATGAAAATAAAGTAGAAAAGCTTCTAAAAAATCGGTTTTTGTGAGTTTTAACCTTGAAAATGAGATTTGCGGGCTTTTTACTATCATATTCGTAATCAGCGGGTCAAAATACTTGGGTATACGAAATTCTGAATTAATCTGAGGTATGTCCTTTTCGGAGCTACATCCTTTTTTTAATTACATCTCGATAAAACTGGCAGACCAATGGCTCTTTGTACCTTGGCCCACGCCAAGACTACGCCTTCGCTCGTCTCAAACAGTCGCGACCGTGAAGCTCCTCAAAAACTTTTTTTTTCGCACGGAATTTCAATTCCGTGGGCTTCGCATACCGAGTTTTCATACACCTTTTATGACTTTACGCTTCAGCCCCTGAGGTCGCGAGACTCCCTCTTTTTTTCAGCCTCGCTGTCGGCCCCCTTGTGTCGTTTTTTTTTCAGTTTTCACATTGTTCCTTTCGACGAGAAAAATACACGATACAGTATCCACGCCCAAAGTGTACGTATATTTCTTATTGCGGTGCTTCAAAAACAAAGTGAAAATAAGATTCAATCTCGTCACAATTCAACGGTGAAACTTTGTACCCCAATTTAAAAAAAAAAGGAAAAATAAAGCAAGCTATATACAACTTCCCCTATAATACAGGGTGTCTCAAAATGACCTGACATTTTTATTTATTAATAAAACGAATTATTTATTTGAAAAGTACGAATATTTTTATTTCAATATAAGGTACAAACATGGAGGTTATGTGTGAAACACAATATCCGATAAATGGCCGCCACGTCCCTGTTTGCAAACGTTCACTCTTTTGACGAAATGTTCAATCACATTTTGGCATAATTGCGCACCAATTATTAAGGCCTTATATATGCGAAATATTTCAAAACTTTTCATTTTTTTATTTTTTCTTCCATTAGCCTGAACGGTTAGGAATATATTACGCTTTACAGAATTGAAAAATTCCAAAATTTGTTAAAGTTACAGCATTTAGGGCTAGATCAAAGCCTAGTCAAAACCGTTTTTCCACGATTGACTTTTTTGAACCTTGTGAAAGTCCTATCTCTTGAACGAAGGTTCAGATCGCTTTGAAATTTTTACAACATATTCTTAGTATGATCACCTATCGTGTGAACCACAGAAACAAAAATTTCAATGACACAAAAAAATATTAAAAATTAAATACCGACAGAAAATTGAGTAAAAAAATTTTGAGTTTCGAATTTTTATTATAATCATTTTTTTTAAATAATATTGTTAGTTCACACTGAAGATACATTCGTTGTGCAATTACAGATATGTTCATTTTTTTCAGTTACCAACACCGATGCCGAGAACTTTCACCATCAACGCGCGCACGAAAAAAATACATTGCTTTATCATTTTATATCACCGCCATTTGTTAATATATCTGATTTTTTTACATATACTTAACCATGTGCATAAATTATCTGTAAAAAAAAAGGCTTCGAAAATCGGCAAAATCGCGTATATTGGTGCGTCCAATGGCTTCCTTGAGCTCCTGAATGGTCTGTGGATCATTGGCATACGCTTTTCCTTTCAACAAAACCCTAAAGAAAGAAGTCCAATGGCGTCAAATCGCACGATCTTGGTGGCCAGCGCATACAAATAACAATTTTTATGTGCTGGTCGATCGTGAAATTCTCCATCACTGAACCTCAATACCTCCCGATGCCAGTTGTCAAAGATGTTCGCCACTAAAAAATGGCGCGTAATTCAAAATAGCTGGTCATTTTGAGACACCCTTTACTATCCAAATGTTCGGAGTGAAAAAGTGACGTAGAGAAATATTATCTCTCGAAATGTATAAAAGTAATTGTGCGCTATAATCGATTAACGCAAATGACAATGATCGCGCGACGACAGTCTCGTCGAGACTATCCTTGACACGAAAGTCCGCAGGAAATTGAATTCTGTTTTGCTCTCATGTTGAACGACATTTATAATACGACGAGGTATATAATATCTCGTGCCTCCCGCATCCTTGTAATACATACTTAATGAATTAATTTCGCGACGCGGTTGGGCGTCCTAACGACGCAAAACATCATCTATGCATTTGTGAACGTTCTTATGTACAGGGTGACAATGATCAAGTGGCCGTGTGTTTTTTAAGGGTCTGTTGCGGGATTTTGCGACCAAGAAAAATATGATTTTGGTTTTTCAAGTCCTCTTCAAAAAAATTATAGCGTATTTTTTTATAATGAGCAGTATAAGCTAAAAAAGATGGGAATTCTGGACAAAAAATCAAAATTCTATTTTGAGTTCAGCAGAATGATGATGATTACATTCCGAACATGAAAATCTCCTAAAAACACCTTTTTTCAATGGACTTAAATTCCATTAATCCATTTTGAAATGTAGATTTGAAAAAAAAAACTTCTCTATGACGGAATACCAAAAAAAAGTTGTTTTTTTAGGAGTGTTTCGTATTTGAAATTTAACTATCTCCATTTCGCTGTACCCGGAACGGAATTTTGAAATGTTTCGCGAATGCTCAATGTTTTCTGGCAAATACTACTCGTCAGAAAAGTACGATATATTTTTTTTCGAAGGGACTTGAAAAATAATTGAAAATTATATTTTCAATTGCATTTCGGTCGCAAATTAAACTTTCGGTCGTAAAATCTACGCACAGGCCCCAAAAACCACGTGGTCGTTTTTAAATTGTCACCCTGTAGATGTATGTGCTTTTTAATTAATTCTCAGATAAGCACGAACTTGTAATTTCTACGGTATGTATTTTCAGAAAACTTCACTGTTAAGGGGCTATACCAGTGTGAACGCTGAAAATTTGGGTGATTTTCGGGAATTTTTTGGAAGAAACGTACTCAATTAAGTGTTTCGGAAAATTCAGAATATATTTGTCTATATTTGACCTATATTACATAATTTTTTCATAGAAAAATATTGAAATCCAAGCGACTTATGCGCTGCCTTCGGAGGCGCCAAAAAAAAAGTTCCTCCACTGCTGACATGATTCCGGCCGATTGAGTAGCTGAAACCGAAAAAGGAAAAAATGTCGTTAAACTGGAAGGTATTTCCTGTACAATGACGTAGGATTTTCGAAAAATATCAAAATCCAACAAAATGGCGTAGTTATGAAAAAAAGTCTGTTTTCTTGCCTATAAAATGGTCGTTTTTTTCCATGCCAAATCGTCAATTTTCATCCAATCAAAAATATCCTACGTCATTGTAGAGTAAATATATTCAAGAGTACTCAGTTCAAATTTCAAGTCAATCGGATAGTTGCTCTTTGAGTTACAATGTCAGCAAATTTGAAAAATCTCATTTCGAGAAAAACGCGTTTAAAGATTTAACTGTCGATTTTTGCAAGATAAAATGATCGGAGATACGACCTTGAATTTTTTACAGGATATTCTTGAATGACAAACTGTCGAAAAAGGCAAAAAAAAATGATTTTTTGAAAGTGTCACACTGGTACAGCCAGGACGCAAATAAAACGGTAAATGATGAAACTTCTCGTTAAAATTGTCTTTTCCAATCTAGTTCTGTAACTGATCTTCAAGATATATCGAATGTGCGGCTAAAATAGATGGCTCACCTATTTCCGCTTGATCACGTCCGCATCATGATTGTATATATATAGTTGTAAATGCGTATACAATAATTTTCAATAATTTTGCGCCATCTCGAAATTGCGTCACGCACACGTATAACGGATTCGTACTCCGAGGAAGCCAGCGATCCCTGAGGCTAGAGGATATCCAACATAGGCCCTTATGACTCCTGGCCATCCAACGACAGCCGTAAATTCAGCGGCATATCTTTGCCAGCAGGTTATATAGCACCTCGTGCTGTTCTGCGTCTGCTCTTCGTACTCCCAGTCTCTCTTGATCTCTCTATAATTCTCTCTCTCTCTCTCTCTCTCTCTCCCTACCCCCCTCCCTCCCTCGTCTCCATTTCTCTCTGGTTTACTTCGACCCACATTCGCCTGGGTTTTATGTGCATACTTTAAATGAAAAATTAACCACACCGTTTCGTGGAAATGAACGTTTGTATTTTAAGTGCTGCATTATTAAATTGTCTTTATTTGGGCCAAAAAAAATCTCGGTTCCATTAGCGGACTGCGTTAATTTAGTCGTAGTTTCTTGGAGCTGAATTAGAAATTCGGAATGCTAATGAGGTGGTAGATGTATACGTTATGCTTAGAGGAGTATAACTATACACCGTTCTTTCCGCCTGATTAACAATGTGTGAAGGCTGCGAAGGAATTATCTTTTCGCAGTTTCGAACGGTTGTAAATCCATCATTTTTTTTCACTCAGGCAGATTTTAGTGTTCTTCGGAACTGCACGGTATATGGACTTTTCGAATGGAATTAATAATGACATATTTATTATCAATTATAAAAGACTTCGTTGCGGTTAGTCCGCGAAAAAAGTGAAATGTTGATGCAACGTGTTCGATTTTGAACGCGATGTAAATGAGAAGTGCAGCAAACGTGTTTTTTTTTCGATGCTCTGCCATAACGGAACGAGCTTCCTTTTAGCAACGGGAGCGATATTTCGTATTCAAATTCTCGCACGAGTGCGAGGAAAAATCGTGAAAGGAGGTTCTCTTTTTTCATCGGATATTCCGATATCAAAGGAATCACTGGCACGCGCATATTATCGTGCCACTATCCATAATGAAAAATTCTTCACTGCGTAATTATGTCGTTCGTACACTGCATTTTTGTTCTTCCAATGAGCCGCCATTTCCATAAAGGAACGCGCACTTTATAGATTGAATTTATAAAGTGCAGTTCGCAGGTTGTGTTTTTTTTTTCGTTCAATATAGGTCGAAAATTTTGAACCTCGCATTTGAGCCCTTATAAATTACGTCTAAGTGGAGTGCCCTTGATTCGCATACCAGTATGAAATATCGCCTCGCAAATCGGAGTTCTTTCATTCGCATACTCGACAAAGAATATAGGATATAAATCTGCAAGAGCAAAGAGGATTTATTTTGGGATAATCGAGCGGAAATAATCGTAGCTGAACGTGGGACGTCACGAGAGGGATGGCAATCTTTTTTTTTTGCTCCCCCAGATTGTTACGAACACGTATAAAAAGATGAAAAAAAGCAACTTCGTCGTCTCCTTTATTCGTCTTTACTTGAAGAGGCGGAAGAAGGGGGAGAGAGGGAGAGAGAGAGAGAGTCTAGAAGGGAGTCTAGAAGGGAGTGTACTCCCGTGAATTTGCATAGATAAACCAATGCAATCGAGGAGGAGCTACGGTTCCATCGAGAAGACGGTTATGAAGGCGGCGACGACAACGACAATCCAATAATCCTACGGCGATTACTCCGCTACCTCCAAGCATCATACAGGGTGTCCCAGAACTGATGGTAGTCCCTGAAATAGGGGGTTCGGGGTGAAATTCTGAATCGATTGATATAAGCATGTATGGGTCTCAGATCAACCCCTGAATTGTTATCAATTTTTAAAGGCGGGCCAATCAGGTGCGCCCGATAAGCCAGCGTAACGCTCACCGTCGCACGCT
The DNA here is from genome assembly GCA_963210295.1 of Ophion ellenae. Lineage (NCBI taxonomy): Eukaryota > Metazoa > Arthropoda > Insecta > Hymenoptera > Ichneumonidae > Ophion > Ophion ellenae. The sequence continues at coordinate 24,629,485 of OY723393.1, read as the reverse complement.
GGCTTATCGAGCGCACCTGATTGGCCCGCCTTTAAAAATCAAGGGGCTATACCAGTGTGACACTTTAAACAAATCTTTAATTTTTTCGCCTTTCTGACGGTTTATACTTTCAAGTATATCCTGTAAAAATTTCAAGGCCGTATCTCAATCATTTTATCTTGCAAAAATCGATAGTTCAATCTTTAAACGCGTTTTTCTCGAAATGAGATTTTTTAAATTTGCTGACATTGTAACTCAAAGAGCAATTATCCGATTGACTTGAAATTTGAACTGAGTACTCTTGAATATATTTACTCTACAATGACGTAGGATATTTTTGGTTGGATGAAAATTGACGATTTGGCATTGAAAAAAACGACCATTTTATAGGCAAGAAAACAGACTTTTTTCATAACTACGCCATTTTGTTAGATTTTGATATTTTTCGAAAATCCTACGTCATTGTACAGGAAATACCTTCCAGTTTAACGACATTTTTTCCTTTTTCGGTTTCAGCTACTCAATCGGCCGGAATCATGTCAGCAGTGAGGGAACTTTTTTTTGTGGCGCTTCCGAAGGCAGCACATAACTCGCTTGGATCTCAATATTTTTCTATGAAAAAATTATGTAATATAGGTCAAATATAGCCAAATATATTCTTAATATTCCGAAACATTAAATGGAGTACTTTTCCTCCAAAAAAATACCCGAAAATCACCCAAATTTTCAGCGTTCATACTGGTACAGCCCCTTAATAACAATTCAGGGGTTGATCTGAGCCCCATACATGCTTATATCAATCGACTCAGAATTTCACCCCCAACCCCCTATTTCAGGGACTACCATCAGTTCCTAGACACCCTGTATACAGATATATGCAGACTTCTCATAGCTCTCTTATATCTCACGCGAACAACCAATATGAAAGAAAGCCTTATCCTCTTCCATTACTTCTTTTTTTCATTCATTTTCCTCCAGATGAGCGAGAATGAGGTTGAAGAGAATTCTATTCCCCCAATATCGCCGTTGCACCTTGCCCGATTTCACAATTAATAATAATCCCACGTCAACAAGTTGTCAATCTCATCCAATTTTGCAGAAAAGAATAACAGCGTTATCTTTTTTCACTTTTCTCTTGTTTTGCACCTTCGGCAAAGTTCGATGATCGATGATCAAAGAGGCTCCTCGTGATGAAATATTTTGTTTACGTTTCACTTTTCTCGTGGGATGAACTTTCCGACGTTCCGTTGCGAAAGTAAATGAAAGAAAAAAAACGGTAATGTCGTTTCGTCGAGTCGCGGGGAAAAAAGCGAAAGCGTCGAATACAAGGTGAAAACACGGGGCCTGACTGTCCGCGGGCTGTGTATGCGCGAACAGAGTCAAAAGCTCGCCGGTGAATGACGGTATCTGAGCAGAGACACGAACCGGACGAGGTGGTGCACGAGAATGTGGCGTTATAACCCGCAGGGAAAACAGCGATTAATTTGGTGATAAGGTCGAGGAAGGAGCGAGACGCCATCCGAGCCTCGAGCTTTCAGTATATATATATATATAACGTTGATGAAACCAACGTGCCTTGAGAGACGAGTTTATGTTTCGTGTGCTTCGCATTAGGGCAAAATGTTATCCGACAAAAGCTCGTCGGAGCGTAACGCGCTGCTTTCCGCCCCGGTGCACCCTTAATTCAAGCTTCCAATTCGTAATTGTCCTCATTGCGAAAATCACTCCCCCTATCATTCACTATTTTCCAATTTTATCGTCTCTCAATCGTATTTACCGATTTACTTTTCTGACAGTATTCATTTCACGACCGACCTGACCCCCTAATTTGTAAAAACGCCATTTCATGGCGAAACGTCAAAGCTTCGAATTATCGAACGCCCAAATGTATGCTCGCTCCGAGGGACGTGTTTGAATAAAGTTAAAAGACATTGGAATGACCGAAGACCGACTGCTCAAATCGCGAATAATGTTTGGATTATCTGGACCATTCGAATTGATGACCAATGTCCGGCGAACAGAATCGGACTTGTCCACACTACGTAACATTTTTGTTATTTTTTTTCACGTTTTTCAAGCACACTTTTAGCTCTCAAAATATTTTGAATCATAGTCGTCCCTTGATACTTCAAAATTTGATAAAAACGTGCCTTTTTAGGTACAAAAAAATAAAATAAGAAAACTACAACAAATTTACGTAGTGTGGAAAAGTCCTATTTTGTTCGCCAGCTCCTCGAATGACCAAAGGCCTATAATAAAAGGAACGCCGGAAAGAAAAATGGCTAGGGGAATTCAGGTGTTGGGTAATTGAGTGACTATTTTGGACTCTGGATGTTGTTGCACGGCGGTTGATAGGGGCGGTTTAGAAAGTTGTTGGTTATTTTTTAGAGCGTGCTCAAGGTCTCGAATATTCTCTCACAGCCACCCCCAGGTTACTCGCACGCCTTTCGTATTATTTTTTTCTACCCCTTCGTAAGTTGCGCGTTTCAAAAAAAGTATATGTCTATACAGACATACATACATACATATATATATATATATATATATATATATATATATATATTAGACTGTTTCAAAATAAATCGATAATTTTTTTTTAGTTTGACACAATCTTAAACTATACTTCGACATAAAAAAATAATCTTCGAGAAAGGGGGGCCGATCCTTCAAGATTTAGAGGTGCCTCATCGGACTTTTGTCTTTTTTATTTCGTTAATATGTTAATAACGAATTTGCAAGAATGGAACATACATTTTTATTGTTCTAAAATGATTAATATATTATAAACTTATGTATAAATACTGAATATACTATTAAAAAAATGGTCTTGGTTATCGCAGCAACAATTATCGGTCGATATATACGTCAATAAACGCAAAAAAAAACAAGAATCCCCGTAAAAATGAATTTTTCGAATGATTTCCATTCAAAACATAATTCTAGTATTACCATCCGATGTTTAGAAACAAATATTTATTCCTGAGAACGCATTTTTCGAAGCCGATACATCAGGGATTTTTTTTACCGGCCATTTATTGCTTAAAAATATTTCTTTTGAGAGATCAATTTTTTTTTAAGTCGAACAACTCTCGTGATGTTGAAAGTTAGCGTCACATATGCATTTTCATCGTTAATTTCTACGTGAAAATATGGTTTTCTGCCCCTGACGGGATTAAGGAGAGATATACACCTAGATGGTCGAGGTCGAGGATTTAGAGGCTATGAACATTCCGTCGACCGTAGAAGACCTACACTATGGGCCTGGTATCGATGATTCCATGTAAGTTGACAAATTTCATGATTTATTCATTCAAAAATTTTCAAACGCGTTTTTCTCAAAACCACGTTTTTCAAATCGGTACCCAAAATTTCTCGAAAACCAATGAACCGATTGCCTTGTGGTTTTTTGTGATTATTCTATGCACTATTATCTAGTACTTGTCATAGGATTTTTTTTTCGTTACTTAGTTTTTGCTTTATAGGCAAAATAATAACTAATTTTTGGCCCAAAAATCACTATTTATGTTCAAACGTCTGCCATTTTGTCATAAATCGATATTTTCAAAATCGGCTTTGACAAGAACTAGATTATAGTATCTAATTTAATAATCTTTTTGGTTTTTTTTTCAGATAATTTTTTAAGAAACGCCAGTAGGTACCGTATACGCAGATTTTTTTACGACGCTCCAAGGTTCATACAATATCCTTGTATATTTTTGATATTTTTGAATAAAGAAAAATAAACATATTTTTGAATGTATATACTTTTAGATAATTAAAACCGCAATCCGAAATTTCAAATAGTTTTCCTTGAAAAAATTCACAAAAATGACCTTTTTTCCGGCTCCTAGGTGTATATCTCGCCTTAAAGCTCCTAACCACGATTTGCAATTGATGCAAAATTTAATCAAGTTCCAAACGATTAATTCTGATGTCTCGGCAGCAACTCTCAAAAAATCAAGGGAATCTATGGTATCTAAATGAAGAGCTGGCAGCATTGGCTTTTTTCGATTCACTAGTTCCTATAGATGTGAAACGAAAGATGTCAATAGCCTTAAGGACACGTAGGAGTACATCGAAAAATCAAAAGCGCATTTCCCTGAGTGATAGCGAGTTTCGAACACTGCCCGAAATTGACATAAGTCATTTCATCACTCAAAAGTCGAGACGCTTATTTCAACAATGTGAATTGCCTAGTGAATTCCTGGATGAGCCTCTCGAACACTGGGAATCTGTTGAAAGCTTTCAAACGTCCTTAAGGGCTTTCTTACAAATGAAAGTAATAAATGATTCAGCTGAACGTGGAGTAGCCCTTGTCGAGGAATATAATAATTTGTTAACTAAAAATGAGGAACAGAAGCAATATTTGTTCCAAATAGTTCAAGATCATAAAAAAAAAACCCAATTGCAATAAGTCAAGTTTTTTGTAGCCGAATGATGATCGTAACAGCGCATCAACGAATGTATTCATTGAAGATTATTGACGATAATAAAAAAATCATTTTTACGGGGATTCTTGTATTTTTTATTTTCGTTTGAATTTATCGACGTATATATCGACCGATAATTATTGCTGCGATAACCAAGACCGGTTTTTTTTCTAGTATATTCAGTATTTATACATAAGTTTAGAATATATTCATCATTTTAGAACAAGAAAAATCTATGTTTCATTCATGCAAATTCGTTACTTACGTATTAAAGAAATAAAAAAGACAAAAGTCCGATGAGGCACCTCTAAATCGTGAAGGACCGCCCACCCCCCCCCCCCCCCCCCCCCATTTCGCGAGGATTGTTTTTTTATGTCCAAGTATAGTTTAACGGGAGGGTAGGGGTTTCAGCGTGAGAAAAAACACCGTTTTGCGAATTTTTTTCATCTATATGGATGAAGTAAATTTATTGAAACCTTTTGTACATTGTTAAGTGTCATTTCAAGAACATTCCGTGAAATTTGTACGCGAAAATATCCCCAAACAAGCCGGTGACAAAGCTTTTTCAAGAACGTCTTTGGAAAAACACGATTTGCGGTGTTCACTGTATCTCAGCTAGAAATTATCTGAAATCAAGTACCATTAAAATTTAGTCAAAGTATCATCAAATCCTCCCCCCAACGGTCTTTGATAATTTTTGTTTTCATTTCTAAATTTTTGGTGGTCATGTAAAGTGAAAAGTGCTATTTTTGACGAACAATTCCGCCATTTTGGGGGTGGAACACCCCCTGAATGTAAAAAAAATCTCAAACTAACCGTTGGGGGGGAGGTATTTCATATGTAGAAAGTGTGTACCAAGTTTAAAATAAATCGGTCATGTACTTTTCAAATGGCAGTGATCACGGACTTTGAAAAAGTGGTTTCGAGAAAAACGCGGCACCGGCTTGTTTGTGGATATTTTCGCGTACAAATTTCACGGAATGTTCTTGAAATGACACTTAACAATGTACATAAGGTTTCAATAAATTTACTCTTTCCATATGGATGAAAAAAATTCGCAAAAAAGTGTTTTTTTTTCACGCTGAAACCCCTACCCTCGCCTTAAGATTGTGTCAAGCTGAAAAAAAATTATCGATTTATTTTGAAACAGTCTAATATATATATATATATATATATATATATATATATATATATATATATATATATATATTAGACTGTTTCAAAATAAATCGATAATTTTATATATATATATATATATATATATATATATATATATATATATATATATGTGTGTGTGTGTGTGTGTGTGTGTGTGTGTGTGTGTGTGTGTGTACGCGCCATGTTTATTGCTCGGAGCTATTGTATTTTACACTCCCGAGCTCGAAAAAGCTCTCGTTCAAGCTCCCAGGAGCCTTGAGCTTATTTCGAGGGCGCGCCCGTTGCACTGATGGAAACACGGGCCAGTGACGAAAAATTTGCCCGAGGCTGTTTTCGCACCCCTTTCGCAGCGTTGAGCTCCAAGCTTCATCGCTCTTTTCTCAATTCACCCTCGAAACATGACTTTCTTTTGTCTTTTTTTCGTTCTCTTTCTTTTGTAGACGAGAATATTTACTCGTTTTTCTCTTTACTCTTGTGACTCCTCTCTTCAATTCAACGTATGTATGGGTGTTTTTTCTTCACGCATATTTCCTTTTTTTTTTTTTTTATCAACCCAACCCCTGTGGACCAAGCTGACCGCACACCAATTACATTATTCAGCATGGGGTAGCAAGACATGATAGGGGAGAAGTTCGCAGATGCATATGTAGAGTTAGTAATCATTTCGTTGATGGCCAACGAACGAAAAAAACCAAACGCGTGTGACGTAGACGAGAAATTTTGCGTGTAAGTCCTTTCTAAGGTTGGCAGTCGACGGATCTTCAAAAGGGCACGAACGGGCCAAGGCGAAGGTGTATATATAGGTGACTAGAAAGTTCACCCTTAGGCAGCTTGCTCACTTCATAATAACTCACTATCGTGCGAACTATCTCGAAGCATTTTGTCAAACCCCCGACGAATTAGCCTTCCCAAGGGACTTCGTGAAAGCGATAAGGGCCTCGGCGTATTATCGGATCTTGGTCGTCAACTTTGTTCTATGATCACGAATTTGATACATCGATTATGATATCATCCGTGCACGACTCGTTCGAGCGATGCGATCAGGTTTTTTTTTTCCAAGCCCTTAAGTGCCCTTGATGCACTGAGGTTTAGTCATATTAAATAGCGGAGGAAAGAAATCTCGGATAATCTTTCGCTATTTCGTGCCGCAAGGTCCAACAGTAATTCTCTGAACTAATTCGATCGAAGCACTCTAATCGGATTACGCCCTTTTTGCCTGTGGAGGCGAACCCTTGTGATTTCCTTGAATTTACAGTGAAAAAAAAACAAATTAAAGGGCAGTGTGAGGTTGGTCACGGTTTGGTGAGTCCTCAGAAATCCTTGAGCTGCCTCTTTCTCTTTCCTTCTCCCTTTATGCCCTTCCACTACTTTCTTTGCCTTCACCTTCTTCCTGTCGTTCCCTTCAAGTACTCCGAAAGCTCTGCTGGAATGGCGCGCGGCTTGAAGCTTCGGGCACATTACACCGAAATTTAATGCGGTTGAGCATTTTACTGAGCTTCTTACGAAAGAAGCTCAAAGAAAGGTTAATAAAGGTATTTTTTCGCGGAGGGCCGTACATTTTGGGGGCATCAGGAACCCTTCTGAACCATGGGTAAATTACAGTCGCGCTTAAGGGGTCTTCTCACTTTCGACTCTAAAAAAGGCTATTTTCATGCATTTTTTTGATAGGTTTATATTATAGATATTGATATAAAAGTTGTTAAACTTAAGGGGTTAGGCCACAGTAACGGGTATAAAATCATGTGCGAATTTAACAATTTTTTTCGTTTGAAAAAGTGATTCACTCATACAATTAATTACACATCTATTTAGTATGAATATCAAGCTGTCAGAAAAAAAAATATTTTTTTCGATGTACGAAATGGCCGACTACTATTTTCTTTTGTTATCTTTTTTTTCGGCGCTCCGCGGCGTGACATTTAGCATCCACAATTTTGTGCCTAGAACAAAAAACAAAAATTCCCGTCAATATACATTAGAAAACCTAGGGAAGTACGCACGGAATTTAAAAAATATTTATTTAGTCAAAAGTTGTAGGTTTTTGAACTTAAGAAATGAATTTTCAGTGAAAAATTTCGTTATAACTGCTCATAAACTGCTTATAAAATGAAAAGTTTTCGATTAATCATACATTCCGTACGTACTTCTCTGCGAAATGCAATTAGGAACATAACTTTTTAATTTGAAGTAAATCGAGAGAAAATTGTTGAAGTTATTTGTCACGCCAATTGGAAAAAAGCTGTTTCGCGAAGTTTCGACTACTCGACCATTTTGTACATCGAAAAAAAAATTCGAACAGTTTGATATTCATACTAAATAGAAGTGTAATTAATTTTATGAGGGAATCACTTTTTCATACGAAAAAAAATTGTTAAATTCGCCCATGATTTTATACCCGTTACTGTAGCCTAACCCCTTAATACTTAAATACACTTTCGAAATACATTTTTTAAATGTTTATTTATTTAAGTCACTTTTAGACGAAATTAGTTCACTTTAGCACTTTAGACGAAATTTATGGTAGAAAATGGTAGTTAAACAAAAGGCCAAAAAAAATTGTAGGTCTGCGTTGTTGAAATCTCGAAGATGGATCATCCGAAATAAAAAAAATCAAACGGTTTGAGATTCAGTATGTTAATGGCTATAGCGCATATCATACGATTTTTCAAATATGCCAAAATAACAAAATGGCAGACATTTTTCGAAAACAAAAACGTGTGTTTTTCACTGTTTTTGGCAAAAAAATTGTGAATGTCAAAATAAAAATAAATCCTTGACATGCGATATAGCTATAGTTGTAAAGATTATGTGGTTAAAATTTTATACGGATCGGTTCAGTAGTGTCGAAGATTTTATCAACAAGCCGTCGAAAAACGTTGCTCCGAGAAAAACGCGTTTAGAGTTTGTTTGGGTTACATAAATACAATTTTTTTTGTTACGTATTTCGAAAGTGTAACAACTTTTATATCAATATCTATAATACAGGGTGCGCCAGAGAAACGTACTTATTTGAAAGGTCAATAAAAACAAAAGTACTTCAATTATTGTTTAAATTTTTTTTTTTATTTGAGAATACAATATCCCAATTTTTTTTTCATGCAGTCTTGAAAATGACATCGGATAAATGGCGACCCCCATTGCGCATACACTGATGAAGTCGATTTTTGAAATTCGTATCCACTCTTTGCAGCATATCAATCGGTATGTTGGCAATGGCGTCGCGAATGTTGTTCTTGAGGTGTTCTATGGTCCGTGGTCGATCGACATAAACCAGAGATTTCAAATAACCCCATAAAAAGAAATCGCATGGAGTCAAATCTGGAGAGCGTGCCGGCCATTGGAGATCGCCTCTGAGAGAGATGAGGCGGTCGGGGAAATGTTGTCGCAACAAATTCATTGAGTCTCGTGCTGTGTGTGCTGTGGCTCCATCTTGCTGAAACCACACGTTCCTAACGTTCATTTCTTCGAGTCTTGGAAGAAAAAATTCCTCGATCATGTTCCTGTAACGAGCTCCATTCACGGTAACTGCGCGTTCGTTTTCTTCAAAAAAATAAGGACCAAGCTCTAGACCAGAGCATGATGGCAACTGACTGGAGGGAGAAACAAACTTGGGAACTTCCCCCTCCAGATGCGCCCCCTCTCGCCCCTCTACCCGCCCAACTCACCGCGCGGGAATTTTTTCAAATAAGTAAGTTTCTCTGGCGCACCCTGTATAAACATATTTCAAAAAATCATGAAAATATCCTTTTTTTAGCGTCTAAAGTGAGAAGATCCCTTAATAAAAGTAAGCCACAATCAAATATTGTACCCAATGATAAACTGGAATAAAAAAATTCGCGAAAATGTAGTAGATTTAGTCATCCTTATTTTTTAAAGTTTTTCTAACATAAGTTTTATCGTTAATATTTTCTTCAAGGTGGCCCACTGTTTTTATTTTCGTTACGGAATCTTTAGAATTTTTTACACGCGTGAGCAGTTGGTATCAGGCATCCAGAGTTATTCAGTGTTTAAATTATTAGATATAAATGTGACCAGCGTGTCATCTCCAAAAAGTGCCGTGCAAAAGAGACGATTTTTAGAGTCGTAGTTTTTTGTTAAAAATTCGGTACCTTCGCTTGAATTTTTACCACCATACTGGGATGTATTTTTACTTCATTGTAGACGAAAATCAGTGAATTGTTAAATATTCGGGTTCGTGAAAGAAATACCTTAAAATGGAAAAACAGTGAAACTTCCCGCGAGGACCTTAAAAAACTATAATTTTACATACAGTATACAATTTGAAAAAATAGTAAACGTTTAATTTCCTAAAACTTATACACTGGTGTGACTATTCTCCCTATACGATTTATTTGGGTCAGACAAAGTCGATCGATTTGGACATTTCACCTCTCCTGACCTTCAATATTACGTGTAATATAATACATTTTGCTTCCATAAAAATTTATCGCGTTCTTCGATCAAATCTTTCATGCCCCTTTTGCTTGATCAATGATGAATCGATTTATTATCGTCGTCCTCAAATCGTTATTCATCGATCACTGTTCCGAACCCTCCCTTAAGTATCTTTCATTCTTCCCTCGAGCTCACGAGCGTGATGTACGTTGTGCTTTCTCGTTCCCAGCATTATCTCGTCTGTAATTGTTACTTCTTTCGATAAAACAAAAATCATGTATCTTTCCTTTAGTATTAGTGCATGAAGACATTCCTCTTGAATTTCTACTCACAAGGAACATCCCTTAAGTGTTCGCCGTCGATTTTGTTGAAACTCATATATGTGATAAAGCATTGAAAACTATTAGACACGTGTTTTTTTACCTACGGAAAAACGGTTTTAAGGGCGAAAACCACCCTTCAAATGTATCGTACCAAACAAACCCAAACAAACTTCGTCTTATTTAGAGCAAAAAAACATCCACAACAGAAAAATTGAAAAAAAAATGAATTTAAGGGGTAACATGCCTTTCTTTGGGGGATCGTTTCCCCCTTTAAAAACGTTTTTCCGCAGATAAAAAAAAAATACGTGTCTAATAGTATACAATGCTTTATCACATATTTGAGTTTCAACAAGATCGGAGGTGGACACTCAAGGCGTTAAGCCACAGTAACGGGTATAAAATTATGTGCGAATTTAATAATTTTTTTTTCGTATGATAAAGTGATTCACTCATAAAATTAATTACACATCTATTTAGAATGAATTTCAAACTGTTGGAATTTTTTTCTTTTTCGATGTACAAGATGGCCGACTATTAATATTTTCTTCTGTTATCTTTTTTTAGGCTCTCCGCAGCGTGACATTTAGCATCCACAATTTTTTACTTAGAACAAAAAACAAAAATTCTCGTCAATCTACATTAGAATACCTAGAGAAGTACGTACGGAATTTAAAGAATATTGTTTTATTCAAAAGTTGTAGGTATTTGAACTTAAGAAATGAATTTTGAGTGAAAAATTTCATTATAACTGCTCATAAACTGCTCATAAAATGAAAAGTTTTCGATAAATCAGAAATTCCGTACGTACTTCGCCGCGGAATGCAAATAAGAACATAACTTTTGAATTTGAAGTACATCGAGTGAAAAATGTTGAAGTTGTTTGTCACGCCAATTGGAAAAAAGCTGTTTCGAGAAATTTTGAGAAGTCGGCCATTTTGCACATCGAAAAAAAAAAAATTCTAACAGCTTGATATTCATACTAAATGGATGTGTAATTAATTTTATGAGTGAACCACTTTTTCATACGAAAAAAATTGTTAAATTCGCACATGATTTTATACCCGTTACTGTGGCCTAAAGTTCAGTTAAAAGTGAATTCGAGCAATTATCACAAACGGTTATAGCAAAAATACTGTCATGGCACTCATTGTCGCACAATTTTTTTCGATGCTTATCGCAGTGGCCATAAACATATTTTATTATTATTTTTCTTGATTTTATATTTTTTTCCCTGGTTTTTTTCTCCTGAAGTATCTCATCGTTTTTATTTTCAAAAAAGCATCCATTTCCCTTCCCATTATCGATTTTGACTCGAGTGTTTTGAAATGACCCAAAAGGGTGCTCCCCCTGCTTCCGTTTTTCCCAAGCCGTAAAATCTCGAAGTAGTGCATCGGAGTTCTCGTTAAGCTTGGGCAATAAAAAACGGCTACGATCCCCGGTAGTCAGTAGTACAAGCCACGAGTGGTCAGCCAGATTTACGAGCGTATATTATCGATGTAATCGGATCGGACTCGCGTTCCACCGGATCTAGCCGTTCCAACCGGATGTCCGGTAGATCCAACATCGGGAGGACCTTTGGAACGATGGGGCTCTAAAAGTTCCAATCCCGCCAATAATCGAGCCGTATGATTTTTATTCATCCCTCTCGAAGGTCCAAGCTCACAAAAGGGCTCGGTATCGCAGAAAATTTTCATGGAATCGTTCAAGCTGGTATTTTTCGATCTCTTGCGAACAAAGTCTTCTTCTACTTCGTTCACTCCATACAGAGAAGGATAATAACGATAATATGAAAAGTTTCGTCAAATAATAACTGTACCATACATTTTTATCATTTCTCTCAGCGGTAAAAGCAGAGCGGACCAAGGGGGGAGATTCCATACGAAAGCCTCGATGACGAAAACTAAGTCTCTCAGAAATACCTTTACTTTCTATCCGCCCGGATCTTCGAAAACCACGAGAAACTCGGCCAGGAAGGGCGAAAAATGAAGAAAAGTTGCTCGCGTACTGTAATGCCTTGGAGGACACTTTTCTCGATCTATCGTCGTCAGGAAAAATCCTTGAGTCCCTTACCTTCGTCTTGCCTTTCCTTCCCGCAGTGTCCGCCCCTTCGTACTCCATATATGTCCAAAAAATCGCATTGCCTGCAACACGGAGTGTAGGAGAGGGGGATGGAAACTCGAACGAAAGGCTCGGTAGAAAATTCACTTTCCGATACGGTTTTCCCGTGCTTCTTAACTCGCGCGCTTGCTTCTTCGTCCCAGAGGACGCGATTCATTCTCCTTCACGTCAATGTTATTTCACCGTGACCTCATAGCCGATGTAGAGACGATGAACACATTGGCTCACGATCCTTTGTCCTATCCTCACCTTCATATACGTACTTACATGCATATTACATATATATATATATATATATATATATATATATATATATATATATATATATATATATAGGGGAGGGATATCTTGAAGCCGATACATAGATGTAATGTTATTTTAAGGACGGTACTTGAATTTTGTTTGAGGGAATTATTAATTTCGAGAACTTCACATTCATCTAAAGATGATTTTGGAGACATCGGGACTTACCTGACGTTGTGTATGGGCACGATAGGACACTATGAGAGCCGTCCTCATTTGAATGCCTCTACAATCACCTTTCGCTATAATATATATACAGGGTGTCCTGTTATGAATGGATAACTATACTATACTAAGTAAACTATGTCCTACTATACTAACTAAACTAATGCCCTAGCTATATATGTAAACTATGCTAATCATACTAACTATACTAACTATACTAGTGTCCTACTATACTAACTGAACCATACTAACTATATAGATAACTATACTAACTAAACTATGCCCTACTATATGCTGGAACTTCAGTTAAGTAAAAGATCCACGGTTCTCGAGATTTTGGGCTTTATGTTATTAAAAAAAAAATCACCTGCTTTTGGTTTTTCGCGTGCCATTTCTACAAATTATATGAATCGACAATAACTGAGCAACTTTTCAGAGTAATCGGCACGATATGCATAGTACATTTTTTTACACCGCAGGCTATCAAAGTCAGATGTTCCAATTGGTTTTTATGAAAACTCTGCACAAGATCTTTCTTTATAAAGTTTCCTCAACATTTAAGGTTAAGAAAATACTTTTCTAGATAAAACAAATAACCAAGAGTATTTTTTTTTAATACCGGGCTAAAAAAGTTATCATTTGTAGAAATGGCATGCGAAAAACTAAAAGCAGATGATTTTTATCTCGAAAACCGTGGGACGTTTACTAAACTGAAATTCCAGTATATAGTGGGACATGACCGGACCTATTGACAGTTGCAGGATTGCAGGATTACAGGATTGCCAATATATATATATATATAGCAATATATATATATATATATATATATATATATATATATATATATATATATATATATATATATATCATTGTACAAATATTATCGTATCGTTAAATTATCGAAAAGTTATCATTTGTAGAAATGGCATGCGAAAAACCAAAAGCCGATGATTTTTATCTCGAAAACCGTGGGACTTTTACTAAACTGAAATTCCAGCATATAGGGGGACATGAACAGACCTATTGACAGTTTCAGGATATATATATATATATATATATACTCATATATATATATATATATGAGTAGAAAAAGTATTTGTACACATCGTCTTTTTCAAATTATCCTACGAAAAAAATCAAATGCTTTATTAAATTTCTGTGTTCGATAGTTCATCCTAAATATACATGGTGTCTGTTTACAAAAATCTTAGGTAAACACAAACAAACAAGTAAAGCCAAATTCACAACAGTTTCGAGTGATATGTACAAATACTTTTTTTTGCCCACTGAACAGGGTGTCCCAGAACTGAATGCGTTCCCTGAAATGGGGGGGTTGGGTGTGAAATTCTGAGTCGATCGATATAAGCATGTGTGAGTCTCAGAACTACCCCTGAATTATTATCAATGTTTGAAGGAGGGCGAATCAGGTGCGCCCGATGAACCGGCGTATCGGTCACTGGCTCACCGACATACGCTGACTCATCGGGTGCACTTGATTGGCCCGTGTTTGAAAATTAATAATAATTCAGGGGTTGATCTGAGACCCATACATGCTTATATCAATCGACTCAGAATTCAACCGCCAACCCCCCATTCCAGGGAACGCATTTAGTTCTGGAACACCCTGTATATGTGCAAGCTGCTTTGTTCTCCTTTTTTTCGTTTGTTTCTCCATCTTCTGGTATCCGAGTGCTTTCCATACAAAAATCTGCAGAGCACAATAACGAATGATCACGAAGGGCTATTCTGACTGCTCGTTATCACCTGCCATTTTCCGCATACAAAGATTTTTTTTTCGTTTTCTGCACTTCGAAGAACGTGCGTTTTCTCACGATTTTCCTACAATTGCGAGATTGCGAAACACTTTTACTTTACTCGAGATGAGCGATGAAATACACGATAATACGAAACGCGTTAGCGTATTCGAATTCTTAAACTCTTAAAATTGATACAAGTTATTTTCATAAGAGAGAAAAAAATTACTCTCTCCAATGTTGTAATTAAAAATAAATTATGGAAAAGTGAGTGATGGTGCCACAGCAATTTGAAAACGGTTCCCTGAACGTCGTAATTAACGGCTCTTAATTCCGCTACTCCTGCGCATCGCTGACACGACCCCTTGTGTCATCTTTCATTTACATCATTTCATTATTCTTCCGCAATGTTCTTCAAGCTTTTCGCTCGCAATTTTTTTTCGCCCTTTTTCGCGTTCCCCTTCAATTTTATATCTCCCATGCTCGACTCAATTTCGTAGCTCGAATTTCGTTCCCCCGGGGCATTTTCCGAGAGGAAAAACGTACCGAGTAGCTTGATACGCGCCTGCTTCCGACCTGCGACAAGAAATAATGAGTATGCAAATTAAAAAGTCCTGCATCCACGACGTCTGCTGGTCGAACGTTTGAGGCAGCCCACGTCTCTCCCTCTCCATTTTGCCCTTCCCTACGCGCGTATTAACATCGTTCTTCGCCCTTTTCACTTACCATTTATAAATACGCAATGTCGTGGAAAAACCTCAACCGGAAATCGCGCATTGCCTTTCGCGAAATGAAATTTGATGCAAAGAGAGCACCATAATTTTCACGATATAATAAGAAAAAAATTACAGTGACAATATCAATGCTAATGAGAATGCGATTATTGTTAATATCGTTATATTATAAAATAATAATAACGAAACGGAGTCTCCGGACAAACTTCTCGATCGATTTAAGGGGAGACATACACCTAGGAGCCGGAAAAAGGTCATTTTTGTGAATTTTTTCAAGGAAAACTATTTGAAATTTCGGATTGGGGTTTTAATTATTTAAAAGTATATAGATTTAAAAATGTATTTCATTTTCTTTATTTAAAAATATCAAAAATATACAAGGATATTGTATGATCCTTGGAGCGTCGTAAAAAATGTGCGTATACGGTACCCACTGACGTTTCTTCAAAAATCATCTGAAAAAAAAAAGATTATTAAATTAGATACTATAATCTAGTACTTGTCATAGACGATTTTGAAAATATCGGTTTATGACAAAATGGCGGACGTTTGAACATAAATAGTGATTTTTGGGCCAAAAATTAGTTATTATTTTGCCTATAAAACAAAAACTAAGTAACGGGAAAAAAAATCCTATGACAAGTACTAGATAATGGTGTATAAAATAACCACAAAAAACCTCAAGGCAATCGGTTCATTGGTTTTCGAGAAATTTTTGGTACCGATTTGAAAAACGTGGTTTTGAGAAAAACGCGTTTGAAAATTTGGGAATGAATAAATCATGAAATTTGTCAACTTACAGGGAATCATCGATACCAGACCCATAGAGTAGGTCTTCTACGGTCAACGGAATGTTCATAGCTTCTAAATCCTCGACCTCAACCATATAGGTGTATATCTCCCGTTAAATTCGTGAAGCCTTTGAATTTTGGAAATTGGATGTCAGAAGGGCTAGAGCAAATTGAGAGGGTGAAAAAGGCTTCATTTTTCAGCCCGCTTCCTCCATTCTTGACGTGAAACATTGCAATTTTTTTTGCTCGTCTGATTGCAGAAAACGAGTACGAATTTGTGGGGCAAGTGGATGGGAGTTGTGCACGGTGACGAAGTAGAATACGTTTTTGGTCGACCTCTGAACATGTCGTTGGACTACACGGAGAGCGAGCGCAAGCTTTCCACGAGAATGATTCGTGCCTACTCGCGTTTCGCATTTTTGGGGTAAGTGTCCGCATGCGAAAAGCCGTAGTTGTAAAATTAGTTGGTTATACTTTTTTTAACGTTCTGCTTTCGTCTTGCTTTTTATTATTTTATTTATTGATGTTCTATTATTATAATTGAATTCAATGATTGTAATTGAAAAAATGGCTGATTATTTTTTCGACCCAAACCGATTGGGAAATAGTTGACCTGAAAATGTAGAAATGTAGGTCGGATACTTCGCCGTAAGTCCTATTTTAGGATGAAGTTCCGAAACGGACATACCTCCGATTAATTTGTAATTTGGTATACCCATGTATTTTTACTCGCTGATGACGAATATAATTGTGAATGTACCCGTAAATTTGATTTTCGACGTCAAAACTCACAAAAACTGATGGTTGTTAAGTTTTCTACTTTTTTGTCATAAATGTTGATGTTAGAGAAAAATATTTCCTACAAAAGTTGGAGCGTATAAAAAGATTGATCTTTTATGTTCTATACAAGTTTTGTCTAAAACTAATCTGTTTCGAGAAAAATTGGATAATGCTCCAAAAAGTACATTTTCCTAAACTCCATTAGTTTCGATATTATCTACTTACGCACTTTACCGCGGGAAGATTGCAGTCTGATCTTTAAGGCGTTACCCTCACTTGTAGCGCAAAAAAAAGGCCTTTTTCATGATTTTTTTAAAAGAAAACTACAAAACTTTTTTAATTGATCAATATACCATCTTAAAGAACACATCTTGAAGAACTTTCAGTAATTTTTTTATTGAAAAATATTACATTGTTTAGTGGCAAATGGCCGTCAATGAAATAATGTTTTTATATACACGGTTTGCGGTGACCAACATTGCGGCGAAGTGGATCATCTGAAAAAAAAATGCAGATGGATTCAGTCAAATATAAGTATGAACTAGTCTTTAATCGAAGGATTTTAAAAAATATTCATTTTTCACAAAATGGCGGACAGTCAAAGTTAATGGTTCGATTTTAACGAAAAAAAAAAAACGGCCGTTTTTTGGCTATAAAACGGCCATTTTTTTCGAAAAAAAAAATCGAACGATTAAAGACTACATTTTTATGTATTAAATAAGCCTGCAAAATTTCAAGAAGATCGGTTCATTAGTGTTCGAGTAATCTAGGTCACCGACTTCAGAAATGTCATTTTGAGAAAAACGCGTTTAAAGTTTCTCTTTCAACGCTCTTTCAACGCGGATTCTTCTCTTTCAACGCTCATATCTCAGACAATTTTGTTCGGATCGACTTGAAATATTCAGGACATATTCTCAGATACTTATACTTAAAAAAAACGCAATAAAAAAAATCGATTTTTTTCAAAACCGCAAGTGGGGGTAACCCCTCAACACTCTACGCATACCTAAACAACAAACAACACACAACAAACAATTCACAAGAAACAACCCAAACAAACACGGCAAACAAACTCCAACCTTCCCGCGGTAAAATTTACCCAAACAAACCTAAACAACAAACAAACCAAAACATCAAGCAATACACGACACAACAACCGAACCCAAACAAACTCCAACCATCCCGCGGTAAAATGCGTAAGTAGATAATATCGAAACTAATGGAGTTTAGCAAAATGTACTTATCGGAGCATTATCCCATTTTTCTCGAAACAGATTGGTTCTAGACAAAAATTATATTGAACATAAAGTATCAATCTTTTCACAAGCTACAACTCTTGTGGGAAACACTTTTCACTAAGATCATCATTTATTAAAATAAAGTAGAAAAAACTTTTCAAAAATCAGTTTTTGTGAGTTTTGACCTTGAAAATAACATTGGCACCTATTTCGACTACCATATTCGTATCTTATTTCGATCTGTAATATATACGTGCGTGCGTGTATGTGATGGTGTTGGAGTTTGCATCATTGGAACGCAACGAAAGTTCTTTTTCACATTTTATTTTCCATATTTTTATTATTACAGAAGATCTTCTTTTGTAGATTCATACCGTAGGTCGCTGAGCAAACGTCTTAAAAAATGGTTGAAGGATTTTGGTAGGCAAGATTTACCAAGAGAAATAAAAGAAATTCGGAAATATCAATTTTCGTTGCGTTCCAGCGATGCAAACTTCAACCTCATTTTATGTGTGTGTATTTGCGTATATGTTTGTGGAATCGTACGATCTTACCCATTCGAGTCTCCCTTTGTTCAATACTCGTAAGAATAAATAATAAAATACTCGTACGTTCCTCAGCAAAAAGGTACAGACTTTTACCGAGTCATCATATTTCAATGTTTCGTAAACTTCTCCCATGCGTTCGAGTCACGTGGCAAATATACTTGAATACAGCCATAGCAAATACGAGAGGAGAGTAAGATCGCTCGCGTCCGCTGGAAAGCGTAACACCTGTGCGTATATCTCTCGAGACACGTTTCTCCTCCGTTTATACATTTCCCTCGTTTCTATCACCCCGGCAAGATCTCCGAGACTCGTTCATTTCTCGAAGAGGGTAGAAACGGGGAAAAAGGAGCCCTTAACGCAAATAGAATCTTAATCTCGACAGAGAGACGGGGAAGGAGACAGAAACGGGGGGGGGGGGGTTGAAGCACTTTTTATCTGTGTATCTTATCATCGTTCCCGTGGCGTTTCTCTCCGATCTCTGCGTTATTTCCTATCGCCCGCCCCTTTGTGGAAATTCTTTTTTTTTTTACCAACCCCTCTAATGGAAACGACCGCGAAAGTGGCGATTAATCAAAACTTCATAACCCGAAGCAGGAAGAATTTTCGTTTCTTGTCTTTCAAAAGAGACATCTCTTTGTCCTTCTTTGGTCTCGTAGAAAAGAGAATATTCACGCTTCGCACCCTGCATGCATTCCATTTTCATGTGTGTCGCAAGCTTTCACGGGGGGTCCGGGGAGCATGTAAAATATCCATGTCCCGTTGGAACGAGGCACGTCTTTTCGGCCTCCGCATACGCACATACACACCCAGGCACACCCCTGTTTCATCCCCTGTGTATTATTAATGTCATTTGGGGGTTGCTCGGAAAGCTCGAGCTTCCCTCGCCTCCTGGCTGTATCGAAACTCCCTCTCAGAAGTAGTAACTTTCGCGGGACTCTGCGGAACGTGGACCGCATGATCAATCTAAAGGATATTAATGATTTTCGTCTTGATTGCCATTCTCTCGGTTGCCGAGGCCGGAAAACCTTTTTTTTGATATTTTTCCCTGTTCTGCGCGAAAATGTGTAAACATTTCCGGTAAACGCTCGTTCAAAAACCTTTTTCTGATGACGAGGGTAGAAATATGTTGGACATTCAAAGTACAGTGAGGGATGCACCTTCAAAAGCAAGCTCTGCATTCAAGCGGCTAGATACCTCCAACCGGCGTTTTCAGAGAATTTTATCAAAGGGAAGAACGTGGAAAAATGTATGAATTTATTAAAAAATAATTTATTCGTACTGCCCCACGGTTGGAGGATCTAAAAAATCCAAGCAGATTCTTGTAAAGTCATAGTAATGTCGAGACCATTTTTTTTTATTTTGAAAAGAAAGTCATCACGTTTGAAATTTAAAAAAAATTGGCGTGTCAAACTCCGCGCTTTAAGGGTATATACCAGTGTGAACGCTAAACATTTTGGTGATTTTCGGGAATTTTTTGGAAGAAAAGTACTCAATTAAATGTTTCGGAAAATTAAGAATATATTTGGCTATATTTGACCTATATGACATAATTTTTTCATAGAAAAATATTGAGATCCAAGCGACTTATGCGCCCTTCGCAGGTGCCAAAAAAAAAGTTCCTCCACTGCTGACATGATTCCGGCCGATTGAGTAGCTGAAACCGAAAAAGGAAAAAATGTCGTTAAACTGGAAGGTATTTCCTGTACAATAACGTAGGATTTTCGAAAAATATCAAAATCTAACAAAATGGGATAGTTATAAAAAAAAGGCTGTTTTCTTGCCTATAAATCTCATTTCGAGAAAAACGCGTTTAAAGATTTAACTATCGATTTTTTCAAGATAAAATGATATTTACCATAAAAACTGCTAATCAGCTATACCTGGCCCATACAATGGACCCTCCTCTTCCTCGAATAATGCCTGCTGAGAGGCTGAAGCTTTTCACACTGGTATAGCCCCTTAATATTTTCTTTAAACATTCAGTGATCTGTTTTTAGTCGTTACGTAATCTTTAGAATCTTTCATACCCGTGAGCAATTTGTATCAGGCATCTAGAGTTATTTGATGTATAAATTATTAGATAGAAATGTGGCCAGCGTGTAATCTCCACAAAGCACCGTATTAAAGGGCCAGTCCACTTTGGAGTTACAATAAAAAGGCTATTTTCGCGATTTTTTTTGAGGATTTTATAAAAGATATGAATATAAAAGTTGATGGGGTTGATAAGTAGTCTTGAAATCCATTGAAAAAAAAAAATTATTTTTATTCATTTTTAAGTACAAAAACTATAGTTTAACGTAACGCCTCAAAAATAGGTGGGCTATGTAGCTCCATCACAACTCGGCAACGGCTTGTCTGAAGCAAAAAAATCAAAGTCCATTAGATTCAGTATGACACCAGCTACAAAATGACCCTCAGATATAAAGTTTCATTAAAAAATAAAAAAATGGCAGATCAAAAACGAAAAAAGTAAAAAAACGCGTTTTTTCGCAGTTTTTCGCAAAAAAAGAGTAAAAATAAAAATTTTAAAACCATCGAGGGTCATCTTGTCGCGAATCGTGTTTACAATATGAGGTTCAAATTTCGAGAGAATCGGTTTATTAATTTTAGAGATACGATGGAGCTAGATTTTGAAAACGTTGTTTCGAGAAAAACGCGTTTGAAGTTTATACTATGAAAAACTCTTACCTAAACTCAATCGGCAATTCCTGCACCGTACGAAATCCCTTCTGATTGCTCATCATCGTCGATTTCTTCAAGTCTTGCTAGCTTTCGATTTTTTGAAATTTTCAGAGTGGCCCCCTTAATGACACGACCTTTAGAACCGCAATTTTTCGTTAAAAGCTCGGTAACTTGGCTTTTACCAGTATAATTTTACCAGTATACATGTAATGTATATTTACTTGATTATAGACGAAAATCAGTTCATTGTTAAATATTTTCCGTGAACGGAATACCTTAGATGATATTTGAAGGAAGACGTTCTGGCTGGCCTTTCGTCGTTCCTGCGACCGGCTCATTCCAACTGCAAAACTCAATCCAAACTTCAAGATGTACGAGCACTCGGATTATGAATAACTAACCATTTCTCTTCCATTCAAAATTCACCGAATCACCCTCTCCATTGTGCTCCGTCCTCAGAGCGGTCAAGGTTCTCGTGGGCGGCCGGATGGGCTTTGCACGAAGCTCTCCCTTTAATTATTGACTGGGGCGCTTTCATTTTATCGTGGCATTTTGGGATAGGTCGCGTTCGCTGACTTGTGGGTTACGAGGTAAATGTACCAGTGGCAGCTCAAGAAGCAAGGGGGCCAAGCAAACTTAATCTATATATAAATGATCGCATGTACATACAGTGACTACACAGATACAGGTTAACCTGGCGTGTAAAGCCACCGGGTTTTGCGTGGCCACGTTTACCCTTGTAGGTTGCTGAAGCAACGCGAGAGAGGGATCGGGTGGAACGTGACCCGGTCGAATCATTCTTGTGGTTTCGACTAACCCAATGCCTGAGGGCGAGTGGAAGAGCTTCGAGGGCGGAATGGGACCAGCCAAAACTACGCGCTGAAGGGGTTGGTATGCAAGGACTAAAGTGGAAGAGTATATTGCGAATTGTGGCGTCCTTTGATACTTTGGGGATTCGGAAAACTCGGAGTTTAATCAAATTGTACTGGTGTAATAACCTGCTGGATTAGCTGTGGCCACATTATCCAACTAGTTACGTGCTCCGGTTTCATTTTCATTATTGATATTAAATTCGTTCGCCTTTATTTGGATTATCGGGAGGAAAAGAGAACAAGAAACTTGCAATCAACGGAATTAATGTTCGTTTAATAGAAGTACAGTAATTCGTAGCTTCGTTTCGAAAATCTATGAAGAGGATTCAGATATGCGGACTGCTTGCACAGGTTTTTTCCCTCTCCCATCGAGAGTTGTAGTGATTTTTTTTTGCTTCTAGAAAAAATGGTATTTTTTTATTTCTAGAAAAATTTAGTATTGTTTTTATTTTTAGAAAGTTCTACTATTTTTTGCTTCTAAAAAACCGTAATTCTAGAAAATGTTAGTATTGTTTTCATTTTTGGAAAGTTCTAGCATTTTTCATTTCTAAAAACTAAAAGGATTGTAATTCTAGAAATGTTAGTATTGTTTTTATTTTTAGAAGATTCTAGTATTTTTATTTCTCGAAAAAACTGGTTTCTTTCATTTATAGAAAATTTGGGTATTTATTTATTTCTAGGACCCTCTAATATCTTTTTATTTTGTAGGAAATTCTAGTATCTTTTAATTTCTAGAAAATTGTAGTCTTTTTTTTGTTTCTAGTATTATTTTATTTTAATTTCTATAATTAAAATAAAATAATATAAATAGATAAATTTCTAGTATTATTTTATTTCTAGAAAAATTTAGTATTCTTTATAATTCTAGTAGCTACTAGATTTTTTAATGCTAGAAAATTTTAGTTTCTTCCATTTATAGACAATTCTAATTCCTTTTTATTTCTAGAAAACTCTAGTATTTTTCAATTTCTAGAAAATCATTACAAAATTGTCGCAACATTCGCAGTTATTTCCAGCTCTTGGTCTAAAGGCATCTTCCAACTCTCAAATTTCCGCGATCGATTACTTACGCGAACAGACCCTTTCGTTTATTCGCCACGTACAAAAAAAGTTATTCGTTTCCCCCGTGTGTGGAAATGATTTGCTGGCCCGATTCTAAGGGATTCGCCCGTTAAATTGCGTCGATTCGATGGATTCGAATAAATTACGCGGTTGGGCTTTTCGCGTTGCCGATAAGCTTATGGCCCAAAAGTGGATTACCTCAAGATTCGATGGGAGCCACCGCGATGTTTAAACCGTTTCGAAGTAGCACGATGGAAAATACGTGAAACGTGCGAACACGTGGATCAACCAGATGGTGAAATACACGCACATTTGGAGGCGCGGTGAAGGTCGACGTGTATACTGTGTATAAAGGGTGTCTCAAAATGACTTGACATTTTAATTAATTGATAAGACGTATTATTTATTTGAAAAGTACGAATATTTTTATTTTAATATACGGTACAATCATGGAGGGTTTGTGTAGAACACAATATCCGATAAATGGCATAAACGGCATGGATTTGGAAGACATATTCTTTTAAGGGGCTGTACCAGTGTGACACTATCAAAAAATCGTTTTTTTGCCCTTTTCGACGGTTTATACTTTCAAGAATATCCTGTAAAAATTTCAAGGCCGTATCGCTAATCATTTTATGTTGCAAAATCGAAAGATAAATCTTTAAATGCGTTTTTCTCGAAATCAGATTTTTCAAATTTGCTGACATTGTAACTCAAAGAGCAATTATCCGATTGACTTGAAATTTGAACTGAGTACTCTTGAAAATATTTACTCTACAATGAAGTAGGATACTTTTGATTGGATGAGAATTGACGATTTAGTATTGAAAAAAAAAACGATTATTTTATAGGCAAAAAAAAAGACTTTTTTCATAATTACGCCATTTTGTTAAATTTTGATATTTTTCGAAAATCCTACGTCATTGTACAGGAAATACCTTCCAGCTTAACGACATTTTTCCTTTTTCGGTTTCAGCTACTCAATCGGCCGGAATCATGTCAGCAGTGGAGGAACTTTTTTTGGCGCCTCCGAAGGCAGCGCATAAGTCGCTTGGATCTCAATATTTTTCTATGAAAAAATTATGTAATATAGGTCAAATATAGCCAAATATATTTTGAATTTCCCGAAACATTTAATTGGGAACTTTTCTTCCAAAAAATTCCCGAAAATCACTCAAATTTTCAGCGTTTACACTGGTATAGCCGCTTAACAAAATGGCGCAACCTGCCACCAAATGGCCACCAAGATCGTGCGATTTGACGCCATTGGACTTCGGGGTTTTCTGAAAGGAAAAGTGTATGTCAATGATCCACAGATCAATTCGGAGCTTAAGAAAGCAATTGGACGCACAATTAATGAAATTAGTCCGCAATCATGCCAAAATGTTATTGAAAATTTCGTCAAAAGAGTGAACGTTTGCAAACAGGGTCGAGGCGGCCATTTATCGAACATAACCTCCATGTTTGTACCTTATATTAAAATTAAAATATTCGTACTTTTCAAATAAATAATACGTTTTATTAATAAATTAAAATGTCAGGTCATTTTGGAACACCCTATGTATAGACGATGATTATAAATTATGCTGGGTCGTGCATGAACGCAAACCCCACGAACGGACGAGGCAAAGCCATGCTCCGAATTGAAATCAGCCCTTCGCAAAATGCACGACGTCATTCGTGCCGTTTTCCATGTTGGCTAAAAGTATCAGACCCCCCTATCGCAATCCCATTATCCCCAAATACTTCCATACCATAAAACCGCAAAGTATCCGGCTTTTGAATAAACATGAACTTATCAATATTGTGTTGATCTGTTCCGTTCTGCGATACCTAAGTTGAACGATCATGTTTTCACTAAACAGAGAACCATAATCCTTTGATGTGAACAACCAAAATTTCCTCAGCTCCTCAGGATGTCTCGTTCTAGGAAAAAAAACCTTGTTTTCTGACGTCGTTCGGCATTGACGATCACATTCCGCACCCCGGAGATGAAGCATCGAAAGATGATGACGTTGAAGTTTGCATCGTTGAAACGTAACGAAAATTAAGGGGAGATTGTCTTTTTTTTCGCAAAATTTACGGCTTTTTGGGAATTTTTTCGTGAAGAAAGTATACAACGGAAAACTTGTGAAACTTGGCATATAGTTTTATTGATCTGTTTACTACATACAACAAATTTTTTAAACAATTTCATCAAAAAATCCGCCTCCCACCCCCCTCGACGCGCGATGGTCCTTTTTTGATGGTGTGCACGATTACAGCCTTCACGTTCATCCTGCAACAAAAACCCAAAAAGCATTTTACTTTAGACACATATAGCTATCGTTCGATGAAGGGGGGAAAAAAAATTGACGATTTGGTGACGTTTTGAACTTGAAGTATCGATTTTTCGAAAAAAATTGATCGATTTTTTGTTATAAATAAAAAACTATTAAACGTATTGCTTTTTTGCTTCATCAAACGATAAAAGGATGTCAGCTGAGCATTCTGTCCAAATTTGAAGGCAATCGGTTGAATAGTTTTTGAGAAATCGTGCACACCATCAAAAAAGGACCATCGCGCGTCGAAGGGGGTGGGAGGCGGATTTTTTGATGAAATTGTTTAAAAATTTTTTGTATGTAGTAAACAGATCAATAAAACTATATGCCAAGTTTCACAAGTTTTCCGTTGTATACTTTCTTCACAAAAAAATTCCCAAAAAGCGGTAAATTTTGCGAAAAAAAAGACAATCCCCCCTTAATTATTTTCAATTGCTCAAATTTTGTTCGGCCGAATGAGGCTGCAAAAATCACTCGAACGTTTTCACAAATTCCTTTTAGAGTTCCAACCCTTTAATTTTCAACAGAAGGCTTTCAATATTAACAAAAATAGAGAAATGACAAATGGAGAAAAAACATCGTTGCATTCAATCGATGCAAAGTTCAGCGTCATGAAGAAGGAACGTCGCCAAGATCCGAGGATGATAATAATCGCTGGTCCGCTCATTACTCATAGTAACAACATGAATTCATGCCCCATTGCCGATTGTTGTTCAGCCGAGTCGCGTGATTCGTGAAGCATGACCAAAGGATATTCTTTTAGAAAAATCGCCGTAGGAATATTCAGCAGCCCAGTATAGAATTTTTGAGAGGCATAACGAATAACCAATGGATTGCATACTGCCGCCACGAACCTCTGAATGCATGCGGGGTCGATTGGACCCCAGACGTTTTTTAGATCGTTGTATTTCCGTAAACATGCATTTTTAGCAGAGACGTTTTGTGTAGTCAATGATCCTTACTTTATGGCCAAACATTTGTTTTTCTAAGAAAAACAAAATCTTTTTAGGTGTTCAAACATTCGTTCCAAAGTGGGAGATGCGTTGAAAAATACGTGCTTACTGAAACGACCATGGGGTCAAAATGACCTAGTGTCTCATACAGAAATGTGACCAGGCATTCCCTACTTTGTGTGCGGTCCTGATCAGACTTGCCTTGTCTGATTTACCTGACCAGGCCCTCCCACGGATTTCCTCGCACCTATAATTTCGGTGGCGCTCGGCCATTATTTGGTTGCATTTTTTCAACCAAATGCGCAAGAAACAAATTTTATTTCCGCATAATTTTTTAACCAATTCAGACATTTGCTCAATATTTTTCAATCAAAATGAAATATTAATATTAACGAATATTAACGAATAATGTACTTGGAAATCAATATCGGATATGGTGAAAAAAATAAAATAACATATTTACTCAATAGAAACTTTATTTGAATCAAACGAGCGAAATTCAATTTTTCTTGTGTACTCGAATCAACAATATTCATGTTATGAATTGAAACACTTCTTTTGTTCGTTGCAGAAAATGCCTTCAAAACTATATAATTTGTTCGCGATCATTTTTTAGATAGTTTCAATAATATATTGTTCTCGGCTAACAATATATCTTTTGAATGAAAAAAAAACTTTTAATTTTATCATGTTATTAAAGTCAAAAGCGTTTTGTTTGGACTAATAAATCCGATTATTTACACCAACAATTTTACAATTGAATCAACGAAATTTCATTCAATAATACCAATGATATTGGACCAATGATTTTTTTCTCAGTGCACTCTAGGCCTTTTTCACCCGGATAGTGATCTGTGTACGTTTTTCTGTCTCTTTGCCTATCAGAAAATGCGAGCAAGCTTGTGTACACTCATACTACCTTAGCAAGTAGATAACCAACAAACAATATGTTGTCGAAATACTAAGTAGAAAACACTTCCGATTTTATCTCCTCAAGGATTCCAAAAACGCTGAAATGTCATTTTTAATTTCCTCGTTTGTTCCTGGTTATTTCCCGATCTATTCCCTACAACTTTCCTGGTCATTTACCGCATGATCTCCGGCCCGTTCCTGATCAGTTCCCCAAAAAGGGAACGGCGGGTCTGAACCTGGCCTTACACCCGATACATTGCGAACCTATTCCAGGGTGGAAGGCCCGACCAGAGCCTGATATCATCTAGGGAAGGCAGGTCAGGGGCAGTACTTTTTCTCGACTCAAATTTCTACACGGGGTGAAGTCGACGGGATAAAAATGCACGTTTGCCACTTCAGCCTCCTTTCCCGCGACGTATTCCTCTTTTTCGAACGATCAAATTATTCTTCGCAAGCTCGAGCATCTTTGTAACACGCGCCGGCTATATTGCCCTCAATTGTTCAGGAGGAACACTGGGAAATCTCGCGTCTCGGTAGATTACCGTTCGTGTTTCTCCAGGGGGTGTTGTGTAGCCTTGCGGGACGAAAGGAGTCTGGCGCGTGTGTAAACGTCGTCCATCGAAGAAACGAGGTAGACACACCGCAAACGGTAAAGTTCTGTTCGGTCACGCGTGAATGACGGAAAGCGAGAAAAGGGCTGCGCGAGAGCCCTCGGTGTCGAATAAACAAATAGTCCAGTAAAAGAGACGAAAACCCAGCACTTTTAAGCATATATTATGTATATTTCACTTAAGGTAAATGGTTGCAAACTACAAATAACGCCAATAAAATGTTGCCCCTCAACTCGCCCCGACCCTAAGAAATAGGGGTAGAAAACTAAAAAATCGCCGTATCTCGGTAATTAATAGCCCGATCAAAAAGAGTTTCGAACAAAAGTTGTTTGGAATAATAAAATCCGTATAAAGTTATCCGACGTCCAACCCCCTATCTTTGAAAATAGCGGCACAAAAACGATTCGAAAATTCGGGGTTGATGCGTGTGCGAGCGGAGTTGTCTCGTGCTTTTGTGCCGCTATTTTCAAAGATAGGAGATTGGATGTTAGATAACTTTATACGTATTTTGTTATTCCAACCAACTTTTGTTTGAAGTATTTTTCGATCGGGCTATTAATTATCGAGATACGGCTATTTCTAAGTTTTCAACCCCTATTCCTTAGGCTTCGGGGCGAGTTCAGGGGCAACATTTGATTGGGGTTACTTTCAGTATACAACCATATACCTCAGTCAAAATCCATATTCTACGCTAAAAAGTGCTGGGTTTTCGTCTCTTTTACTGGACTAAAAGCCACGTATGCAACGCGAGGAAAAAAGCTTTCGAATCCCCTCCACCCACTGGCCCAAAATATAAATCGATAAAGAGGAACGAGCGCTGATGATTAAAAAATAATCAAACAACGAACGAAACAAAAAGGAGAAGATAAAAGTACGTGAGAAGTATCTCAAAGAGTACGATGAAGATTGGAAAAAGTGGGCGAAATAAAAGCGAGCACGAGGAGAAAAAATTCCATCGGTCGAATAAATATCGGGCGAATAAGTTGGCCCAGCCTCTCGGGTCCTCTTATCCGGAAAAAAAAACTTCCCGGTCATCCCTTGAATTCCTCCCGATCCTCGTCGAGCGTATCCAACTCGGACGGAGAATCCTGAAAACCCTTGAATTTCCTCTCACGACCACACGGGGCACAAGCGCGCTCTTATTTACCTCTCTGCGGCGACCGCGAAGAGAGGGTCTCGAGCACTCTGTTGCACGGCTAGTTTTCCTATATACGTGGGCCAGCGAGTTCAAATGTTAAGCCCCACGAGACTCCGCATGTCCACGTGGAAATCTCAATTTGAAATTGTGAGCCATAATTCTCTGCTCCCGGACCGAAGCTAGTTATGCAGTCGCAAAGACTGACGTGATCAAATATTTCTGCTTCTGATTAAACTATTTACATACAGATACGTTCATGCATGTATATATTAGGTGGTTGGATATGAACCCGGCCATTTTTGGGTGAATGAGAAGATGGTCAAAAACTGGGCATGTTTTACATGTGGTCAAAGTATGTACACTGAGAAAAGAACATATTTCTATGTAACAGGATTTGTTAACTATTGACAAATGGTAAAGTTGGATATGGCGAAATAAATATCTCCTTAGAGTTAATGAATCGTTCATTTGAGCCTCTGAATTGTGGCAAATAAAGATTTGGTAATAGTTAAGGGACTATACCAGTGTAAACGCTGAAAATTTGGGTGATTTTCGGGAATTTTTTGGAAGAAAAGTACTCAATTCAATGTTTCGGAAAATTAAGAATATATTTGGCTATATTTGACCTATATTACATAATTTTCTCATCGAGAAATATTGAGATCCAAGCGACTTATGCGCTGCCTTCGGAGGCGCCAAAAAAAAAAGTTCCTCCACTGCTGACATGATTCCGGCCGATTGAGTAGCTGAAACCGAAAAAGGAAAAAATGTCGTTAAACTGGAAGGTATTTCCTGTACAATGACGTAGGATTTTCGAAAAATATCAAAATCTAACAAAATTGCGTAGGTATGAAAAAAAAGTCTGTTTTCATGCCTATAAAATGGTCGTTTTTTTCAATACCAAATCGACAATTTTCATCCAATTGAAAATATCCTACGTCATTGTAGAGTAAATATATTCAAGAGTACTCAGTTCAAATTTCAAGTCAATCGCATAATTGCTCTTTGAGTTACAATGTCAGCAAATTTGAAAAACCTCATTTCGAGAAAAACGCGTTTAAAGATTTGACTATCGATTTTTGCAAGATAAAATAATATTGATATAAATTATATAAATGATAATGATATTCTTGAAAGTATAAACTGTCGAAAAAGGCAAAAAAATCGATTTTTTTAAAGTGTCACACTGGTATAGCCCCTTAATGGAACATACCCGTTCTCGATAGCCAATAGATATACAGTTGGTCTAACCCAATGGCTCGTATTATTATACTACTAGCTTTTGCCCGCGGCTTCGCCCGCGTGGATGTCGGAAAATATCCCACGGGAACATGCTACCGTGATTAAAAGTACCCCATTTGTTAATCTAGGTAAACAATGTCTTCTCGCACTGCTTATATAGTATCCGAGGAGCGGCGCGCGGATTGATATATGATTGATGGAGGATAAAATCTCTAAAACCTAATAATATAACCTAATAACGGGACGGAAAATTACCTACTTAAATGCCAAATATGAAGGCAACTTTAAAGTGAAAATAATTAATCCTCTTTATTCTCTATCCTGTGAGAATTAGAAAAAAATAGTTACGTAAATAATTCCCGTTAACCACCCCCCCCCCCCTAAACCCCTTAGTCGAGTTTCAAATAAGATCAAAGAAGATGTTTCAAAGAAGATAAGCCCCGCGATAAAATCCTCCCCTGTAAAAATGACTATCCCTTTTTAACCCGTTAGGGGTCGATTTTCGAAAAACCCTGATACACGTTATTCTTTATTTTTGTTCTCAAGCATAAATACTGAGTTTCGAGTTAATCGAACCGCGCGTTAAAATTCTTCCATACAAACTTTGATACCCCCAAATCCCCACTTAGGGGGTAGTTTAGGAAAAATAAAAGTGACAAAGTTTATAATTTACTTTATAATTTATTTGTGTTAAGTTTTCAAGTATATTAACTCAAGGAATAAGATTTTTCATACAAACTTTCACCCCCACTTTAACTCCCTTAGGGATTGAATTTCGAAAAATCCTTCCTTATTCCTTGTCTACATTATAAAGGGAACCTTTGTGCAAAATTTCAGCTTTCTAGGTCCAAGGGTTTGGGCTGGGCGTTGATGAGTCAGTCAGTCAGTCAGTCAGTCAGTCAGGACTTCTCTTTTTATATTATAAAAAAAAAATACTACTACTACTATAAATACTCGTTTCCTATAACTGACAAGACATCCCTTAGGTGACACCCTTCGATTTTGTTGAAATTTGGATATGTTATAAAGCACCGAAAAGTAAGCGATACGTATCTTTTGTTATCGGCGGAAAAACGGTTTTAAGAGCTGAAACGCACCCTCAAAAATGGGGATGATTTTCGTTTTTCGTCGATAACGTTTTAACGGTACGAGATATTAAAAAAAAATTTAATTGCAACAATGTTTATTTTTTTGTGCACTATACATTGGAGCTGAGAACGATAACGCTATCGACGAAAAACGGAAAACACCCCTATTTTCGACGGTTCGTTTCACCCCTTAAAACCGTATTTCCGCCGATAAAAAAAAATACGTATCGCTTACTTTTCGGTGTTTTATACCATATCCAAATTTCAACAAAATCGAAGGGTGTCACCTAAGGGATGTTCCTTATGAGGCGTTTATTCAGTGAGATGAGTGAAAAAGTTATTCCAGATGTAAAGGATAGTTGAGTGAACGATATTTTATATTCGCACACATCAAGATTCGTCTATAGTTACCAAATGAGTATTTGGATACAGTCATTCATTGATTGTCGGCAGATAAATGTGCAGTTAAGGTAATCCTATCGGTTCACACCAGTCATACCACTGATCATACTTGAGACTTGTACAATTCATATTTTTAACATATGCAAATAAATAATTTGTAATAACTAGAATTTTCCATGTGTGAACTGTTCAATGAATGTTGACATTTAATTAGAAAAATGAAAAAATAGTTATTCCAACGATTCGCGCAGTATTTCTAGGTTTGATATTTGGCAACATTGGTTCTATCTCCGTCTCTTTTTACTCAACCAGGGGAGTTGACCCCTATGCTTTTCATCGTCGATCTGTCAAAACGATGTCAGGCGCAGGAAATATACATCAATGTATTCGGGCCACGACTGGTAAAAAGCGTGGAAAATTTGTGTCGGTGAAATATGTCGGTTGAAAACGAAATATGTGTGGAAATTCGAATGAGTGAGATGAGGTTGGGACTACAGTCAGCTGTTGCCTTGCTGTCACGTCTCTTTATCGTAGCAAGTGGTAATAAATCCAATACCGGAAGTTCAAATTAAACTTGATATTACATAAAAATTAGATCAATAAACGTAATTTTTTTTAAGAGCATTGGAATACTACAAGTATTGAGTATGTAATTCTGATTATTTTTAAGAATCTGACGGATTCCCACTATTATATACACTTTTGTAGTGACCGGAAATTGGGTTTTTGCATGTCGTCTCGGAATTCCTTCACAAAAAAATGCAATTTTAATATTTCTTTTTGCTGTAATTAGGTCGATAACCGACCCTAAAATTTTACAGAGACGATTACTAGTATATTTAGTGAAGTTGAAAAACAATGAAAATCCTATGGATTGACGCCTGGTGATAGGACTACCTTTAATCAATATAGCACCATAGTGCTAGTGGGCAAGTGTACAAGGAACAACTCTCATAGAAAAGGGAGAGCTGTTCCTTGCAACTTATCCTTGCTACTTAACAAATCGTTGTCCAACGATTTGTCCTCTACAAGTAGCAAGTCCGTTAATCGGAGGACAACAAAGATGGTAGCATCAATGTGTCGTAGAGCAAGGAACAACTCTCATAGAGAATAGGCGGTCGACTGGTCCCGCGGTCGACGTCTTGGCCATCCCTGCTCTAATGCATAACTTAATTTTCTCTATAAATGCTTTCGAAAATTTCCTAAAGATTCGGCAGGTCCCACGAAACGAGCAAATCGTTAATCGATGCCATCGGCGCAGAGAATAAGTTCACGTTTTCACGGTGACAAAATGATATCCTATAGGTAAGTGGACGTGCGGTCACGAACGAGCTTGTGCGACAAAGGGACATGGTATCGTACAAAGTAAACGGTCTTGCCAAATGTACGATATTTATCTCAAGTATAGATTTGTTAACTATTATGGCGAAGTAGAAGATCTACCACGTGACAAAAGGAAATCATCAAGCTCTGCGTCAAAGAATTCTCCAGAGACTAATGCATCGTTTTTCGTAAACAATGTAACCATCTATGAGAATATTGAGTTGGAAAATTTGTGAGGTTATGTTGATCTTGTACATGGCCTTAAGGCCTTAGGCCACAGTAGCGGGTATAAAATCATGTGCGAATTTAACCATTTTTTTTCGTATGAAAAAGTGATTCACTCAGCAAATTAATTACACATCTATTTAGTATGAATATCAAGCTGTTAGAAAATGTATGTATTTTTTTTCGATGTGCAAAATGGCCGACTACTAATATTTTCTTTTGTTATCTTTTTTTAGGCGCTCGGCGGCGCGACATTTAGCATCCACAATTTTTGACCTAGAACAAAAAACAAAAATTCTCGTCAATCTACATTAGAATAAATAGAGAAGTACGTACGGAATTTAAAAAATATTGTTTTATTCAAAAGTTGTAAGTATTTGAACTTAAGAAATGAATTTCCAGTGAAAAATTTCGTTATAACTGCTCATAAACTGCTCATAAAAAGAAAAGTTTTCGATTAATCAGAAATTCCGTACGTACTTCTCTGCGAAATGCAATTAGGAACATAACTTTTAAATTTGAAGTAAATCGAGTGAAAATTGTTGAAGTTATTTGTCACGCCAATTGGAAAAAAACTGTTTCGAGAAGTTTCGAGTAGTCGACCATTTTGTACATGGAAAAAAAAATTTTATTTTCTAACAGCTTGATATTCATACTAAATAGATGTGTAATTAATGTTATGAGTGAATCACTTTTTCATACGAAATTTTTTTTCTTAAGGGGAGATATACACCTAGGAGCCGGAGAAAAGGTCATTTTTGTGAATTTTTTCAAGGAAAACTATTTGAAATTTCGGATTGGGGTTTTAATTATCTAAAAGTATATACATTCAAAAATATGTTTACTTTTCTTTATTTAGAAAATATCAAAAATATACAAGGATATCGTATGATCCTTGGAGCGTCGTAAAACAATCTGCGTATACGGTACCCACTGGCGTTTCTTCAAAAGCGATCTGAAAAAAAAACCAAAAAGATTATTAAATTATCTACCATAATCTAGTACTTGTCATAGCCGCTTTTGAAAATATCGATTTATGACAAGATGGCGGACGTTTGAACATAAATAGTGATTTTTGGGCCAAAAATTAGTTCTTATTTTGCCTATAGAACAAAAACGTAACGGAAAAAAAATCCTATGACAAGTACTAAATAATGGTGTATAGAATAACCACAAAAAACCTCACGGTTCATTGGCTTCCGAAAAATTTTGGGTACCGATTTGAAAAACGTGGTTTTGAGAAAAACGCGTTTTTCTCGTTTGAAACGCGTTTGAAAATTTGAGAATGAATAAATCATGAAATTTATCAATGTACATGGAATCATCGATACCAGGCCCATAGTGTAGGTCTTCTATGGTCGACGGAATGTTCGTAGCTTCTAAATCCTCGACCTCGACCATCTAGGTGTATATCTCCCCTTAATTCGCACATGATTTGGGACGAGTCGTCGAGTTTTTAACACTTATTTACTAACTATTATACAGGGCTATATTTGATTCAACTGAAGTTTTTTTTATGACAAAATTCATTATGCCCAAATCATTAGTTATTGTAATCCCGGTATTTATGATAAGCATTCTTATCCTCGCAGATTATCATTAACGAAACGAACGCTTTTAATGGTGAATAGAATTACAACCCATGTATTAGTGAAATCCTAATCAATTATAAATATTTTTGATGAGGTGAAAAGCAAAGTAGCTTTACACAGTTCATAAAGACAGGCTCCACTTTTCAGGACATGTCATTGTCAAATTGGCAAAAATTTAATGTTTGGGCACTCACCAAAAATCAAGTGCCCAAACATTCGTTCAAAGTGATCCAGTGCGTTCTCGGCACATCATTTCTTACAACGAATAACGTGTGTGGGAGTGTTCGTGAGTGGCATGTACACGTGCGTGTTGAATCGTTCAAGCGCCCAGTGTGGTCATCCCTCGCCTAATTATAAGTGTAATTGAGCGAAAGTAGTTACTTTTATGGCACCAGCTCGAGTACTCAAGGACACGCTAATTCCTCACGCTTGGATTATGCATTCGCGAAGTTTCGGCCCCGCGCAATTGCGGAAATGAGGTATAACGATAACGGTATAAAAAAAATGAGAAACACGAAGAAGGCTTGCTTGAACGTGCGGTGAAAGCTCGTGTCTTCAGGCTGATGACGACCTCGATAGTTCAATCGTTCGGGTACTTAGACTCGGTGGACATTTCGCGATAAGCTTCGGTGCTTATGACGAACGTGGAGGGCTGGTAAGGGGGCAAAACGCAACACAAGGCTGTGCCATGGGGGCGAGTGGCAAAGAAGTAATAAAAAAAATGGAGAAAAAACGAAAAAGTTGTACAGTAGATGTATATACGTGTCGGATGAGGTATTTACTTTATAAACGTATATACGTAGACGACGTCTTGGTCGTGAAATGACATGGGGAGGACGAGATAAAAATTGATCCCGAGAGTCGTTTATAAGGACTTACATCGCCCCTTCCCCCCCTTGCTCCTTTCGTATCTACACTTTTTACGACAATTTTATACACCGCGTCTTTCGATCGAACCATTCTCTTCCGCATACGGTGCTTTTCCCCCCCGCGTTATTCCGATATCGGCTCTACGAGACCGTGAAAAATGGCTGATTTCAGTTGTGCTCTGTCTATTCCATATAAATATCCATTCGACCGAAACATTACGAAATATACGGGAAACGGAATTCCCCAACGGGGATTTTGTTTCATTTACTTCCCATAGGGCTCTTTCTTAAGGAGCTATACCAGTGTGACCGCTGAAATTTTGGGTGATTTTCGGGAATTTTTTGGAAGAAAAGTACTCAATTCAATGTTTCGGAGAATTAAAAATATATTTCGCTATATTTGACCTATATTACATAATTTTTTCATAGAAAAATATTGAGATCCAGTCGACTTGTGCGCTGCCTTCGGAGGCGCCAAAAAAAAGTTCCTCCACTGCTGACATGATTCCGGCGGATTGAGTAGCTGAAACCGAAAAAGGAAAAAATGTCGTTAAACTGGAAGGTATTTCCTGTACAATGACGTGGGATTTTCGAAAAAATATCAAAATCTCACAAAATGGCGTAGTTATGAAAAAAGTCTGTTTTCTTGCCTATAAAATGGTGATTTTTTTCAATGCCAAATCGTCAATTTTCATTCAATTCAAAATATCCTACGTCATTGTAGAATTCAAGAGTACTCAGATCAAATTTCAAGTCAATCGGATAATTGCTCTTTGAGTTACAATGTCAGCAAATTTGAAAAATCTCATTTCGAGAAAAACGCGTTTAAAGATTTAACTATCGATTTTTGCAAGATAAAATGATATTGATATAAATTATATAAATGATAATGATATTCTTGAAAGTATAAACTGTCGAAAAAGGCAAAAAATCGATTTATTGAACGTGTCACACTGGTATAGCCCCTTAAGGCGGTTAGAGCGTTCAAAATAATGCAGGATTGGAAAATTAAAAAAAAATATATATGTTATTGTTTAGACTATACTGAGTCTTTACGATTTTTTGAATTTTGTCACCACAAACCACAGAGTAAAAAAAAATAGTTTAATTTATGTAGTTTTACGTGCGGATGGGCAAGACGTCACACTACGGGCGATGTAATTTTTTGGCTATTTAGCACCAGGGTAAGCCATTTTTAACAACGGATTAACGCAAACTAAGCCTTTGTAAACATTCAGAAAAAAAACCTATCTTGGGCATCGTAAACCATATATATTCAACTAGCTTTCCGCCCGGGGTTTCGGTCGCACAGTCGTTTGTCGAATGCTCCTTAATGAAATGTGCTCCTGAAATGTTTCATTGCGGAACACGTAGAAATATGTTAAAGAGCATTGCTACTAAGTTTCAAGTTAATCTCATCAGATATTTGTTTTGCCATACAAACTTTGCTATCCCCTTTTCCCCTTAAGAGGGAATGACACCTCATCGCGGTCGGTATGGTAGAACAATTATAGATTCCCAAAAATCTCTGAAACGGCTCTTCAGATCCCGTCGAAACTTTGCCAAACGACGTCAAATAGATAGATGAACAGCTGTCTTCCCCTCAAATTTTCTGAATTTGAGAGAAAAAAACTAGATTGGCTTATCATAAGCCAATCTACATTTTTTTCCTCAAATTCAGAAAATTTGAGGGGAAGACAGCTGTTTGTCTATCTATTTGACGTCGTTTGGCAAAGTTTCGACGGGATCTGAAGAGCCGTTTCAGAGATTTTTGGGAATCTATAATTGTTCTACCATACCGACCGCGATGAGGTGTCATTCCCTCTTAAGGATTGCATTTCCAAAAACCCTGAAATTTCATTAATTGTGTCTACGAGCAGTTATACAAAGTTTCAACTAACTTTGATCCGTTTTTTATTTATTTTTCGTATAAGTGTTGTCGCCCTCTTTCGTTTAGGGGTTGAATTTCGAAAAACGCTAAAATACGTATTTTATCGATTGTATTGAAGAGCACTAATGCTAAGTTGCAAGTAAATCTTGTGGAAGATTTTTTAAAATTTATCATTCAAATTAGGCCACCCCTTTTCTCCGCTGAGGGGTTGAGTTTCTAAAAACGCCGAAATACGGGTTTCATTAATTGCGCCAAGAAGCACAAATACCAAATTTCAAGTCAATCGCGCCAGATTATTAAAAATTTCCATACAAACTTTGCCACCCATTTTTTCCCTTTAAGGGTTGAACTACGAAAAACGCCGAAATACGTATTTCATTAATTGTGTCACAGAGCAGTAATGCCAACTTTCAAGTAAAATTGACCATAAAATTATTATTTCCCATAAAAACTTTGCAATGTTTGTATGGGAAATTAAACCCCTTAGGGATTTTATTAATTATTAAGAAATTATTATTTAATTATTATTCATTATTAAATATTATTATAATATATATATAATTATATATATTATAATATAATTATAATATTGTAATAATATTAAATAATATTAAATATTATTAATTATTATGAAATACTATTTAATTATTGAGAAATTAAGCCCCTTAGGGGTTTAATTTCGGAAAATCCCTTCGTAAACGAGGCCTCCAATATAAAATCAACGCCCTCTCTAAATTTCACGTTTTTACCTTTAGCGGTTCAGGCTGTGCGATGATGAGTCGGTCAGTCAGTCAGTCAGGACTTTGCCTTTTATATATATATATATATATATATATATATATATATATGGATTTTGATGGATTTTGAACCATCAAGGGTGATAAAAGATTACGTATCTTGGCTGACGAATGAACAGCATTGCTGCCAACCTCAATGTCCGCGAAATTGCCGTATTTCGGCAACACTTAAGGCCACGTGTCACACGTCCAGTCGGTAAAAATCCTACTGCCAAGTTTTCTCCTAGACGGATCATATTCCGGGCAAAAGAAGAGAAAGCGGTCGTTCGTCGTTCAACAGAGCGGAACGTGTTTCTTTTCTTTTTTCCCAAAAATCAACCGTTTCGGAAATCATTGGGCATCTGCAAATCTGCTATCTCTTTCGCACTCATGGCCGCTCGGTCGGTGTGACACTTGGCCTTAATATTGATTAATGGTAATAATAAATAACCTCGTCACATAAATATAAATAGGCATGATTGTTAATGACTCGAAATTTCATTCTGCGTTTTATAAATCATTCACTGACGTAGTTTTTCAAAATAGTCATCGATAATGTTATACTTTTTCAAGTTGGTAGTAACATAAAAGTTTTCCTTATTCACGTACCTAACTAAAATATGAAAATTCATACTTTTATATAAATTATATATTTTATATATTTATATAATTATATATTTTATATATTTATATAATTATATATTTTCTACATTTATATAATTATATATTTTATATATTTATATAATTATATATTTTCTACATTTATATAATTATATATTTTATATATTTATATAATTATATATTTTCTACATTTATATAATTATATATTTTATGGAAAATCAGCATCTGAAGAATAAATCTATACCTCGTATGCAGTTTATTGAGGTTTATTGCAGAAAAAAAATTCATCAACCGTCATTTAAGGGGAGATATACACCTAGGAGCCGGAAAAAAGGTCATTTTTGTGAATTTTTTCAAGGAAGACTATTTAAAATTTCGGATTGGGGTTTTAATTATCTAAAAGTATATACATTCAAAAATGTGATTAATTTTCTTTATTTAAAAATATCAAAAATATACAAGGATATTGTATGATCCTTGGAGCGTCGTAAAAAAATCTGCGTATACGGTACCCACTGGCGTTTCTTCACAAATCAACTGAAAAAAAAAGCCAAAAAGATTATTAAATTAGATACTATAATCTAGTACTTGTCATAGCCGGTTTTGAAAATATCGATTTATGACAAAATGGCGGACGTTTGAACATAAATAGTGATTTTTGGGCCAAAAATTAGTTATTATTTTGCCTATAAAACAAAAACTAAGTAACGGAAAAAAAATCCTATGACAAGTACTAGATAATGGTGTATAGAATAACCACAAAAAACCTCAAGGCAATCGGTTCATTGGTTTCCGAGAAATTTTCGGTACCGATTTGAAAAACGTGGTTTTGAGAAAAACGCGTTTGAAAATTTGGGAATGAATAAATCATGAAATTTGTCAACTTACATAGAATCATCGATACCAGGTCCATAGTGTAGGTCTTCTACGGTCGACGGAATGTTCATAGCTTCTAAATCCTCGACCTCGCCCATCTAGGTGTATATCTGCCCTTAAGTCAAATGGACCGCTCCAACCTCCTCAACATTATTTTGCAAATATCCGTGCCAACGAATCAAATTGAAATTATTATTGTGTTTCCTTCTAGTTCTGCCGTTTTCGTGTTTTTTTAAATCTTTGCTAATTTTTTTGGTTGCTAGTTTTTTTTAGTGTGTATTGGCCAGGAAATTTCTCAGCGGCTCAGGCGACCAAAGAATTTCGCGAGAGCAAAAGCTGTTTATCGAATCGCTAATTATCGAAATTGATTAATCGTCACACAAAACGTCCCGTCGATGAGCACGTACAATGGAGAACGTGATGAGCCATTGAACCGTTATATTATGCGATCATACTACATTTACAGGGTCGCTGGTGAACCGAACGCGACGAGACTGGCCGAGTCACAATTGTTCCCACTGATTTCGCGGCTCGCCATCATTTTCACCCCATTTACCGTTCAATGATTTTTTTCACCCTCCCGTTCCATCAACTACTACGATTCGCGGGGGCGTTGTAAAACATTTAATACACGGTAAACTGGCTCGTAATTATTGCATAACGAGAGGGCAGAAAATTCCCAGATAATTAAACCGAAGTATCTCGAAATGCATCTTCTTTTACGACTGTGCGAATGGAAATGGCAGCTCAGGTTATCCGTTCTCGGCAAAAAGTGTCTCCCACAAAACGTTCCTTCAGCCCATTATTCTCGGACAATAATTACGAGTACATAAGTAAGAGTAAACGTTGGTCCGAGTTGACGTCTATGGCTCATTAAAACATTTCGAACTATTCCTTTCACGAACTCGAATATTTAACAATTAACCGATTCCCCGCGCCTTTTTAAGAAAATTGTAAAAACGTCTAAATCTACTAAATCTGCGTGAAATGTTTTATTCCAGTTTCTCGTTGGGTATAATAATTGATCGTCACTTATTTTTATTCGACGGAAGATACCTTTGGGCGAGAAAACAATTGCTGATTTTCATCATCTTTTTTTTAAAGAAAAGATTACTTCACCATTTTTTTAGACTTAGGGTATGTTTTATTACTTTTGGAAATTACGTGGTATTTTTGTATTTTTTTCTAACCTTTAAAAATGGCGGAGATATGGCACGGCTCCTAAACGGGTTGCGGCGGATGTTGTCAGACGGCGTGACACCTAGCGTCGGCGGGATTAATGTGAAAAAAAAACAAGCGAAGATTTTTTTTTCAATAACACTCATACCCAGAATATGAACCAAGAAAAAGTGAGAAATGTCGAAAATCGATGAAATGGTACGCATGGAAAAAAAATATTGAATTTTCCGAAAAAAATGACTACATTTTGTAATAAGCAAATTTTATTTTTATTTTTAACAACATTTAGGGTCATCTTTTAGATAATAAGATTTATACCAAATCAGAATCGGTCGATTAGTTTTTTGGCTATACGTAACCCCAGTTTCAAAAATGGAGATTAGAAGACCGTGCCATACCTCCGCCATTTTCTAAGATTAATTTTGAAAAAAAAAATACTATGTAACAGCCGAAAGTAGTAATAAAACATACCCTTGGTCACAAAAAAGGTAAAGCAATCTTTCCTTTAAAAAAAAATCACGAAAATCGGCAAACTTTTTCCGCAAAAATGGCAAAAACGGCAGAATATGAACCAAGAAATGTTGGAAATCGATTAAATGGTACGCATTGAACCAAAAAGCTTGATTTTTCCGAAAAACATGGGTACATTTTGCAATAAACAATTTTTTTTATTTTAAAAAACATTTAGGCTCATCTTTTAGACAATAAGATCAAAATCGGTCGATTAGTTTTTTGGCTATACGTCACGCCAGTTTCCAAATTGTATCTTAGAAGACCGTGCCATACCTCCGCTATTTTCTAAGACTAATTGAAAGAAGAAATGTTTCACTTCCAAAATTTTGCCTAAAAAATCGTCAGATAATTGTTAATTACAAATGAACTATGAAATATGACAAAAATATACGTACTTCCATAGACAATGTATTTTTCAAGATATATTCAACATTTCAAGTAAATCGGTTGACAATTGTCTGAGTTATGTTTCCGGCCAACTTAAAAATTGCAGTTTTGAGATAAACGCTGCACAGCCGCAATTATGAAATTAATCGCTTCAAAAAAATGATTGTATACAGTCACTGGTATGTATGATAAACACCCTTTTTGTAATCTCAATAAATTTTGTATTTTTCCTGAAAAAAAATCCCCAAAAAGCTTATTTTTCGGCCTCTAGAGTGGCCTAAGGCCTAAAAAAAACTAGTTTTTTTTCAATTTTTCAAATACAATATTCGTCAAGTAGAAGTTAACAATATTATCAATATTTCTACCAAGTTTCAACTCAACAGGCTTGATAGTTTTTGAGTAATCCTACACGCCAATTTCGATAATGCAGTTTTGAGAAGAACGTGTTTGA
The DNA here is from genome assembly GCA_963210295.1 of Ophion ellenae. Lineage (NCBI taxonomy): Eukaryota > Metazoa > Arthropoda > Insecta > Hymenoptera > Ichneumonidae > Ophion > Ophion ellenae. The sequence goes on along the minus strand of OY723393.1, from coordinate 24,586,783 downwards.
AGTTCTCGCCCGCTCCTAATCCGTGCGATGAGGCACAGCGTTGACGGGCTGTAACGTTTGAAGTTTTTCGAATTTCGCTTTGAAACTTTGGGCAATCATTCTACATATACAGTTCTATCGTTTAAAGAAGAAACAAAAAGAAATCGATTATTTATCGTTGCAAATGTATATCCCGCCTTAAATATGGACGATAATAAATTGAAACTCGCTGTCCGCTCACATCGCGACATTTTCTACTTGGCCCGGTGCATTGTACGTGGTTTTGAGGCTCCATTGTATTTTCACGATTACAATCGATCGTTACGTGATACACGGTGCGACGAAATAACAATTATCGTACTTGCTCGGATAGCATGTAACGGTAAATCAATTATTCATACATGGCTGCGCATATATATTGCAGCAAAAATAGCAGATGAGCTTATTGATGGAACTCGTCTATTTTAGTTTAATACATACATATATGTACCTGCTGACCGAAAATAGACGAGTTCTATCAATAAGCTCATCTGCTATTGATATATATATATATATATATATATATATATATATATATATATATATATATATCCGCTGGAATAACCCGAGCAACCTTGGGGCGACCTTGGCACGTTGCAATTATTATTGGATGATTGGACACTGCTCCAGGCGTCATTAATAATCATCGACAATCAACTAAATGCAACGCGATGCAACGTGTTCTATTATTTTATTAACGCACCGACAAATCTCGTTCGGTCAAATATAAGCGTAGCGTCAGGCTGTTCGTGCAGTCATGTGAAAATCACATTATCATCAAGCATGCTGTTCTATCGAAAGGTCCAAGTCACCACGGCTTTTCTCTCTCGCGACCGATTTTTCGCAGCTATTTCCCGAAGCTTTTTTTCTCCCTGCTCCTTCCATTTTTTACGACACCTACCCTTTTAATTCCCATGCAGAACATTATGGAGAGCGGAAAAATCGAGGTAGAATTTATCGGTGATGGTGAAATTCCTGCGAAAAAAAGAAGAAAAAAAGTGAAAGAATGTAGAATCTTCATTGAGCCAATTTGGGAAAATGTCATTTGACGAGACATTTCGAGAGGAGCGAGTGTAACGCTCGAAAAAAAAAAAAAATGGCCCTCGTCGTCGGGACGCTACGAACCACTCGTTTATTCTCCACGCTCAGGGCCTGCGGGGCCTATAAACGCTGGAGGCGTGCTCACGAATGAACCGCAGAATCCGGATAAATCCTGTGGAAGGAAAGCTGCCGCGAGGAATAAGAGACTAGAGAGGAGAGCGAAAAAGTCACGTCACGTGACGAACTGAGCTTTCGGATGGCACTCGTTTTCGCTGTGGTTCCAGGACAATAGTAAAAGCTCTCTTTCTCTCTCTCCTTCTACTTTTCAGGATCTCTATCGCCGCCTCTTTATCTCTCCATCACTCGTTATCTCTTAATCTCCTTCACTCTGCCCTCTCTCCCTTCCCACGTTTCCTTCACCCTCCATCGCGTTCCATTTTTCCCTCCTCCCTTTTTCCTTCGATTCTTGAAAAAAAAAACAGCGATGGAAGAGCTCCACGTCATTTCGCGAACCGGAAACGTTCTCCAGAGACTCCACGACCTTTTGACTTTTCCTGCCACCCTCGAGATCCTTTTCTCTCGCTCTCGCACACACGCACGCCCATTCTTTTCACCCTCTTGGAGCCACTTCCGGACGTTTTCCACAGCGTCCGTGGAGAACACTGCAATTTTTTTTCGATTTCGCAGCGGCGCCATTACTAAAGGGGTTACGTGGGTTTGATCATTTCAAAAAATCCATTTTTAAAATTTTTATTATCTAATAGTACAATATGTCTAAAATATTCTCACCAAGGCTTAAATCAATCGGAGTAAAGGTCTGGGAGAGAAAGCCTTTGGGAATTCCCCCCGTTGGGAAAGACTGGCCGGGAGCGACGCAGGTATATCGCATTTGGCTCAAAACACTATTTTTGAAGGCGGTGAACAGGATTTCTCAAACACTAATGCACCGAACTTATTGAAATTTTGCACAGATCTTCAAAATAGCATTGACTAGTGATTGGACGAAGGTTTTTTCTTCGATTACAACTAATTTTACAAGGCTACACGTAGTGTAAATTGTACCAAAAATTGAACTATTTTGCATACAACTCTGCCAAAAATGCAAATTTCAATTTTTACTTATTTACTTATTTTTATTTACAGACAAACCTGACAATTTGTTAGGTAAATTTTTCATTTTCCAAAATTTTGCCTAAAAAATCGTCAGATAATTGTTAATAACAAATGAACTGTGCAATATAAAAAAAATCCTACGTACTTCCATAGACAATGTATTTTTCAAGAAATATTCAACATTTCAAGTGAATCGGTTGAAAATTGTCTGAGTTATGTTCCCGGCGAATTTAAAAAATGCAGTTTTGAGATAAACGCTGCAGAGCCGCCATTTTGAAATTAATCGCTTCAAAAATATTATTGTATACAGTCGCTGATATGTATGATAGACACCCTTTTTTGCAATCTCGATTTATTTTGCAGTGTTTCTGAAAAGGTATCGCCAAAAAGCCTATTTTTCGGCCTCCAGAGTGGCCTAAGGCCTTAATCGCATCGCAAATGATTTTTTTCTTTTTTCGCACTAGTGCGTGACAATCTATACCTCAGAACTAAACCCTAAACTCGCATGCATTTTGTTATCGCTGTTTTCTTTTATTTGCTATATGGGTCATGAGGGTTCATTTATTTATTTTTATTATAAACCAAAGCCTTTTTTTGCAAATTGAGGTGGTGAATCTCTAATAAGAATACGTAGAAACGTTTGAGTAATTTTCACAGCCTAAATCACCCGAATAAAATGTGCAAATGAAGAAAAAAATCAATTTTTGTCGCATTCCGAAGACTTCAACGTCTTCACTAATCAGTATAATATCGTATCATGTTATACTATATCAAATATTCTGCCGGTTGTAGATCGCCAAATGAGAATCCTAAAAAGTGTTTGCGTGTCTTTAGTAGCTCAAATCTGCCAAAGGAAATTTGGGGGAGGAAAAATTCATTTCCGTTGCGTTCCAACGATGCAAGCCTCAACGTTATAAAATTTTAAGTAGGCTGAAGCGTTATCGAAAATCCAAGATGAAATCAATAAATATATATATGTTATTGTCTAGACTATACAGAATTGTTGCGAATTTTTTGAAATTTTTGCACCACCAAACTCCCGAGATAAAAAATAGTTTGATGTACGTAATTTTACGTGCGGTTAGAAGGGCGAAACGTTCACATTATCGATGCTGTAATTTTTGGCTATTTAGCACCAAGATAAACCATTTTTTAACAACGGATTAACGCAAACTAAACCTTTGTAAAAATTTGGAAAAAACCTCATCTTGCCCATAGTAAACCATATATATTCAGAAGAGCATTGCTGCCAACCTCAATGACCGCGAATTTGTCGTATTTTGGCAACACTTAATTTTAATTAATGGTAATAATGAATAATCTCGTGACATAAATATAAATAAGCATAATTACAAATGACTCAAAATTTCTTTCTGACTTGTATAAAACATTCACTGGCGCAGTTTTTTGTTCATAATAATCATCGATAATGTTATACTCTTTCAAGTTGGCAGTAACACGAAAGTTTTTCTTATTTACGTAAGAAAAACATAAAAATGCATAATTTTGCCCTTTAATTATATATTTCATGAAAAAATAGCGTCTAAGGAGTAAATCTAAACCCCGTATCTCTTTTTTTGAGGTCCATTGAAAAAAAAACTCATAAATTTGACTCAACTGGAAAATTTTGCAGCAACGTTACCGAACTTTGGCATACTTTTATCACTACTTTTCTCTCCTTTTTCGTTTGGGCTCCACTTTATAACTCGTTCAATACATATATTTTCGATAAATAATAAAAATAGAGCCCAACCTAAATATCTATCAAAATTTAAATAAGAATATCGAAAACAACCTGCCTAAATATATACATGCACCCTTGTGGTTTTTTTTTCCGCCTGCTTCCCACATCCAAATTGACTTTCAACCATCCGTTGCAGTGGGGCGTTGCTACAAGCAGGTCTGCACGCGACCACCTGAGTCTTCCCCTCATTTATTTCTCTTTCGAGCCCCATTTTCGGTTTTCTTCTCCCGGCTCATCTTTTACCCCGCCATTTCCGCCTTTCTTCATCCCTCTTTCGGGGTAGGGTTAAGACACGATCGCAGAGCATCGAACTGGTACCCGGGAATGTCTTCCCCTACTCGTCTTCTCGCTCGACACACCCTACTTGCTTATTCTTCCGGGTATCAACTTATCTACCATGCGATACGGTAGAGCTGTGCAATTTCGGACTCCATGCGTAGATAACCCCTGGCTGTCGGCTTTTTTCGACGAGCCTGTTTTTTCTTTGCTGACAAGTTATCGCACAAATGGAAAACGTCGATTATCGGGCGGGGCATTTATGTGTGTATACGTATATAAGCAAATATAAAGCACGTGGCACATTTGGCTTCCGTCGCTTCACCCTAAAAGGGGAAACTTGATACGACTTTATTCGCTGTATGTTATCGCACTTTTCGTGAATCAATAATTCGACACCCTGAATGTTTTCTCATATTTACATTTATATTTTTATATTTATGCTTTTAAATCAAATTTAACTTAAGGCGTTACCCCCACTTGTAGCGCAAATAAAAGGCCTTTTTCATGAATTTTTTTTAAAGAAAACTACAAAACTTTTTTAATCGATCAATATACCATCTTAACGAACACATCTTGAAGAACTTTCAGTAATTTTTTTATTGAAAAATATTACATTGTTTAGTGGCAAATGGCCGTCAATGAAATAATGTTTTTATATACACGGTTTGCGGTGACCAACATTGCGGCGAAGTGGATCATCTGAAAAAAAAATGCGGATAGATTTAGTCAAATATAAGTATAAACTAGTCTTTAATCGAAGGATTTTAAAAAATATTCATTTTTCACAAAATGGCGGACAGTCAAAGTTAATGGTTCGATTTTAACGAAAAAAACGGCCGTTTTTTGGCTATAAAATAGCCATTTTTTTCGAAAAAAAAATCGAACGATTAAAGACTACATTTTTATGTATTAAATAAGCCTGCAAAATTTAAAGAAGATCGGTTCATTAGTGTTCGAGTAATCTTGGTCACCGACTTCAGAAATGCCATTTTGAGAAAAACGCGTTTAAAGTTTCTCTTTCAACGCTCTTTCAACGCGGATTCTTCTCTTTCAACGCTCATATCTCAGTCAATTTTGTTCGGATCGACTTGAAATTTTCAGGACATATTCTCAGATACTTATACTTCAAAAAAATGCAATAAAAAAATCGATTTTTTCAAAATCGCAAGTGGGGGTAACCCCTAAATGCTTATCAAGTTAACGGGAAATATACACCTAGGAGCCGGAACAAAAGGTCATTTTTGTGAATTTTTTCAAGGAAAACTATTTGAAATTTCGGATTGGGGTTTTAATTATCGAAAAGTATATACATTCAAAAATATGTTTAATTTTCTTTATTTAAAAATATCAAAAATATACAAGGATATTGTATGATCCTTGGAGCATCGTAAAAAATCTACGTATACGGTACCCACTGGCGTTTCTTCAAAAATCATCTGAAAAAAAACCAAAAAGATTATTAAATTAGATACCATAATCTAGTACTTGTCATAGCCGATTTTGAAAATATCGATTTATGACAAAATGGCGGACGTTTGAACATAAATATTGATTTTTGGGCCAAAAATTAGTTATTATTTTGCCTGAAAAACAAAAACTGAGTAACGAAAAAAAATCCTATGACAAGTACTAGATAATGGTGTATAGAATAATCACAAAAAACCTCAAGGCAATCGGTTTATTGGTTTTCGAGAAATTTTGGGTACCGATTTGAAAAGCCTGTCGGCTCGGCGCCGCAGAACACGTTTCACTTTCTCGGCTGTAACTGGCTTATTTATTGAAATATTAACTTGCCGTTTTCACCAGATATTCTGGAGACCTCAAACTTCAAGAAAATGAAAAAAAAATCCGTTTTTTCGACCATCTAGGTGTATATCTCGCCTTAAGTTTTATGGATAAAGTTCCGAAAAGGACATACCTCCAATTAATTTGGAATTTTGTGCACCCATGTTATTTTGCTCGCTGATCACGAATATAATAGTGAAAATACCCGCAAATTTTATTTTCAATGTCAAAAGTCACAAAAACGGATTTTTTAGAAGTTTTCCTATTTTATTATAATAAATGTTGATCTTAGAGAAAAAAATTTCCTACAAAAGTTGTAGCGTATGAAAAGATTGATCTTTTATGTTCCATACAAGTTTCGTCTTAAACCAATCTGTTTCGAGAAAAATGGGATAATGCTCCGAAAAGTAAATTTTCCTAAACTCTATTAGTTTCGATATTATCTACTTACGCACCTTACCGCGGGAAGGTTGCAGGTTGATCTTCAATACGATACGCATACCTAAACAACAAACAACACGCAACGAACAAACCCAAACAACAAACAAACTCAAACTAACATAAACAACACACAACAGATTAAGCAAACCTAAACAAACTCCAACCTTTCCGCGGTAAAGTGCGTAACGAGATAATATCGAAACTAATGCAGTTTAGCAAAATGTACTTATTGGAGCATTATTCCATTTTTCTCGAAACAGAATGGTTTTAGACAAAAACTGTATGGATTATAAAAGATCAATTTATTTATAGGCTACATCTTTTGTGGGAAACATTTTTCTCTAAGACCACTATTTATCAAAATAAAATAGAAAAACTTTTCAAAAAATCAGTTTTTGTGAGTTTTGACTTTGAAAATCAAATTTGCGAATATTTTTACTATCAAATTCGTAATTAGCGAGTCAAAATACATGGGTACACGAAATTCCAGATTAATCGGAGGTATGTCCTTTTCGGAACTACACCCAATTTTATTTAATATTTTTAGATAAAAATTTTGAAAAAAAACTAGTATCAATATTTATACTTACATTTATATTTTTATTTATTCACACCTATGTATCCACATTTTCTGACGCTGCCTGTCCGTCATATTTTTTTTCATCGTTGTGCCGAGAGTTAAAAACAGTTATTGAATATTAGAATTATCATTGAATATTCATTTTTTCAAGAGTAGTTAGTAATTGCGTCTAAAAAACGCAAGTTGTGCTAAAAGTTCGTTTTTTTCGCTTCGTCCAATTATTAACACGCACCAATAATTAACTACGTTGGGTAGAATGGAGAATTAATTTTCAATCGAATCCGAGGTGAATTTTTAGCAATTTAGTTTGGGCTCCATCTCATTAGTGATTGAATTGCGTGCTTCGATGAATTATTCCGTTTTTTAGTTGCATCATATGATAGCTCGCATCCCAGGACACACATCCACTATTATAAACTCGTATAGTATTCAAGTCAAAGTTTCCGTCCTCGTCCGGACTTCCTGTCATCCAAACACGAAAAGTCACTTTCGTATTCCTCGCTATGTCCCGATCGCGGCGTACACCACACCGCAGTCGGAGCATCATAAGCAGAGAATACTGCAGCAGGTGTAGCCTCGATGTAGTTTGCCCATCTAAATAATCCATCCTTCCTCCTGTGGTCTCGCTCACTACCGTGCCAACGACGATCGTCCACTCTATTAGCAGTCTGACCCAGGCAGACCGCACCTACTTGCATTAAACGCGCGATGCACTTGGCACTTAACTTCCTCGACTTTGAACACACGTTTATCCTCGATAATTTGCCATCGCCCGACTCGAAAGACTCTATCAGCATCGTCGTTGATTTATCGATATCTCGCCACATTGTAAATTCACTCGGATTCAATTGAAAACATTCTTGTTACAAGTCTTTCGTGATGCGATACGTTTCGTTAAGAGGAGAGATACCTTTAGGGGAGGAAAAAGTTGCTGATTTTCATTATTTTTTTAAAGGAAAGATTTATTCACCATTCTTTGGACTTCGAGTATGTTTTATTACTGCGTTTGGCCGTTACATGGTATTTTTTTATTAATCTTTAAAAATAAAATTTTCTTTATTTTTTTCTTTGATTTTTCTTTCTATGACATTCATACGCGGAATATGAACCGAGAAAAAGTGAGAAATGTTGAAAATCGATTGAATGGTACGCTTTGAAACGAAAAGATGGAATTTTCTGAAAAAAATGGCTACACTTTGCAAATAATTTTTTATTATTTTTTATTTCCTAAAACAGTTAGGGTCATGTTTTAGACATTAAGGGGCTATACCATTATGGGACTTTCGAAAAATCGATTGTTTTTGCCTTTTTCGACAGTTTATACTTTCAAGAATATCATTATCATTTATATAATTTATATCGATATCATTTTATCTTGCAAAAATCGATAGTTAAATCTTTAAACGCGTTTTTTCGAAATGAGATTTTTCAAATTTGCTGACATTGTAATTCAAAGAGAAATTATCCGTTGGACTTGAAATTTGAACTGAGTACTCTTGAATATATTTACTCTACAATGACGTAGGATATTTTTGATTGGATGAAAATCGACGATTTGGCATTGAAAAAAACGACCATTTTATAGGCAAGAAAACAGAATTTTTTTCATAACTACGCGATTTTGTTCGATTTTGATATTTTCGAAAATCCTACGTCATTGTACAGGAAATACCTTCGAGTTTAACGACATTTTTTCCTTTTTCGGTTTCAGCTACTTAATCGGCCGGAATCATGTCAGCAGTGGAGGAACTTGTTTTTTGGCGACTCCGAAGGCAGCGCATAAGTCGCTTGGATCTCAATATTTTTCTATGAAAAAATTATGTGATATAGGTCAAATATAGCCAAATATATTCTTAATTTACCGAAACATTTAATTGAGTACGTTTCTTCCAAAAAACTCCCGAAAGTCACCCAAATTTTCAGCGTTCACACTGGTATAGCCCCTCAAAAATAAGGTCAAGGTTAGACAATAAGAAAGATTTATACCAAATGGCATCAGAATCGATTGATTAGTTTTTTAGCTATACGTCGCACCAGTTTTGAAAGCGTAGTTTAGAAAACCGTGCCATATCTTCGCCATTTTGATAAATAATTTTTTTAAATACCATGTAACAGCCAATAGTAGTAATAAAACATACCCTAAGTCTAAAAAAAGTAAAGAAATCTATCCCCTTAAAAAAATCATGAAAAACAGCAAATTTTTTCCACGCCCAAAGGTATCTCGACCCCTTAATTCGTGATGTATTCAGTCGTTCGACAATTCGAGAATTTTTCATGTAGAAAGCAAAAACGATTTAGCAAAGTGACGAAGGAACTTCTAGATAAATGTAATTGTTGACTTATCGATATTTTCCCACACTAACAATTTATCATACCTGCCACGTGTCTCGGTAAAATACAGTTTGTTAATTCATTATTGAGTCTATTTTTCGTCAATGTGAGGATTGTTTATAAATGCGAGACAAAAAGCAACATAATCATTATAAAGTTAACCCTTAGGGTACGGAGGGGATTAGCGTAACCCGTGCGAATTTTGAAAGTAGCGAAATATTTTTGGAATATTGTTTATATTTTCAACTATAATTTTTTTTAGTTAAAAACAAATATAAAACATTTGGTAAAACCATCGCATTTCTCAGAAAATTTCCGATCGTTTGAAGAAAAAAAATGTTTTAAATGATTAATTACAGCCCAATGAACAGTCGATCAAAGTTGCCGGATTAGGCTAAGCAATGTCGGTACGGACCGTTACATTTTTATAGTCCGTGGCCTGAGGGTTAAGAATTAACGAAAAATATGCGTTGCAGGTTGCAAGTTCTGCGTTGGCATTGCATTCGAAAAAATTAGATCAATGAACCAGATTACGAAAAACACAAAATGTATTGCTGTTGCAGAAAACCAACGGACAGCGATGATTGGCCGCCATACACGAGAGACGAGCCTCAGTTTTACATATTCAACGCCGAGGAGCATGGCCTTGGCAGAGGACCACGCATGACCTCATGCACGTTCTGGAACGAGTTTTTTCCACGACTGGAAGGCATTCCAGGTTCGTACCACCCCCTATCGACCCTATAATCCAACGACCCCTTCGTTCAAAACGCTTTTCCGTATTTCGAGCCTAAAGATTTTTTATCATGCTTAGGAAATATTGCCAATGTGTTATTTCTTTTTTGCGCAGTATCCAACTTTGTCATTGGTTTTTCCGACTGACCTGAGCCCACGCATAAGCAGCATTGCGACATTTGTAATGAAAAAGTAATGCATTATTCATAACTCTTTTAATTGGTAATGAAAAAATATTTTATTACCCATTATATTACATTCAGTAATGTAAAAAAAAATCCATTACTCATTACATTATATTTTGTAATGTAAACAATTTTCGTTACCCATTACATTGGATTTAGTAATGTAAAAAATGTCCATTACTCATTACATTATATTATGTATTGTAAAAAAAATCCATTTTTCATTACATTGGAATTTGTAATGCAAAAAATTTTCATTACTCATTACATTACATTTTGTAATGTGAAACATTTTCATTACAAAATGCAATGTAATGTGTAATGGCGAAAAATTTCATTACACATTACATTGTAATGAGTAATGGAGATTTTTTACATTCCATTGCATTATTAACGTGAAAAAATCCATTACTCATGGCCTTATATTTTCTAATGTAATAAATGCCATTGCTCACTACATTACATTTTGTAATGTAAAATATTTCCAGTACTCATTACATTGGACTTTGTAATGTAAAAAAATTCCATTACCCATTTCATTGTAATGGGGAATGAAAATATTTCACATCACAAAATGTAATGTAATGGAGAATGGAAATTTTTTACATTACTAATTCCATTGTATTGGGTGATGGACATTTTTTCCATTACAAGATTTAATTCAATGAGTAATGCAAATTTTTTACATTACAAGATGTAAGGTAATGAGTATTGGAGTTTGTTCACATTACTCCATTACTATGTGGATTATTATTCGTTTCCCATCGGGTCAGATCGACCCAATGCAAAAACCGCTGCCCCTAATGGGAAACGAATGATAATCCTCATTACATTGTAATAAGTAATGGAGATTTTTTATGTTCTATTGCATTAGTAAAGCGAAAAAAATCATTACCCATTACCTTTTTTTTGTAATGTAAAAAAATTCCATTGCTCATTACATTACATTTTGTATTTCAATTACTCATTACATTGGACTCTGTAGTGTAAAAAATTCCATTACCCATTACATTGTAATGGGTAATGGAAATATTTCACATTACAAATTGTAATGTAATGAGGTATGGACATTTTTTACATCACAAGATTTAATTGAACGAGTAATGCAAATGTTTCCATTACAAAATTCAATTTAATGAGCAATGGCAATTGTTTGCATTACAAAATGTAACGTAATGAGTAATGCAAATTTTTACATTATAATGGGAAACGAATGATAATCCTCATTATATCGTAATGAGTAATGGAGATTTTTTACATTCCATTGCATTAGTAATGTGAAAAAAAATCCATTTCTCATTACCTTATGTTTTGTAATCTAAAAAAATTCCATCCCTCATCACATTACATTTTCTAATGTAAAGAAAATCCATTACTCATTACATTACATTTTGTAATGTAAAATATTTCCATTACTCATTGCATTGGACTTTGTAATGTAAAAAAATTCCATTGCCCATTACATTGTAATGTGTAATGAAAATATTGTACATTACAAAATATAATGTAATGAGGAATGGACTTTTTGTACATTACAAATTCCAATGTAATGTGTAATGAATTTTTTTACATTACAAAATTACATTTTGTATGTGAAAAATGTGAAAAAAATCCATTACTCATTACCTTATATTTCGTAATGTAAAAAATTCCATTCCTCATTACATTACATTTTGGAATGTAAAAAAATTCCATTACCCATTATTATGTAATGGGTAATGAAAATATTTCACATTACAAATTCCAATGTAATGAGTAATGACAATTGACTAATGACAATTGTCAATTGTCAAATTGACAATGATGAGTAATGGCAATTGTTTGCATTACAAAATGCAATGTAATGAGTACTGGAATTTTTTTACATTACTGAATGTAATGTAACGGGCAATGAAATTGGTTTTCATTACAAAATGTAAAGTAATGAGTAATGAAAACGCCAATGCATTGCAAAAAGGAATGCATTATTTGCAACCGTGCGCATGAGTACCGCGGACATTTTTCCTTTTCACCGATATCCCGTTTTTCTCGCTGAAATTGATCAGAAAGTCAGGTAGAAAGGACCGTCACCTCTGGCCAAAAATACGCGGGTTGAATCGATGACGAACGCGCCGAGCAGCACGCTCGACTTTATTATCGACCGTCATATTAGTTCTCCCCATCGGCTTCTCCTCTCATATATTTTCCTCCACCTCCAATCTTCGTCCACTGAATCCTGTTTCGCCCGCGCCTTTCCCTCCTACTTCGTCTCGTTCTCACCCAACATGCCATCTCCGTTCGTCCATCTCGCGATTCGGCTCTGATGCCTCCTGCTGACGTGGCCACCTGCGACGATTTCGTATTTCATAACGTTCTCCCACCTGGATCTTGATCGACTTTCATTCTGACGTCAAGTCGTTCCTGATGTAAGGATACGCAGCGTTTCTTTGGACCATCAACGTGCCAAAAAGAGACGACGCTGCAAATCCAATTTGTCATGCCAGTAGGAGCCGGGGGCAGAGTACACAGGAGGTTATCTTGATCGGAAAATGCGTCGAAGCGAAAGTGGATTTTCAGGAGGAGAAAAGAAAAAATGTACCGTTTTTTTTTAGTCGTCGACAACAAAACGAAAAACGCGGCAGTCACGCGAAGGAATAGAGATCGAAATCTGGCAGAAATTGAATTTTGGATGGTGTAAAAATTTTGTTTGGAAAAAAAACGAGATTAGTCATCGGAAATCGTCGACGGGCTGATGAGTATTAGCGTCCAATAGCAGGGCTCTTTTCATTTGAAAATGTGACATAATTCTTGAGTCTTTCGTAAACTACATTTTGTAGTTATAGTAGGCCATCATTATTGCAGTGACTGTAACAAATATAAAATCGGTTTTTTTAGTTAGCAAGGTACTGTTACTTTAAGGGGCTATACCAGTGGAACACTACAAATTGTAGTCATTTTCGGGAATTTTTTGGAAGAAAAGTACTCAATAAAGTGTTTCGGAAAATTAAGAATATATTTGGTTATATTCGACCTATATTACATAATTTTTTCATAGAAAAATATTGAGATCCAAGCGACTTATGCGCTGCCTTCGGAGGCGCCAAAAAAAAAGTAGTTATGAATAAAAGTCTGTTTTCTTGCCTATAAAATGGTCGTTTTTTTCAATGCCAAATCGCCAATTTTCATCCAATCAAAAATATCCTACGTCATTGTAGAGTAAATATATTCAAGAGTACTCAGTTCAAATTTCAAGTCAATCGGATAATTGCTCTTTGAGTTACAATGTCAGCAAATTTGAGAAATCTCATTTCGAGAAAAACGCCTTTAAAGATTGGACTGTCGATTTTTGCAAGATGAAATGATATTGATATAAATTATATAAATGATAATGATATTCTCGAAAGTATAAACTGTCGAAAGAGGAAAAAAACGATTTTTTTAAAGTGACACACTGGTATAGCCCCTTAACGGGTTATGCTTAGTTTCAACAGTCGAAAACAGCTCATTTTTGGGATTTTTTTCTCGAAAATCGTGATGATAAAATGCTAGAAAAATTTGGTATTTGAAAAAGTATCATCTGAAGTAATTTTTTTGTGTGCAAATATTTAATTATAATCGGTTTACGACCGATGTGCAGGTTGTGGGTTATCTAATATAAAAAAATTAAACAGATTTTCAGGCAATTTTCAGGCAATAAAGCTAAAAGATGATACTTTCGAAAAAAAATATTGTTGGAAATTTTTGTGACCCGCGTAGGTAGATGTAGCCCTAGGGTAGCACAATTATGGGCTTTTTTCCCTTTCTCTCACCATCCAATTATTTTCTTTAGAGAAAAAAAATGTCGCGGAAGCTGTGAGCGGTCAAAAAATATTTAGAGGTCGCGTAAGGTTTTCGAAATTACGAGTTTCCGCCAAAAAAGTAATGTCGCATGCGCTATAATGGCCTTTTTCATGAATTTTTTTAAAGAAAACTACAAAACTTCTTTAATCGATCAATATACCATCTTAAAAAACACATCTTGAAGAACTTTCAGTAATTTTTTTATTGAAAAATATTACATTGTTTAGTGGCAAATGGCCGTCAATGAAATAATGTTTTTATATACACGGTTTGCGGTGACCAACATTGCGGCGAAGTGGATCATCTGGAAAAAAAATGCGGATACAGTTAGTCAAATATAAGTATAAACTAGTCTTTAATCGAAGGATTTTAAAAAATATTCATTTTTCACAAAATGGCGGACAGTCAAAGTTAATGGTTCGATTTTAACGAAAAAAACGGCCGTTTTTTGGCTATAAAACGGCCGTTTTTTGGCTATAAAACGGCCATTTTTTCGAAAAAAAAATCGAACGATTGAAGACTACATTTTTATGTATTAAATAAGCCTGCAAAATTTCAAGAAGATCGGTTCATTAGTGTTCGAGTAATCTTGGTCACCGACTTCAGAAATGCCATTTTGAGAAAAACGCGTTTAAAGTTTCTCTTCTTCTTCTCTTTCAACGCTCTTTCAACGCGGATTCTTCTCTCTCAACGCTCATATCTCACTCAATTTTGTTCGGATCGACTTGAAATTTTCAGGCCATATTCTCAGATACTTATACTTCAAAAAAATGCAATAAAAAAAATCGATTTTTTCAAAATCGCAAGTGGGGGTAACCCCTTAAAATTTGTTTACTCAACTTTCTGTCGGTATTTTATTTTTTTTATTTTTGTGTGTCATTAAAATTTTCGTTTCTGTAGTTCACACGATAGGTGATGATACTAAGAATATGTTGTAAAAATTTCAAAGCGATCTGAACCTGCGTTCAAGAGTTAGAACTTTCACAAGGTTCAAAAAAGTGAATGGTGAAATAACGGCTTTGAAGTTGGCGGTCGGGCGCATCGCGCGGTATCTATTATAAATGCAATCTTACCTTATTTTTGGAATTTTTCAATTCTGTAAAGCTCAAAATATTCCTAACCGTTCAGGCTAATGGAAAAAATGAAAATAATAAAACGAATGAAGAATTTTTACATTTTTCGCGTTTATAAGGCCTTAATGTGTATACGAGCCCACACGCGAGCATTTTTTTCTGTAACAATCTTCATTGCGAAAAAAAAAAATTCTGACGCAGGCGGAAAAGCTTACGGTGAAAATAAGCACGGAGGAAATACATGGTCTCTTGTTTGTCTTTCAACATTTTCTCCGAGCCCGTCGTTGATGCTCGCGCGACAGTTCCGGTGCGCAGTTTGAAGAGGCAGCCCTGCGGCACTGTCTGAGGTACTCGGTGTAAAAAAGAAAGAAAAAAAAATAACGAGCTTCGCCATCGTCCTAATTAATGTTGGGACTCTCTGGTCCCCCTGAAGAAGCTTCGTAACGAGCTTCTCCCGCCGTTTCTCATTATTCTAGTCTGCCCGTCACAAGACGAGACACTTTTCTCTGCAATTTTAAACGTTCGAAAAACAACAACGAATCTACGGTATTGTTAGGAGAACATTTTTCATCTACCATTGCTGCAAATTTTATTTGTCGCTCGTGTCCTCGAGAGACTGAGATAAATTGTCGGAATCGCAGTTTTCAAAATGTAACTATTAAGGCCTTATATACACTTGTAGCGGGCGAAGGGACGTGATATTCTTGATTTTTTTCGACGGGACAATAAATGTTTATCGAAAAACTGGGAACAACATCGATTAGTACATATTTTCATGTACTTGTACAATTTTTTTATTCAAAGATATTTCAAAATCGGGGAACTCCAGCTGTCTTCCAGGAGCGCCTTCTTTTGAGCATCAGTTGCGGTGGACATGATAACTCGAGAACGGTTCATCTGAAATCAGAATTTGAAAAAGATTTCATTAGTATATTGCATTGGCTTGGGCCTGGACGAAGGATTTGTAGAAAAAATTATTTAAAAAAACGACGATAATTTTAACAAAAAAAATCATTTTTTGCAGTGCTAAATTTTCGGTTTTTTTATTACTGAAATTTTTTTTTAACAAAATAAAAAATCCTCCGTCCAGGCCCTAGCTATCATAATAAATAAGTGGTATGAATTTGGTATGGATCGGATTAATAGTTTTTTAGTAATCGTGTCCACCACAAAGGTGTTTTTTCAAAAAAGACGGTTCTGAGATAATCGCGTTTAAGGGGCCAGTCCACTTTGGAGCCACGAAAAAAGGCTATTTTCGCGATTTTTTTTGAGGTTTTTATTATATAAATATAAAAGTTGTTGGCTTGATAAATAAAGTCTTGAAATACATTAAAAAAAATGTTTAATTCATTTTGATTCATTTTCAAGTACAAAAACTATAGTTTAACATAACGCCTCAAAAATAGGTGGGCTGGGTAGCTCCATGACAACTCGGCAACGGCTCGTCTGAAACAAAAAAATCAAAGTCCATTAGATTCCGTATGACACCAGTTACAAAATGATCTTCGGATATAAAGTTTTATCAAAAAATAAAAAAATGGCAGATGAAAATCGAAAAAAAAGTTTTTAGAAACGCGTTTTTCGCAGTTTTTCGCAAAAAAGAGTAAAAATAAATTTTTTTAAACCATCGAAGGTCATCGTGTTGCGAATCATGTTACCAATATGTGGGTCAAATTTCAAGAGAATCGGTTTGTTAGTTTCAGAGATACGATGGAGCTAGATTTTGAAAACGTTGTTTCGAGAAAATCGCGTTTGAAGTTTATACTATGAAAAACTCTTAGCTAAACTCAACCGGCAATTCCTGCACCGTACAAAATCCCTTCTGATTGCTTATCATCGTTGATTTCTTTAAGTCTTGCTTGCTTTCGATTTTTTGAAATTTTCAAAGCGTTCTGGCCCCTTAAGATTCAAGTATGTTTCTTTCACATTTGAAATTGATTTATTCATACTTACATGGAGTCGTCGATTCCAGGGCCATATAGTAATCCTTCTGCATCCTCTGCAGCCCCTCAAAATACCTATAACTGCGAATCTAGTGTTCCGATCTTTATGAAATTTCGTGAGAATATTCTTAAAATATTGAGACTTGAGACTTAAAGAATATGCAATCAAAAAATGTTCCATTTTTCCGACCATCACAAGTGTATATAAGGCCTTAAATTCATCCACATCGAAAATTCCTGAAGCAATTAAAAATTGATTTGCGCTCAGATAATTGTTGCAAAACGATTTGTTCATTCGCTTTCTTAAAAAAACATATCATCTATCCGTAAATTTGTGGCGATATTATTTTTGGGAGTCAATGCTTTTGCCATTGTGCTTCTTTTCCACTTTTATGCCACCTCAAATTCTCCAAAATGGTCAATGTATGACACTTCAAACTGAAAATGGATAATGCTCCTTGCACTTATCCATACAAGGCGCGCTACAAATAATTTTTTTAAAGAGGCTACATCTATCTAGAGGCTCGAATAAAATGGCCAAAATCCGATTTATTTTCTGGGGAACGGTTGGTGAAAAAGAAACGCATTTTCCAACAGAAAGGTAAATCTATTGAGTGGCTTTAAAAAAATCACCCTAAAATACAAAAAAACCACGAAAACATGGCCGATAAAATTTGTGTCGCGACGTTTGGCGGTGGACACTCTCTAGCTTAAACGGTCCATCGGAAATCGAAAAACCAAATGGGTTGTTCAAGTTAACAATAAACCCGAGGCGTTGACGATCGTCGATTTTTAAAATCATTATTTTTAACAACGTGGCAACGAATTGAAACTCGCGCATACAAAATCTATGAAAAAAGTCGTCATTTTTACGTAACTATTAAAAAATGAAGATGGATTTTTAAAAAATAAGATCGTCAACGACCATCAAATGTTTCTCCCCGCATCTTCTGTAAATTTGGAAAAAATCCAACAAGTGGTTCTCGAGATATCATGTCCACCAACTTTGACAGCAGTATTTCGAGAAAAACGCGTTTAAAGTTTGAAGTATTGTGCTGCTGCCGCTCGCCCGGCCGATTGTTAGAAGCTGTAGCTCATTCAATTTTAGAAATAGTTTACTGAAATTTTCAAGCAATATAGCTAAAAGATGATACTTAAATTTCCGAAACTACTGAACGGACCCTCATGAAATTTTAACCACACATTCTTTACAACTATAGCTATATCAAGCATTTTTTTAAATGTTGATATAAAGTTTTTTTGCCAAAAACGGTGAAAAAACAGTTCTTTTTGTTTTTTCGGCAAATGTTCGCCATTTCGTTACTTTTGCATATATCAAAAATCGTATGATATGCGCTATAGCCATCAACATACTGAATCTAAAACCGTTTGATTTTTTTGTTTCGGATGATCCATCTCCGAGATTTCATCAGCAGCGCAGACCTACAATTTTTTTAGGACATTTTTTAACTTCCATTTTCGTCTATAAATAGTGACTTAAATAAATAATTTTTCAAAATGTATTTCGATAGTGTATTTATCAAAGGGTTAGGCCACTCTAGAGGCCGAAAAAATAGGCTTTTTGGGATTTTTTTTAGCAAAACTACAAAATAAATCGCGATTACAAAAAAGGGTGTTTATCATGAATATCACTGGCTGTGTACAATAATTTTTTTGAAGCGATTAATTTCCAAATGGCGGCTGTGCAGCGTTTATCTCAATACTGCATTTTTTAAGTTGGCCGGAAATACAACTCAGACAATTTTCAACCGATTCACTTGAAATGTTGAATATATCTTGAAAAATACATTTTCTATGGAAGTACGTAGGATTTTTTAAAATATTGCATAGTTCAATTTTCATCAACAATTATCTGACGATTTTTTAGGCAAATTTTTGGAAAGTGAAAAATTTCGTCAGATAATTGTTAATAACAAATGAACTATGGGGCCGTCCATAAATCACGTCATTTTAAAATAGGGGGGGGGGGTGTCTAGGCATTGGATGACGGTAACGATAATTACATTATGACCATAGGAAGGATAGGATGATTTCGGGGGGGGGGGGGGGGGGCAAAAATCAGCAAAAATCGATGACGTAATATATGGACGGCCCCTATGTTATATGAAAAAAATCCTACGTACTTCCATAGATAATGTATTTTTCAAGATATATTCAACATTTCAAGTGAATCGGTTGCAATTTGTCTGAGTTATGTTTCCGGCCAACTTGAAAATGCAGTTTTGAGATAACCGCTGCACAGCCGCCATTTTGAAATGAATCACTTCGAAAAAATTATTGTATACAGTCACTGATATATATGATAAACACCCCTTTTTGTAATCTCGATTTATTTTGTACTTTTTCTGAAGAAAAAAAATCCTCAAAAAGCCTATTTTTTCGGCCTCTAGCGTGGCCTGAGGCCTTAAGTGTAACAACTTTTATATAAATATCTACGATATAAACCTACCAAAAAAATCATGCAAGCAGCCTTTTTACCGTCCCTTAAAAATTATTGGGCAGTGAGAGAACCGAAAAAGAAAACAGAGCTCAAAATTGTGCCACCCTAATGTAGCCCGTTGATCCCGCTATCGTCATTACTGTCTCGCGACGATCCAATTTTTCTTTCGGCTTTCAGATCCGGCACCGGAAGCCTGCAACGGTGCGGTTGCGTCGAGCGTTTCGGCGGGAGCGCAGGATCTCCGCAGCGCTCTGGCAGCTCTCGTACTTCCGGTCTTCATATTCACCGAGATCATCTAGGCGAAAATAAGTTCGTACCGTTTGGACGATTGTCCAGAGTGATCCTCGCAAGCCGTCTCTCGTTCGTACGTCTCAGAATCGTGATCTCGTCCTCGAGCGGCCCCGTCAGGATATTCGGAGCACCCTTCCGCGATAGACGAGGACGGGGAGGAGAAGATAGGGACAAAAACGAGAAGAGAGCGAGAGAGAAAGAGGGAGCGACAGTGAGCGAGAACAGATGCTCGGAGTGGCCGCTTAATTGTTGAGTAAATGAGGTCGGGGGACGATTAATTGAAAAACAAAAATATTACGATTAATTGAAAATAAAAATATCAAGACGCCCCGGAATGAAGTGAAAAAATTCATATATATATACAGAGGTACGTACGTTCGTCGCGTCTCGACTGTGAAGAGACTCCAAGTGAATTACGAGTCGATATTCGAGTCCGAGTGACCTCAGGACAGAAATGCTAAATTCCCATCGTTACAAATTGTTTTTCGAAACACGAAACCAACATTAATTGCAGAATACAATCGATCTTCGATATAAGAAATAAAATATAAAAAACTAGCCCAAAATCGATTAGCCGAATTTTCCGAAGTGTCTCCGCGAATCGTATGAATTTACTGCAGGCAGATAATTCGAGGTCAGTAACAGAACTGAAACAGTACAAGAATGAAAAAGCAAATGCGGAGAAATCGAAGATTAAAAATAAACACTTCCAGGTTCGTTTCCGACATAAATATATATTTCATTCTCGACCAGCAGTGGAGCGAGTTGCCCGAAGCAAACAGCCAGCAAAGAACGAGCAAACCAACGGGATGCGGATTACTCCTCGCAAATAACTTTAAATGTTGAACGTGAAATCGAGAAACTTTATTTACAAACAAACATTCCGAATTCTAGGGAATACACGGCAGAACAAAAAACACCATAAAACGTAGGAAAAAGGATACTATAGGGAGGCTCGAGTGCGATGATAATCGGCAGCATAGAGAATATCAATAAACGAAGAAAAAATTGACGATTTAACGTGAGCAAAAAAAAAACGATACCAGATAAAAGAAGTGAAAAACTGGAAATAAAAGATTTAGGATTAAAGTGGCACTGTGCAAGACATTTTTGCAATATATATATACATATATATATATATATTCTACGTGATGTATAGGTTAGGTCAGAATATATTGCTGCGAGTAGCGGACGACACCCGCTCCGAGAAAATATTTTTAAGGGATGCCTAACATAAATATAAATAAAAACTGACAAGAGAAAAAAAAGACACGCATATAAATATACAAATAGAAGTAACGACGGGTTTTTTTGGGTTTCTGGGACGTGGCGCGGCGTCCCGGGAAAAAAAAACATGTCGAAAAAGAGCTCGTATAAACACAAACGTAACAGTCTATCTTTCTTGCATCGCTCGTCCATCGAAGTGAGTCTCGAGAGCAACAAAAAGAGAGCTTGGCCGATTAAAAATCGATCAAGTCGAATAATTAACGAACGCATGATAGATGGGACAATTTGAGACGGAGAATGCCGACGAAACATCGATGTTGGGATGAAAGAGATGTATATGAGCGAGTCGACGAATCGCACGAAACGCGTCCAACGTGAATCTTCCATTTGGTACATATCACCTATACATACACGATACGTATTGATAATGACAGAATTAATTGATGAGGCGAAAATAAATAGGGGTTATCTATATATATATATATTTACAGAGTGTCCCTCTTATCTCTGCCACCCGAAATAACTCGGTAATTATCAACGTCACAAAAAAATGTTCCATACAAAAGTTGTACGGTGTGAAGGGAGCCATCAAATGCGACCAATTTCTTCTTATTTCGGTGGAGGCGCTGGCGCACAGTGAAGGTCACCTCCACTCTTTTAAATGGAATGGTACATTTTTTTCAACCATCTTGTGGAGCACCTCAAGCCGCATAAAAAACATTAGGGGGTCAAGGTCGTTCAAGGTCACTCAAGGTCACCTATCAAAATGAAATACAAATCTAAATATCTTTAGATTTGAATATATATTTAGATTTGTATCATCGATACTGTCCTTGAATGACCTTGAATGACCTTGAATGACTTTGACTCCCAATGTTTTTTATGCGGCTTGAGGTGCTCCACAAGATGGTTGAAAAAAAGTGGAGGTGACCTTCACTCTGCGTCAGCGCCTCCACGGAAATAAAAAAAAATTTGGCGCATTTGATGGCCCCCTTCACACCGTACAACTTTTGTCTGGAACATTTTTTTCTGACGTCGATAATTACCGAGTTATTTCGGGTGGTAGAGATAAGAGAAACACCTTGTATTTATATATATATATATATATATATATATATATATATATGATGGAATAAATATAAATCTATATATATGTAATTATACAGACGTATATATGAATTGATTAGAGCATATGAATCGGTGTATGAATTAATGAACTAATTGATTATGTAACTAGAACGATGCTAAAAAAAATCGGCATACCCGGTAATTTATTTTTTCGTCCCACACAAACACAAATATAACACTCATCGATCTTTCGACGCTGAAGTCACTCTGGCTTGAATTTATCGGCACTGCGTGCGAAAACGCAAATAAATTCGCCTGTAACGAAAGAGGAACCATCAGCCGAATGAGAAAAATTAACGGTGCGTTTTTTTCGGCTCAGAAACGTAGCATAAAACGAAACTATTCGCACTTGTGCAGTGAAACGGCTGAGTGTTGCTATCGAGAGAAAAAAAGCACACAAAAAAGGCGAAATATACAAAAATGATGAAAAATATTTTAAAAATTCCGCGAGTAGTCGCGTAGTTTTAGAAGCCCTCGGAGGGAGACGAGCGGATGGTCGATTTTTTTTTTCAATTTTCTCGAAACGGGTATACGTAATCTCTAAGAGAAGGCTACGGGAAAAGAAAAGAGAGAAAGAACTATCATTGTTACCACTATCACCATGCACGGACACGCAAACTTTCCTTAAATCACATATCATTAATCGTTAATTAGTGTAATTATTAGCCATCGGCCGAAGCAGCATCGACGTTTTTAGTGCCTCGACGTGAGAAAGAGGGGGAGAGACGCTTGGATGCACATTGAGAGGGTGTTCGTTAAAAGTTCTGTTGAATTTACTACTATCGGGAAAATAAATAAACTGTAATTCTTTAGACAAGTGAATTTTCCGAAAAATGAGTCAGAAATTATTTGTTTTGCTATTTTCTCATTTATTGGGTTTTACATTATGATATTCAGTCGGGGAGGCTTAAATTCACCCCCCCCCCCCCCCCCCCGACTCCAATGAAAAGTGATGGGGTTTTGAAGTTCGCGGAAACACGTGACAGAATAGGGCATTTTTGAACATTTCCATGCCTATATTGGGTTTGTTTGGGTTTTTAAAAAATTCGACATTATTTTTGACGATTATGTGCTCGTAAAAAAATTGTTAATGAAAAATGTCAGCTTCCCCCAATTGAATATCATCAATTATAACCCAATAAATGATATTTTATGGCAGAATTCGGATTATATTTTGCGAATAGGTCACTTATCTAAAGAATTACCAAATGAACTATTGGGAAAATAAACATCGCAGGAAATGCCTTGACAAAGTTTTTCCGACGATCATTCGCGAGAACTATCGTAGAACGTAAAGTGAACATTCTGTAAAAAAAAAAACAAAATCGAACACCCTCAATAAGATGGAACTATGGATGTTGAATAGCAACTACTCGAAATAAAAACTATTCGAATAATTAATAGTGCTCGCGGTAACACGATTACTATTGATGTTCAATATGAATTATTTGGAACGGAAATTATTATCGACATAGACGCTTTGTGATAGTGATAATAATTAAAATTTAATAGTAACAACTCGTTCGCCGACATTTTTTTTCCGCACTCTACTTGTGATCCATTGATCATTCTTCTATTTCCTTTCACTCTAGCCCTCGTACACCCTGGTAAAAGTACTGAAAATTATTTTTGTATATTCCTCGTTGAATCGTCCCTGCATCCTCACTTTGTCTAGCTCATTCTTTTGTAACCATTTCTCGTTATCTCAAGGGGGAAATCCCTCTAGACGCACGAAAACGAGTCATTTTTCATGATTTTTTTACAGGTTATACACTAATCGTATCATTTTCAAATTTTGACATTATCTTGTTACAAGCTTCAAGTGTTAATTTTTTTTTAACAAAACAAAATGGCCATAAGACCTTGAGGCGTTTTTGAAAAACCTGCTTATGCTATGGCTCGAAAAGTTATTGACTGATCTGGCTAAAATTTTAGGAGGTTCCTCACTATAACATTATTGGAAGGATATGCGTATAAAGTATAAAAAAGTATAAAATAAAAAATTAACCAGGCTATGTAATCAAATGTTCGTATTTTTGACCATTTTCTCGACAAATTTTACCCCAAAAAAGTAATTTATTTACACGGTAACCTTAAAACTTTAGGTACATCCTTCCAATAATGTCACAGTGAGAAAGCTCCCAAATTTTCAGCCAGATCGACCAATAACTTTTTGAG
Organism: Ophion ellenae; assembly: GCA_963210295.1. Classification (NCBI taxonomy): domain Eukaryota; kingdom Metazoa; phylum Arthropoda; class Insecta; order Hymenoptera; family Ichneumonidae; genus Ophion; species Ophion ellenae. The sequence goes on along the minus strand of OY723393.1, from coordinate 24,562,411 downwards.
CTATGACATGGGCAATTTTTCAAAATTATATGTACTTACAACGCCGCCATTTTGTCTTGTTTAAAAAAGGAAACTTTTTTTTTAACACTCGAAAGTAGTAATAAGATAATAACAAAATTTAAAAATGATGCGATTATTTCATCACCTTTAAAAAAATGCATGAACGATGACTCATTTTCGGGCGTCTAAAGGGATTTCCCCCCTTAATCAATGGAGACATTTGTCCACGTGAGCTCTATATATCAATGCCTGAACGAAAAATGGTGTCAATTTGGGCCTGCTTTGTAAATCACGCTTCTTATCGTTGTTTTTTCATCCTCCGCGTTATACGCCACCCCCTGTGCCCAAAAACTACCCCTAATGTAAACATGCTGCAGATTATTTTTGTATCTCACGATCGCGACGATCGTTCGTAAAACGTCAATCGCTCTTCCTTCTTCGTACCTTTCTTTTTTTTCCTCTTCGTACTACCTGAATCGTCGCTCTTCGATGTCTCTCGGAGCTTGCGAACTGTCACTCGCGTCTGGTAAAATTTTTCCCTACCCTCGACGATTTCACGTTGCAAAGTCGAACGTTTTGGGAAATTCGAGAATCAAGAGATCAAAAATGTGTCGTTAATTTTTCGGGTTGAAAGCGACGAGACATTGGAGATGATCGACAAGTGGGAATTTTCTCCCATTTCCACGTACATTTTCTCACCCTCCGTGTGAAATGTTCGGGCCAACGTTGTCCGCATCCCTCGCGCTCACCGAAACTATCCTCAAAGGACAATCACTGTAGTACAGTCGTGCTGTATATTGGAATCGGGATTTTTTTTAAAGGCTAGTTTTTAGAGGGATGATTTTATAGGTGTCGAGGGTGCTAAATCCAAGTTTGCCTAAAGATCGGGGTGTAGGGCCTTTTTAGGGGATGAAGGGGGATGGGGCTGGTTTAATGAGAAAGTACAACCCCTACGAGGTCGACGCCGGGAGACAAAATGTTCGGAAAAATTCGGGCTTTATTTTTGTCCACAGCGCCGAAGTCGTGTAACTTCATTTTGGGGGTGAAAAAGTGGAGAGAAGTTTTGAAAAATCAGTTTTAATTCGATAACTCTTTAGGAAAAATTCATACAATTTTTGTTTAAATGGGAACATTGTAGCCCTTGAAAAGACGCGTCGATCGAGTATTTGATCATCCCTCACCGATGATATTTTCACGCCAAAAAAAAATTGTTGAAATATCGAGAAAAAAATTGTTTATTGAATAACTAGAAAACATTCGATTTTTCGGTGATGGTTCGAATGTACGAAATGTAAAGAATAATTTTCTCTGTATTTTCGTTTTTTTGGAGAACCCTTGAATTTTGCTTTTTTTAACCCCTCTCGGGGGTGAAAAAATCAACCTCAAGCTACAATTCAATTCAAGCTACAAATTAATCCACGGCGGCAAATTCGTGCGGTCGACCTCGCCCACCGACCTCTTAGGGGTTGTAGTTTCGCATCAATCCACCCCCATCCCCTAAAAAAACCTTGCACCCCGATTTTTAGGCAAACTTGGATTTAGCACCCGCGGTACTTACATAATCACCCGTAAAAAACAGGCATTCTAATTTTTTCCGATTACGGGATTTTTCAGCGACAGCGCGACTGTACTGCTCGGCTATATTTGCTTGCAGAATTCCATTCGTTTCGAGTGCTCGTGGCGATGAAGAAAATAAATCAACCTTATCCTTCCCGATCGAAAATTTTTTCAAGAACGCATACATTTTTTTTTCTGTTATGCAACAACAAATCAACGAAGTAGAATACGTTTTTGTTGTAAGATTAAAAGAAACACTCACATCAGGCCTACCGACTTGTTATTGGTAAATACGACGAAGACAAAATAGGCATTGAGAATTAAAAAATTGTTCGGTGCAGAAGAAAAAATCCTAAGGTAGAAAATTTCCACGAGCGTCTCAACGAATAAAGAAGGAAAGATCTAAACGATAGCGAGACAGGGATAAAGAGGCGACGGAAAAAAAAGATAATAAGAAACAATATTTACGAAATCACGGTAAGGGAGGGAAGATATTGCAACAATGAGCAAATAGACTGTTTGACAAGGACGAAAGAAGGTATGAAGAAGAATAGGGTGAAAAAGGACAAGGAGGGTATCAGCTGACGATCTTTCGTATTCTTATACAATTCTTAAGGGGAGATATACACCTAGGAGCCGGAAAAATGGGCATTTTTGTGAATTTTTTGAAGGAAAACTATTTGAAATTTGAATTTGGGGTTTTAATTATCTAAAAGTAAATACATTCAAAAATATGTTTAATTTTCTTTATTTAAAAATATCAAAAATATACAAGGATATTGTATGATCCTTGGAGCGTCGTATAAAAATCTGCGTAAAAAAAACCAAAAAGATTATAAAATTAGATACTATAATCTAGTACTTGTCATAGCCGATATTGAAAATATCGATTTATGACAAAATGGCGGACGTTTGAACATAAATAGTGATTTTTGGGCCAAAAATTAGTTATTTTGCCTATAAAACAAAAACTAAGTAACGGAAAAAAGATCCTATGACGAGTACTAGATAATGGTGTATAGAATAACCACAAAAAACCTCAAGGCAATCGGTTCATTGGTTTTCGAGAAATTTTTGGTGCCGATTTGAAAAACGTGGTTTTGAGAAAAACGCGTTTGAAAATTTGGGAATGAATAAATCATGAAATTTGTCAACTCACATGGAATCATCGATACCAGGCCCATAGTGTGGGTCTTCTACGGTCGACGGAATGTTCACAGCTTCTTAATCCTCCACCTCGACCATCTAGGTGTATATCTCTCCTTAAATCCATCGAGCTTGTGAACTTGGCACCCCATATACAAAAGAAATGAATAAAAATAGAACGAGAATAAATCACGCGTATAAACACACACAAAAACGCAAACGAGTTAACTAAAAACTGTTTAAAAACAAACGAAAAACAGAGCGGTGAAAAAGAAACGAGGAGAACAAAGAAATCTCTATATAAATTTTGTATTTTCGTGTAGTTCGATAAAGGCTGTCCGAGATGCGGCCGCTTAGCGTTTAACGACGAAGGAATGAAGCAACTTGCGCCACGAGATATCGACGATTAACGAACAAATAGAGGTGAGAATATCACACAGGGAATTGCGCGAACGAATTATCGAAACGAGAGCAAAAAAGTAACGTTTTCGAATAATCCTCGACTCCCTTAAGATCCGGCCGGCTCTTCACGGCCGTACGACCAACGACGAAAACGTCGACGATTCACGCGTCCTCCAAAAAAAAAAAAATTCTTTACTCTCTTTTGTAAACGACAAAACTCTCGCCAAACGTTCGAATTGGAAAAACGACATTTTTCGTCAAAATTCTACACACGGAGAATAGATCGAGGCAACTATTGAATTTAGTGATAACAAATCTATTGTCGTATTTGTTGTCAGCGCTAATTTCGAAAATGTCAAACGTCGTTTCTATCACAGTTTCTTAGACGCTTATCAAATTTCGAACTATAGAACTTTGAGCGCCGACAGTCTGGAGCTGAACAGCATTCACTTGTATATAAAAAATTTCAAAACAAATGCCGCGAAAAAATAAACGGTAAACGGAGACAAAATGTTGAGAACGCGGACAAGTGAGCGTATGCAAATTGTGGAGTGGTGCAGTGTCTAGTGTTCCTCACGACTCCTTCTGTGCGAAGTCAATGTAGCTCGTAGATGTTTATTCTTTAATGTTAAATCGTAATTAGAGACGGTAAACGAGAGAACGAAAAAACAATTGCGTAGCTCGTGGAGAATACAATCTGCAAGAAGTGAAATCGAAAGAAAAAGTGGCTGTAAATAAGTACGTAATGTTTAATGACCTAAGACTATTAAAAGAAAATTACGACTATCTCGTAGTGCATAAACATATATATATATATACTGTTACATGTGTAAGTGTGTGTTATACTACGAAACCGTAGTATGAAATACGATGTTACGATTTCTGAGCGTGTATTCCGGTCGAGCTTGAATCCCCACGTACTTTATGACATGTATGTGTGTGTGTATGTATATATATATATATATATATATATATATATATATATATATATGTGTATATGTATATGTATATGTATATGGGAAATTTCATCCCATTTCACCTAACCCATGACCCCGACCTTTTTTTGTTTTCCTGATTCTTTTTTGTAAAATTGTACCCCATGAAAGGAACATCCACACCAATTTTTAGATTTTTATCTCTTCTCTTTTAGGAGTTATAATTTTTCAACAATAGTCGATTGCGGAAGTTTCGGAAACGTTTAAACGCTGATAACTCCTGAACTAATTGAGATATCGACAAATGTCAATCCATCATTTCTTTTCATTTTGAAGCATACTTTTGTTAAAAAATATGAAAAAGTATATGAATTATCAATGTCAACGTTTTTTGCATCTAAATTGAAAACCACTATTTTTAAAGATGATCACCTTTTTTTATTTTTTTCCTAAAATTCTCGAAAATAGAGTGACCCGTTCTATGATTTTTAAGACTAGTCTCATCGTGGGCCCATTTTTCCTTCGATTTTTTTTCGACTTAGTCATGTTTTTTTTTCTAAGATTATTTACATTTTAATGTCCAATAACGCTATCAATGATTTTGTGATTTCCAATTCGGCTTCGACAGACCCGAAGCGGTTTATTTTTAATTTGTACTGAATACAACGAATTTTGTTTTTTTATTCAAAATCATTTGTTTTTCGTTAAATTCAGCACAAACTAAAAATAAACCGTTTCGGATCTGTCGAAGCCGAATTGAAAATCCCAAAAGCATTAACAGCCTTTTTGGACAATGAAATGAGCAGGATTTTCTAAAAAAATATGATTTATTCGAACAAAAATAGAAGGAGAAATGGGCCCACGATGAGACTAGTCTTAAAAATCATACAATGGGTCACTCTATTTTAGAGAATTTTTTGAAAAAAAATAAAAACAGGCCACCGTCTTTAAAAGCATAGTTTTCACTTTCAAGCATAGTATGCTCAAAATGAAAAAAAAATTATGCAGTGACATTTGTCGATATCTCAGTTAGTTCAGGAGTTATCAGCGTTTAATTGTTTCCAAAACTCCAGAAATCGACATTTATTGTAAAATTATAACTCCTAAAAGAGAAGAGACAAAAATCTAAAAAATTGACGAGGGTGTTCCTTTCATGAGGTACAATTTTGCAAAAAAAAATCAGGGCAACCCAAAATGATCTTCGTCACGGGCTAGGTGAAATGACGTGGAATTTCTCATATACATAGAGATGCATACATACGTACATACATACATACATACATATATATATATATATATATATATATATATATATATATATATATATATATATATATATATATATATATATATATATATATATATATATATATATATATATATATATATATATATATATATATATATATATATATATATATATGCATATATGCATATATATGAACTGTATGCATTTCCCATCATCCCATCAACTTTATAATCTTCGTTAATATAAAGCTATCAAGACCCCTTTCTCGCGGTGTCTGACTAACGGCGCCCCCTTCAATTCAATTACTCAGCCACGATCATTCAATTTTCAACAATTCAACAAATCATCCACTATACCGCGAGGATTCAATCAGCAGAACCCCCACTTGAGACCCGGTTATTCTTACTATTATTTCATGGAGGACAATTTCACTGTTTCATCCAACGCTAGAGAGTATTAATTTTTCATTTACTTTTCATTAGAACAATAACGCTTAGTATCACTTCTTTCCATCGTCGTTATGTACTCCCAAAAAGTCGTGGCGCTTGAAAAAAATAATTTGGTAAAATATTATTATTATTATTATTATTATTATTATTATTAATAGTGAACGCAAAAAGAGCGTAAACAGTAGAACATTTTTATAATGACGAGGTCGTTTGTGCACTCCATTAAACTCTTGGATCATGACCAGTTGGATTATCGAAAAAATTATTGTGAAAGGAAACCCCCAGAAGTATTTTGACGAGATTTTTTTTTCAAACTGCCTTTACGAGCCCTCGTCGCGCGATACGTTTTTTTCAGGGTGTCTCCTACGCGTATCTCACTCCAATTACCATATTTCTTACGTGGCCCGCGTCTCCCGAGACTCCGGAGTTACTCAATAAAAATTTTATTTTTCACAATGATAAAATATCATTTTATCGACTTTTGTCACACTCGTAATCGAAGATTCCGCGACAAAGATTTAAACGGCGTATCGTGGGAGAGGAAGGCGACGAAGAGGATCGAGGACAAATGGTTAGTGGAGGAAAAAAAAACTGCATAAATATATAACTCGATTGACCTTTCCCGAAATTTATTCGCTCATCGTTTTATTTCGTTGCCTTCGATGCACTGTTTGATGATTCTGCCACGTTTTTAATTGGAGGATCGGGACAACTTCGGGTCCACTGCAAATGAATTTAAGGTTGCCGATTGTGAAAACGAAGGAGGTATAGGAAAAGAAAGCGGAATAGAAAGGCCCGGACGAAAATATTTAACGCGATCGTTGCTCGGATAAGAGATGAGTGAGAAGAAGAGAGAGAGAGAGAAAGATCGGGAGAAAAAGAGAGACCATCTCTACCTATCGATCCGACAATCCGTCGTCCCGTAGAAAAATATATTCCGCTGGATAATTTATACCATTACTTATATGTAGATATATATTGATGTATATACCGGGTGTTCCATTTTAATCTTACACCTGATTTATCTCGAAAAATACTGCTCTAACTAAGTACTGAGTATAATAAAACTTTGAGGCTCCAAATTGGAACGTTGAAAAAAAATATTTTTTCATCCAAAATTCAAAATGGCGACGTTAAGATGGCCGACCTGTTTTCTCAAATTGGATCATAAATATTTACACTAAAACATTTATCAGGCCAAAACCAACAACTTCTGTACGAAAAGTTTTTCGATAACACGACAATTTTTAGGTTAGGATACCATTTTTCACTATTTTAACGATATCCGGAATGTACCACGAGGAGGTAAAGTCTTCAACATCCCTTGTGTCAGTGCGCGTGTTGGTGTGGGTTTGTTTGGGTTTGTTCGATAACGCAAACAAAGCCATACAAGGATTAGGCATCTGCGACTCGTTTCTTCCGTCATCAAACAAACCCACGTGTAAGTATGCGTGTGAATTTGTTTGGATTTGTTCGACAACGGAAGTGACGAGCCGCTTAGACTTAATACTCGTTTTGGTTTGTTTGGGCTATCGAACAAATCCAAACGATCCCAAACAAACGCAAACAAACTCACACCCACACATTTACACGCACACGTACACTAGAGAGCTGAAGGTTTCACCTCTTCGTGGTACATTCCGAATAACGCCAAAATAGTAAAAAAATGGGTTTCTAACCTCAAAATTATGAACGCTATCAAAAAACTTTTCCTACAAAAGCTGTTAGTATTGGCCTGATAAATGTTTTAGTGCAAAAAAATGAATGATCCCATATTTTAAAAAACGGACCAAACATCTTAACGTCACCATTTTGAATTTTGGACCAAGAAAGATTTTTTTTAACGTCCCAATTTGATGCCTAAAAGTTTTATTGGGCTCAATACTTAATCGGACCAGTATTTTTCGAGATAATTCAGGTGTAAGATAAAAATGGGACACCCAGTATATATATATATATATATATATATATATATATATATATATATATATATATATATGGGACATTCCACGCCATTTCACCTAGCCCCTGACCCCGATCATGTTTGGTTTTCCTTTTATTTTTTGTCGTAAAATTGTACCCCATGGAAGGAATATCCACACCAATTTTTAGATTTTTATCTCTTCTCCTTCAGGAGTTATAATTTTCCAAAAAATGTCGATTCCGGAAGTTTTGGAAACCTTCAAACGCTGATAACTCCTGAACTAATTGAGATATCGACAAATGTCACTATATCATGTTTTTTTTTCATTTTTAAGCATACTTTCGTTAAAAAATATGAAAAAATTATGAATAATCAATGTCAAGGTTTTTTTGCTTCTAAAGTGAAAATTATTCATTTCAAATATGATTACCATTTTTAAACTCTTTAAAAAAATTCTCTAAAATAGAGTGACCCATTTTATGATTTTTGAGACTAGTCTCATCGTGGGCCTATTTATCCTTCTATTTTTTTTCGAATTAATCATATTTTTTCGAGAAGATTTTTATCATTTTAGTGTCCAATAATGCTATTAATGGTTTTGTGATTTCCAATTCGGCTTCGACAGGCCTGAATGCCCCACATATATATGCATGTATGTATATATACCTGAGCGTCCAACATCATCCGCAGCCTCGCCTAACTTCTCTGCCTCGTTCTTTATCTCTATCCGTCCTTTTTCGTCCATCCGTTCGAGTCTCGTCGCGATACCAAGTGGTTCTCGCACACATACGTGGATGTAGGTCGGCACTTTTCCTTCCTCTTCTTCTTTCACCGCAGACTCCCGATGAAAATTATTTTAAAAAAAGAAAGCTAAAATACGGACCTGAGCAGCAAAGAAAAAAAAAATCCAGGCCCCAAATTTCGTATCGTGGCGTGGAGTGAGATGGAACGCCGGGCAATCGTAAATTCAGCCGCGCAAAATGACGATTCAACAGTCCATTATATTCAATGCAATTAGAAGATTCGTATGGATTAAATAAATTCGTAAAGGCGTCAAACGTGCACGCATTTACGAGACAAACGTTCGGGACCATAATTCTTCCTCGCGTCGCTCACGCTACCTACAATACATACTTAGTCAATTAATGATGACGAGCTTCGTTGTCATTTCGTGGCACATGACCGAATATACGATTCAAACGGGAATACCTCGCTTTAGAATCTAATTTTCTTTCGGTCCTTCTTTCCGATCCATGCTACCGATCGTTCTCGTCTGCTCGAGCGTTGAACCTCGAGGAGTTAAAAAGAAAAACGACCTGCTTTATTTTTTTTTCTCACCTGTGCGAGTGTGTTTCGTGTCTTGGTTCCTGTCCCTTCCACTCTTCCTTCATCCCCGCGCACTCCTCCCGTCGCCAGCACGCACTGTAAGCTCTAGACTTTGAGAAAGAAGGTACGTTTTTTCGACACTCACGAACTTTCTCAACCAGAGACGAGGCAATGCTTGATATATGTGTATACATATATGTACACGCGTATTATCGTCGTTATTATTGTTTGTGTGATTGCAAGAGGTTACGATAGAGGATTGACAATAAATATGGATTATCGTTCGAATTAAAATCGAATATAAATATGTTAAGATGTAAATCCATTTGCTGACAATTGTTAGACCAGATGTAAATGTTGTCGGTCCTCGAGCGATATTTGTAGGATATATATATGTCGATCGAGCACGCCCCGTCGTGCTTGCTTCACTCAATATGTCTCACGTGTCATTCTTGCTCGAAATATTACGTTTTATTGGTACACTTGAATTTTGTTTTCTTTTTTTTAATAATTTTTACCTAATGTGAATTTTATTTAGAAATATTTTGCCTTCAAACGAACCGACGATATGTGCGACGGATATTATATTTAATAATATTAGGTTATATATAAAATTTATGAATGTTAACAATACGTGTAATTATTATACAAGCGTATATATATATAAATATATATATATATATGAATAACTGGAGCTATGTAACAGAAGATTAATGTAGTTAAATAAAGATAAACGAATTACAGAAGATATAGGACATCTCCGCGTCCTCAGAAATTTGCATAACCTTGCCATTTTCATTTGGGCTGAGAAGTACGGGTGGTTTCTACTCGAAGGCAAACACTGCGTGATTTTTTAACGGGTTCTACCTAGTTCTATTAGCCGAAAACAGCTCATTTTTGTTTTTTTTTTTTTTAGAAAATCGCGGCGATAACATTTTTACGAAATTTTGGTCCTTGATAAAGTATCATCTAAAGAACACTCTGCAATTTTTGGATCTAAAAATATTAAATTATAATCGATTTATTTATAATTAACATATTTAATTATAATCGATGTGTTTATAATTAAAATATATAATTATAATCGATGTGTTTATGATTAAAATATTTAATTATAATCGACATATTTATAATTAAAATATTCCATTATAATCGACGTATTTATAATCAAAATATTTCATTATTAGCGATAAAAAAATTTAACAGATCTCGTTATTATATTAGGTTGTCCTATGATTAAACGAAGGAATTTACCAAATAACAAATTTAGACAAAATGGCGCGTGTTCAAAGTGAATCTTAATTTTTTGCGAAAAAAATGGGCATTTTTCGTTCACCAAATCGAAAGTAAACATCGGAAAAAAACGTACTTTCGAGAAAAAAAGCTTTTAAAGTTTCGAACGAAGCTCCGAGCTTTCTCACGGGCGTCAACATAACAGCCTATAAATTTGTCAATTTTCATCCGGTCTCCTGGAAATTTTCAGGGAACATTTATAACATGATATACTGTCAAAATATATTGGTTTTGGAAAAAGTGATTTTTCGACTTTTACAACTAGCTATAACCCCTTAAAGGCCATTCGAACCTTTTATTTTCGTATTATTTCTTCAGCCATACTTCCATCAGTTATGCCAATTCCACGGTCACGTGTGCAAGCAACCAAATCCTTTTATTTCACTACTCCGTGTCATTTACTGTAAAAAAATTGTATTACTTCTCTCGTTTCGCAGATTTTATTATTTTACACTTTTTACCTGCTAGAGCTTTGCTCGCCCTCGCAATAAATCATATGACGAGATTAATTAATTCCATGTACTTGTTCGTGGGAGAACTCTATTTGTAAGTGGAACAGTCTTATCAAGAAATATAAAAATTGCTTTTTCACATTTTCATATGCTCTCAATTTCTTTAGCTCTGCTCAAGCCTAAATAACAAAAAAAAAAACTTGTCATTAATATTTTGAATCCAAACAAAATGTGGTACTAAAATCGCGAGTATCAGATTTCCAATTGAACAAAATAAAAATGAAACCATAGCCTCTCTCGTTTCCTTCGATTCCACAGAATTCTCTCACGGCCCCTATTTTCTATCTGACAGTAACGACTTTCGTATAAAATTCGTAACACATTCCGCATAAAATTACCAGAAAAAAAAACGTTTACTATCCCTGACGACATATATATTTGTCTTCGGGCTAACTGTGTTCAGGTCGTACTGACAACGAATTTACTACTCGTCGATGACTAATTCCGCTCGAGATGAATATTTCTCAAAATTCCGAAAGCTTATACAAATGACCGGCCACACTTTCAAGTTCTCCGCAATAAACGCGAGTCAAATATTATAGGCCTGTCAAATTATTCGTTCCTTCGAGAGGAAAAGACGCGTGCGCCAACGGTCCATCGCTTTCGTGAAATTCTCATCCGGCCCGGTGGCATTTCAGCGTCGCGGAAATTTTTTCTCTCCGAAAAAATCCTCGCTTAAAGGTCTGCAAAGGCCTGAAAAAAGAAACAAATGCGAATGAAATAAGCAATAACGAGATATCGCAGGAATTAAGTATCGTTGGCAAAAAAAGAATTGTTTTCGATGGCGGCGTTTGACGATGTTTGCGATAGTACGAGCTACTACATGGTCACGAGATCTCTATTTTTTTTCCTCCTCAAATTCCAATATTAAATTGTCATTCGTTTTCCGGCATCGACAGAAGAACATAAATAACGCCATTTTTTTCTTGTTTACAATCAAGTCTTTCCGACAATTGTTTGCTTTTTGTTCGTTCGTTTATTACGATAAAAATAATAAAGACCTTCGCTCAAGCTCGCCGTGGATGACATACAGCGGCGAAACACGATGCGAGAATATTGGTTATATTTAAAGCAGGTGTGTCATCGGTTCGACGAATTAATTTTGCATTCGGTATCTCATTTGCATCGAGCCCAGAGAAACAGGTAAGCCAAAAATACCAATTTTTTTCACGTTTTCAGATTGATTTAATTGGTGTTAATATATTTGTCACGAGAATTCAATTATGATAATTCGATGTTTCTTTTCGGCAATTTTATTTGTGAAAAATTCAACTTCCTCGTGTCCAGAATGAGTGAAAATTGGGTTTGGTTATTCAACAGGGTCGGAGAGAAATTCACAGTGTTTCGATAAATATAGCGATGAAGAAACCAAAGCCTTTGGCGAGTGGAAGTAGTTCAAGCCAGGCAGGAACAGGTAAGCCAAGAAATACCATTTTTCCACGTTCTCAGATTGATTTAATTGGTGTTAAGGGGCTATACCAGTGTGAAAGCTGAAAATATGGGTGATTTTCGGGAATTTTTTGGAAGGAAAGTACTCAATTAAATGTTTTGAAAAATTAAGAATATATTTGGCTATATTTGGCCTAGATTACATAATTTTTTCATAGAAAAACATTGAGATCCAAGCGACTTATGCGCTGCCTTCGGAGGCGCCAAAAAAAAAGTTCCTCCACTGCTGACATGATTCCGGCCGATTAAGTAGCTGAAACCGAAAATGGAAAAAATGTCGTTAAACTGGAAGGTATTTCCTGTACAATGACGTAGGATTTTCGAAAAATATCAAAATCTAACAAAATGGCGTAGTTATGAAAAAAAGTCTGTTTTCTTGCCTATAAAATAGTCGTTTTTTTCAATGCCAAATCATCAATTTTCATCCAATCAAAAATATCCTACGTCATTGTAGAACAAATATATTCAAGAGTACTCAGTTGAAATTTCAAGTCAATCGGATAATTGCTCTTTGAGTTACAATGTCAGCAAATTTGAAAAATCTTATTTCGAGAAAGTCGCGTTTAAAGATTTAACTATCGATTTTTGCAAGATAAAATGATATTGATGTAAATTATATAAATGATAATGATATTCTTGAAAGTATAAACTGTCGAAAGAGGCGACAAAAAAATCGATTTTTTGGAAGTGTCACACTGGATGGCCCCTTAAGGGATATGGATAACCGTGGAATTTTGAAAATTCAATTTTCGGCTTATTTTATTTTCTTATTGCGTAGAGTCTTGACTTTGATTTGGTTAAAAGATTTCGGAAAAATTCCAAAAATTGACCGAGTTATGTCGATTTTAGTGGAGCAGGTCAGAACGTCCCATTGCGTTACGGCTCTAGCGCTGCGCGGTGCATTGTATGGTTTCTAAAGTCATTGATGTGACTTTGTCCAATCCGGCTATTTGATTGTTGTAAGGTGCAGGAATTGCAGATTGAAGGTACTAAAATAATTGTCATTTTATCTCAAGCGAGTAGTCCATACACCAAGGCATTTTCTTACGATTAAACTTTTCAAATAACAATTGAGACGAAAGAGTGCATTTCATAGATAGAAATTTTAAATGAAAGGTGTTTAATTTTTTTTACTAGCTCTATTAGTAATGGAGATATAAGCGACGAAAATTAATCCCATTGCCTCTCACTTAACGTTTAGTTCCTTGGACTCATCGTTCCGTCTTTCTCATAAAAATGTTCCTTGCTCATATCTCCATTACTAATGAAGCTATCGAAAAAAATGAGACATTTTTTATTATCAATTAAAAAAGAAACATCTTTTATTTTAAACTTTTTTCTACAAAATGCACTTTTTCGTCACAATCGTCATTATAACAATTCAATTGTCTATAACGGGAAAACACGATTCTAGAACAAAATAAATGTCCTATTCGTATTGCCCGTACCCAAAACCATAAAGAACCACCGAAGATATTGAGCAGACCATTTATACGAAAATGTTGTGCGGAAAAAGTGGATTTAGTACGTTTTCTTCTCTTGCGTTCATCTCGAAAGTACACTTTGCAATTTGGCGTACGTCATATCGCAAAATCTAATCGTCCGATTTACCTCAAATTTGGATTAGACATATTTTATAACATATTCAATCGACTGACCGGATGATTTTTTTCATTTGTTCGTCCGTTCGTTAATAATAAACGTTTAAGGAGCTATGCCAGTGTGACACTTCAAAAAAATCGATTTTGTTTGCCTTTTTCGACAGTTTATGCTTTCAAGAATGTCCTGTAAAAATTTCAAGGCCATATCTCTAATCATTTTATCTTGCAAAAATCGATAGTTAAATCTTTAAACGCGTTTTTCTCGAAATGAGATTGTTCAAATTTGCTGACATTGTAACTCAAAGAGCAATTATCCGATTGACTTGAAATTTGAACTGAGTACTCTTGAATATATTTACTCTACAATGACCTAGGATATTTTTGATTGGATAAAAATTGACGATTTGGCATTGAAAAAAACTTGTAGACAAGAAAACAGACTTTTTTCATAACTACGCCATTTTGTTAAATTTTGATATTTTTCGAAAATTCGACGTCATTGTACAGGAAATACCTTCCAGTTTAACGACATTTTTTCCTTTTTCGGTTTCAGCTACTGAATCGGCCGGAAGCATGTCAGCAGTGGAGGAACTTTTTTTTGGCGCCTCCGAAGGCAGCGCATAAGTTGCTTGTATCTCAATATTTTTCTATGAAAAAATTATGTAATAAAAGTCAAATATAGTCAAATATATTCTTAATTTTCCGAAACATTCAATCGAGTACTTTTCTTCCAAAAAAATTCCCGAAAATCAGCAAAGTTTTCAGCGTTCACACTGGTACAGCCCCTTAAAGTCATTAATTTTGGTCGAAAATCGAGCTTTTCTTTAAAAACAGTGCCATTCATGCAATTTTTAAAATTTCGAAAATGTATACGGTGAGTCTGTAGCTTTACCATTGTACTAAAAGTATATTTTTCCATTTTTTACTTTAAATGAATCCACTAACCGGAATCATGTACGCGACCGAGCCATGCGGAGGCTCAGCCCCGAGATTAAACAACAATGATTACGTTGTTTATATATATTTTGCAATCAAAGAAAATGGTGACATGTCGAGACTATGTACTATCTGTGTGCGAAAGATCGACCTCATCATCCCAATACGTGAGACGAACAAAATAATTAAAAATCGATCTGTTTTTTTAACTTCAAGGTTATGGATACCCCTTAATATATTTGTCACGAAAATTCAATAACGATAAACCGATCTAAAAGAAAAAAAAATCTCAGCATGCTACACAGATCAAATTTTCTAATAACGCTCAGAGTGTTTCTTTTCGACAATTTAATTTGCGAAAAATGCAACGTTTTCGTGTGCAGAATGAGTGAAAATTGGGTTTATTTATTCAACAGAGTCGGAGAGAAATTCACAGTGTTTCGATAAATATAGCGGTGGAGAAACCAGAGCCTTTGGCGAGTGTAAGTAGTTCAAGCCAGGCAGCGGGTTTTCGGTCAGACGCTGGTCTGACCGCGAACGGTCAGATCCACTCTTTGTCTCTCTATCTCTGTACACGTCTCACAAGCTCCGAGCCGTCGACCGCGTACTTCCGAGAACGGCCCCGAGATCCGCAGATCTGTCAAGCCTTAACCAAGTTCCAGCTGGACAATGGAACACGTAATTAAAATTCTCATGACAAGATCAGTTTCAGGAATTTCAAGAAAATGTGAAATCTACGATTAAAAAATTATTATCATTGGACCTTCATCCTCACGAACTTTATATCAATAATCCAATGAGTGTCGGATTGAAAGTCAGATTTCAATCAATGAGGATTAAGGAGATTTAAGGGGGAAGATACATTTAGGCGAGGAAAAGATTTGCCAAGTTGGATCCAATTGGATTTTCCTAACTTTTCATTTATGACCACTTTTGGCTGTTACGTGGTACTTTTCTTTATTAATCTTTAAAAAATGGCGGCGGTATGGCATGGATACTAAACTGCATTTTCAAAACTGGCGTGATGTATAGCTAAAAGACTACTCGACCAATTTTGATGAAGTTTGGTATATTTCTTTCTAACCTTATTGTCTAAAAAATGATCTTAAATGTTTTTCAAAATAAAAAGTATTTTTTATTGAAAAATGTAGCTTTTTTCGGAGTATTTAATCTTTTTGGTTCAAAGCGTACTATTTGATCGATTTTCAACATTTCTCACTTTTTTTGGTTCATACTCTGCGTAAGGTTAATAAAAAAAAATATTCGTTGGTTTTTTTTAGATGACTCCCGCCGACGCTATGTGTCACGCTGCCTGACAACATCCGCCGCGAACCCATTTACAAGACCGTCCCATTCCTACGCCACTTAAAGAAATTAATTAAAAAAAATACTATGTAACACCCAAAACTAGTGATAAAACATACCCGGAGTCTCAAAGATGGTGAAGAAATCTTTCCTTAAAAAAATCATGAAACTCACCAATTTTTTCCTCGCCTAAAGGTATCTCCCCCCTTAAGGCGGGATCTACATTTACAACGATAAAAAAATCGATGTAATTTTTTTTCTTTAATCGATGGAACTGAATTCGTAGAATATTTCTTCAAAGTTTCAAAGCGGAATTCGAAAAACTTCAAACGTTACGGCTTGTCAACGCTGTGCCTCACCGCTCGGATTCGGAGCGGGCGTGAACTTCAAACGCGTTGTTTTCTCAAAACTCCATTATCGAAATTGGCGTGCAGGATTACTCAAAAACTATTAAGCCGATTGAGTTAAAACTTGGTAGAAATATTGATAATATTGGTACCATCTACTTGACGGGAATTGTTTTTGAAAATTTGGAAAAAACGACATTTTTAATCCACATTTTACAGAAATGTTGCGTGAAAGGTTGATTTTGCTTTGTAAATGCGTGCCATTTTCTTAAATTTGCATTTTCTTCATTTTAATTACCGTCATATAGAAACTATACATGTTCTAACTGAAAAAATGTTTGAACTTTTTTGCAAATCACAGTCTATGGGAAGCTAGACTGCACGCCGATTCGCAACACTCTGCCACAGCTACGCCATTTTGATGAAGAACTAATTTTTACTATTACTAATTTTACTAATTTTAACTAATTTTACTAATTTTAACTAAGAACTAACTAAAAAAAATTATCTTCTATGCTTAAATATACTATTAAAGTATACCTCAAATTTTATAATTGTAGAATAATTATTTCTTAGTTTAAAAAATCGCTTAATATTGTTTTTTCCTGTCAAAATGTATATCCCGCCTTAAGCCGACTGTGTTGAAATTTGGTGGAAATATTGATAATATTGCTACCTTCTACTTAACAAGAATTGTTTTTGAAAATCAAAAAAGAAACTACTTTTTTAATCCAAATTTTACAGAAATGTTGCCTGAAATGTTGTTTGTTTTTTGTAAATGCGTGCCATTCTCTTAAATTTGCATTTTCTATATTTTAATTACTGTCAGATTTATTTTTTGAATTTTTATTAAAATATACTTACAGTTTGATAAATGTAAAATAATTATTTCTTAGTTCCAAAAATCCCTCAAAATTGCTTATTTTTCCCCTTTTAAATGTATATCCCGCGTTGAGAAGGACATGTTTCCCTGCCGCAAAAATTATTCTCGAAAGATTATTAAAACATTCGTGTATCAAGATGATCGTTATCAATTGCGGATTTTCCTCATTTCGAAAAATCGCCGCAGTCATTAGTTCTCGAGGATCAGGGTCGTAGGATAGCGCAAAGCACGAAGCGCATCAAAAGCAACGAAGGCAACTAGACGGAAGCTGGATCGATCGAACGGCATTTCCGGCATGCGCACGAGATTCCCCCGTTTTCCGAGCTCTTTGCTTTCCTCGTCGCTCCTATATTTTCGCATGTACACTAGATACTTTGTATATACAAATAGGAGCAGAAGAACGAACTGCCGAAGAGGGCTTAATCCATTTGTTCAATGATCTCCCCAGCGGATACCTCAGACATGTGTATAGCCGCTAGAATTTATGCGCAATGTTCGTTCTCCTGGGCTTTTCGTGCTTTACCTTTATTTTTTTAATTACAGAGAAACCCCCGTGGGCGGAAGGTAGCGTTCGATGCCACAGACGTGGCTTTAACGATCCCAGAACGAGCCGTTCAAATGATTAGTGAATACCTTTTTCTTCGTAATCTTTATTTGTAATAAAAATTAGCAGGGTGAATTCAAAAAGCTCTGGATATTGAATTATTTTTTTTAGTTGATAATTTTAGGTGTGGACGGTAAATAAAATGGAACACTAAAAGGTAACAGAGTCTACTCCATAATTATACGAGCTTGCGGATTTCCTTCGCAAATTGAAGGTCTCGAGAAGCTCGGAGAATCTTCGTAATAACGACTGCACGAGGAAGCGTTTCGTTCCATAATGAAAATTGAAGAGGCTATTTATCGAAATGGGTCCTCCGCCTTCGTGAAAGTTCAGCAGATCAGTAGTTGCAATAGACATTTCAATGAAGGGCTTGCACCACTGTGAACGTCTAAAATTCCCCGCTATACCAGTGTGACACTTAAAAAATCGATTTTTTTTTTGTTGCCTTTTTCGGACGTTTATACTTTCAAGGATATGATTACCATTTATATGATTTATATCAATATCATTTTATCTTGCAAAAATCGATAGTTAAATCTTTAAATGCGTTTTTCTCGAAATAAGATTTTTCAAATTTGCTGACATTGTAACTCAAAGAGCAATTATCCGATTGACTTGAAATTTGAACTGAGTACTCTTGAATATATTAACTCGACAATGACGTAGGATATTTTTGATTGGATGAAAATTGACGATTTGGCATTGAAAAAAACCACCATTTTATAGGCAAGAAAACAGACTTTTTTTCATAACTACGCCATTTCGTTAGATTTTGATATTTTTCGAAAATTCTACGTCATTGTACAGGAAATACCTTCCAGTTTAACGACAATTTTTGCTTTTTCGGTTTCAGCTACTCAATCGGCCGGAATCATGTCAGTAGTAGAGGAACTTTTTTTTGGCGCCTCCGAAGGGAGCGCACACGTCGCCTGGATCTCAATATTTTTCTACGAAAAAATTATATAATATAGCCAAATATATTCTTAATTTTCCGAAACATTTAATTGAGTACTTTTATTCCAAAAAATTCCCGAAAATCACCCAAATTTTCAGCGTTCACACTGGTATAGACCCTTGAGTGATTTTTCGCGATTTTTTTCGGTGGAAGGACAAGTAAGAGGATAGTAATATTCAAGGATGTTATTGGTCGTATCTTCAAGAGAACAAAAAAAATGTATATTCAAAAATTATATATTATTCATATCATTATGCATGTTTGAGGGAAATTCCAGAACAGTCGACTATTTAGATTGGGAGATAATGGGTTTTAAAATTGCAACTTTTAACACTGCAGGGTCTGCATTGACCGAGAGTCAGGTCACATAATTCGTCGTACCATCCCATTGTGTTTATAAATATTGAAAAAAAATTACGTTTCGATAGCAAACTAGTTAGGAAAAGGGTGAAAAAAGTTTGGATTGCCTTTACTATTCAGTTTCGCTAAAAACGTTCAGTAAAGACAGAGAATTCTTCGTAAAATATATTTGTCCCCTATAATAAGAAGACATATGGCAACACCGCAGAACAGTATTGTTCAATATTTCGAGAACAAAAAAAATTATTGTGTTCCTAGAGTTAAAAACTTTTATCATAAAAATAAATATTTGCGTTATAAATGTTAATATTTTATATTGTTTGTTATCTTTATTAACAAATAAAAGTGTTGGTTAATATACAACTAATTAAAAACTTTGTTTGATTAAAAATTACTTCCAAATAAAAATTTGTGTTGCAGTATTAATTTAAATATGGCGCGCAAAGTCACCTCATTGGGCACCATATTTAATTAATTAATATTAAATATTTTTTACTGAAAATTATTCTGTCTAAATTTCGATGCAGACTCTGCAGTGTTAAAAGCTGCAAGTTTAAGGGGCCAGTCCACTTTGGAGCCACGAATAAAGGCTATTTTCGCGATTTTTTTTGAGGCTTTTATAAATGATATGTATATAAAAGTTGTTGGGCTTGAAAAATAAAGTCTTGAAATACATTTTTAACAAATGTTTAATTCATTTTTTTTAAGTACAAAAAGTATAGTTTAACGTTACGCCTCAAAAATAGGTGGGCTAGGTAGCTCCATCACAACTCCGCAACGGCTTGTCTGAAACAAAAAAATCAATGTCCATTAGATTCAGTATGACACCAGCTACAAAATGACCCTCGGATGTAAAGTTTTATCAACAAAAAAAAATGGCAGATGGAAAACGAAAAAAGTAAAAAAACGCGTTTTTTCGCGGTTTTTCGCAAAAAAATAGTCAAAATAAATTTTTTTAAACCATCGAGGGTCATCTTGTTGCGAATCATGTTTACAATATGTCGTTCAAATTTCAAGAGAATCGGTTCATTAATTTTAGAGATACGATGGAGCTACATTTTGAAAACGTTGTTTCGAGAAAAACGCGTTTGAAGTTTATACTATGAAAAACTCTTACGTAAACTCAATCGCCAATTCCTACACCGTACAAAATCCCTTCTGATTGCTCATCATCGTCGATTTCTTCAAGTCTTGCTTGCTTTCGATTTTTTGAAATTTTCAAAGGGTACTGGCCCCTTAAAACCCATTATCTCCCAACCTAAATAGTCGACTGTTCTGACATTTTACTCAAACGTGCATAATTATATGAATAATGTCTGGTTAAAATTTGAACAAAATCTATAGAAATCAAGATTTCGTTCTACCAAGGACTTTATCAATCAATGCTCGAGTCCAAATGTTTCATTTTTGCACACGTTAAATATTGATTTCGTTCGGAAAACTCCGCTCGAATAAATAATGACTAATTGTTTTATTTATTCCATTAAAACTTTGAACGCGAAGGATTAGTACAGGATTTTAATGATTTATTTAGTCGCAGAATTCGCAATAGCACAGTTACTTTCCGCTTCACGAGTGTCCTGGGTGAAATATTTCTTCTCTCATATCTTTTTTTTTTAATGTCCACTGGAAACGGACAGGTGGACGTTTCGGTGTCAGCGAGAGTTTACGAGATGGGACAGTGGAATTGTTCTGCGTCTGAAAAAGCTTGAGCCGTGCTCGGTGAAAATAGGATAATGAAAAATAGATAAAGTCCATCGTCTCTGCCGCTTTTAATAGTTCTGCCAGTCGAGTTCCTTTCTTCGACCTGATGGAATTGTCGATCACGTTCTTGCTTACAAATGTATCTCGTCTCTCTGTCTCTCACATGTTTCGCGACCAGTTCATTTTTAGAATTGCCAATGACGCGACCCGAATAACCCAAATATTAGTGGCCTCAATTTCTCGAGCCCAATTTTTTCCGCGGTCTACCAAAGTGCACAATTTTTCGAATAAATTTTGAATATTTTTAATTATAAATCCTGGATTTTTTAATACTTGTATTTCTGCTTCCCATAGTATATTAATGAAATTATATTTAATTGTTTAGATTCAATTTTAATAATCATTTGTTGAGATTTAATTTTAATATAATTGTGTTTAGACACAATGTTACCCCTGGGAGTATGAAAAAAAAATAATGCATACTTTCGTTTTTATTTGAAACCATTTTTTGTCTTCATTCGATGCAAAATCAAATAAAGTTATTCGCTCTTCAGTCTCTTCATAGAAGATATGGAGGACATATAGACTCGAAGGAATGAGGGGGCTACAGTTATAGGAGGCGAAAAAATATTGGCGCTCCAATTTGCGGACAATATTATGTTGCTGGCCGATGAAGAAGAGGGCCTAAGGAATACTATGTTGAAAACATTCGAAAAATTTGTGGGAAAAAATTGAAAAGGAACCAAAGGCTTTACTAGTGTCATTTCACCCTTTCTAACCCATTAGACGGTTAACGCATTAAGGGGTTACACCTAGGTGAAATTTTTGAAAAAATCGATTTTTCGTTTTCGACGGATTCTTTTAATATAACGTTTCAAAAATATTTTCTGAAAATTTCAAGTCGGTCCGTTAAAAATTGAGGGAGTTGTGAGTGTTTACAGGTAGGTCCGCTTTCCGCTTTACCGTTATAGGTAAAAACTTGAAAAGAGTTTTTCTCGGAATGACTTTTTCAGAATCGGTGACCAAAATATCTAAAAAAAACAACTGAACCGATCTGCTTCAAATTTCACAGACATTTTTTGTATATCAAAAGGCAGCCCTTAATCGAAGGATTTTTTTTTCAATGCATACTTCTTTTATATCAAGGAAAATAGAGTGTTGTTTCCACCGAAATTTCGACGAGCACTTTCAATCGACGACCATTTTTTTTCAAAAATCATGAATTTATTCAATCCTTCCATTGAAGATAATGCGGTACAAAAACTAAATTCATTTGGTTTTTTTATTTCAGATGATTTGTTCCCGAGCAGGAGTGGTCACCGCGAAGGACCTTTTTGCACAGCGATCTGTGCAATTTACTGTATCTCAGTCGTTTATAAATATTTCCCAATAAAAAAATTGTCAAGGATACTTGAAGTGATACTCTTTACTATGAAAAAAAAAGTTTAAAAACTGCACCCATTTCCCATGAAAATTTCACGAAAACACCTCGTTTTTCCGGCTGCAAACAAGTTAACACAAAATCACACGATAATCAAAAATTTCTGACAAACCGTTCTTATCAAATGAATAATTAGTACTTCCATTGTGTTGACCTACATGTCTCTAATCAATATCAAACTGAAAAAAAACCCAATTGAATAAAAAAAATATGTTGGTTGATCCAAATAAATGTGCTGCTGCGGAGTGCCACCGATATATAAGATTGTTACAATACTATAAAATGTTGGAAAATGTGATTGATTCAAATAAAATATTATTTTATTTGAAAAAGCTCTTCTGTTCTCTGAATATCCACAATATCCTTCAAATAAAATTATATTCTATTGAAATTATTCTATATACAATCCGTAGATGTATGGATGAAAGAATTAAGCGGAAGCGTCAACATTTCTTTATTCGTACACATATATAATCAATGGAATTAATTATTTCTTTACCGCATCAAAACGAATATGCCATGGGACGTAAGTTTTTCAATTTGTTTCAAATCTTAAATAAAAAGTGAGCATTAGAATGATCATCCACGATAAAAGTGGAGAGAATATCAGATATCCAATGGAATATCCATGGAGAGAATATCAGATATTCAACTGATAAGAACAGATACTGCACTTTGATGTTAGCCACAGGCCAAGAAGCGATACTCTTTAGAGTTTCTCCGGCGTTTAAGTAGATGTTCGGTTCGCGCTACGCTTACGAGAAACGAGCGCGCGTGCGGCTTCTAGCGGTTAGTCCGAGAACTACGGGTTTCCTCACCTATAATTTCGGTGGCGCTCGGCCATGATTTGGTTCAATTTTTTCAACCAAACGCGCAAGAAACAAATTTTATTTTCCCATAATTTTTTAACCAATTCAGACATTTGCTTAATATTTTTCAATAAAAATAAATTATTAATATTTTGACGAATAATGTACGTGGAAATCTATATCGGACATGGTGAAAAAAATTAAATAACATATTTACTCAACAGAAACCTGTGTACTCGAATCAACAATATTCATGTTATGAATTGAAACGCTTTTTTTGTTCGTTGCAGAAAATGCATTCAAAACTATATGATTTGTTCGGCATAATTTTTTAGATAGTTTCAATAATAGATTGTTCTCGGCTAACAATACATCTTTTGAATGAAAGAAAACTTTTAATTTGATCATGTTATTAAAGTCAATAGCGTTTTGTGTGGACTACTAAATTCGGTCATTTACACCAACGATTTTACAATTGAATCAACGAAATTTCATTCAATAACACCAATAATATTGGATCAATTATTTTTTTCTCAGTTCAGCACCTCAAATTAACTGAAACGATGGTAAATTTTTCCGAAAATTACATTTTGCTTCCACCACAATTGATACATTCCCACTCATTCACCTTCACCACACAATGTTCAGTAGCTAGGCTTATGATTCTTTTCACCCCACGTATTCGTCTTGCCCCGAGTTCCCCTAAGCAGCCTGAAATGAAGACTTGATCTGATGAACTCGATAGTCAAAGGAATATTATGCGGGAATTAGGTATGGGGGTGGAAGAAACGGGAGCTAGTGGAAAGACTCCAAGGGGGTTATATTAAAATGGCCATAGGCCTGAAAAGGAACACGCCAAACTACATATGGAGGATGGAAGCGGGATGTAGAGGTACAACGACAGAAACGTGGAAGATGGCGGCAAATTATCTGATAGAGATAATGAAGATGGGGGTAGAAAGATGGCCGAAGAAATGCCTCAAAGAGGAGGCGCGAGGAGTGCTGAATGGGCACCCAAAAAAATCAGAGGTCGACGTAAAAAAAACAATGGAGGATATAGGAAAGAGAAACATAAGAAAATAGAAATGGAAAGGATAATAGAAAGGGGGACGAGGGCAAAAGTTGACCAAGAAATCCAACAGAATTGGAGCAAAA
Source organism: Ophion ellenae (assembly GCA_963210295.1). Taxonomy (NCBI): domain Eukaryota; kingdom Metazoa; phylum Arthropoda; class Insecta; order Hymenoptera; family Ichneumonidae; genus Ophion; species Ophion ellenae. The sequence continues at coordinate 24,538,069 of OY723393.1, read as the reverse complement.
TAGAAAAATCGACGTACTGCCCACAATACAAAAAAAGGAAGAATAGCATAGAGACAGAGAAGCATTGGGAGGATTCAAATGTAGTGGGCGAAACAAAAGAAACTTGGGCGAGGCTAAAATGTGGTAAGGGGCCGTACGCAAATGACGTAACATAATTGGGGGGGGGGGGGGGGGGGGTTCGGCAAGGCGTTACGGTCTACGTACGTAGGGGGAGGGGGGGGGGGGTCAAGGTTTGCGTTACGTCACGATTTTAAAACTGCCAAAAATAGCCAAATTTCTGCATGTTCAAGTTTTTAATTTAAACCTCGAGTGCAATTTTACCGCTCTTATTATTTTGTGAACTATCATGAAGATGAAGAACCGTCATATCGCCCGCGACTATATACTTCAATGTAAGTATCAATATTCTAGAAAAAAACGTAACTTTATATCAAGAAACACGGAACGAAAACTTTGAACGCGTTTTTCTCGAAACTAGTTTTTTCGACCTTGTCCGACGAATACTTAAAAACTTATAAACCAATTCTCAATTTAAAAAAAAACATTTTTGTAATTGCCGTGACTCAGGCTGTACGTATCCGCGTTTTTAACATTTGATAATTACTATTTTTGAAGACTGCGTGAATACAGAAAAAGGGCCTTAAAAATAGAAAAAAATGTCCAAACTGTCGGCATTTTGTAAAAACAAAAAAAAAATGGCTACGCATAACGATAGCTACATTTGTATGGATATCGATGAATTGTTGACTATCAATTTACAGATAATCTTCCATAATAATGTCGATGGGACAATGAAGAGAATTTTTCTTTTTCGTCGTCAAATCAAGGCATACACCTCGGTTAATTTTCAAGATTTTGTCATAAAAATTGGTATAAAACTAGATGAATATATACTTCATCAAGTGAGTATAAACCCGATCCTTTCATGATTAGTTATGTCTATGAAAAAAATCGCCATTATTGACGACAAAGCACCCGTTACGTAACGGAATAGGGATGGGGGGGGTCTGGCCAAGCGTTACGGTCCCATTACGTGGGGTGGGGGGTCAAAATTTGGGGAATTTTGCGTTACGTAATTTGTGTACGCCCCCTAATGTGGGGAAAGAAGAAAATGTGGGGTACAGCGATAACAAGTGCAGGGCTCGTAAAAAAAGGTGGAAAACTTAGTGCATATATGGATATGCGAAAAAGCCAAGGAACAAATTCAAAAAGAAATAGTAGAAAATCTGGAGAAATGAATAGGAGATAAAGAGGGAGGGAAAATCGATACAAAGACACAGCGGTGTTAACAAGGGACCCTACGCCGGAACTGTGTATGTTTACAAAGCACTTCGAGAAACTAATTGGAAAAGTTGTAAATGAGGACACGAATGCCAGAGGAAACTAAAAGCGAAACGACAGTAGAGTACAAGTTTAGAAATAAGAAAATTTTATAAGGGGAAACATATATGTAGGGAGGGGGGAGGCTTTTTGTGTAAACACCTTAAAAGGGTGGACCTGGAATAATAAATACTACTGCGACTACTGAATCAAATAACATGAGCGTAAATACAAATACCAGGATGGAAAAAAATCTTTCATATATTCGCCGTACCAACAGCCACAAATAATGGAAATTTGAGGCAGGACACCACTTTGACGGGTCAAAGAAATCGATTTTTTCTTCTTCTTTTTCTCAAAGGATACATATTCAGAAATATGTGGAAAAAATTTCAAGTTAAAATATTGAAAATTGACTAAGTTACGAACGGTTTAGTGAGAGTTGGTGGCGCAACGATTTAGGTATATTAAAACTTTCAATGGCGTTTTTCTCGACCTGGCCGAAATGAAAACTCTAGCTATAATTGTCCGCTTTCCAATTTAAAGCATTGGTTTTCGAAGTGAGTTGCCCCCCCCCCTCCCGGGGGGGGGGGTGTCGCGATATACAGGGGGTGGCACGTTTTTTACCCTAATATCGATAAAGATTCGATAAAAATCGATTGATATAGATATTGATAAAGGACGATATTAACTAAAAGCTTGGGAACCCCTGATTTAAGGAGTGAGATGCAGTCAAAGGCGTGGAAAAACGAGCATTTTTAATCATTTTTTTCATAGTAATTAAGTTTGTTTCACAAAAGTGGTTACACAGACTTTTTATGTTATATTTCAACTTCACTTGTACAAATTTTCGAAGATAAATATTGATTATTTATAAAAATATCGCCATCTTTGTCGGACCCCCTTCAGCATGTAGTGCTTTGCGGTGACCATCATAAAATGGTACTGGACCATCTGAAATAAAAAAACCAAAAAAATCATTAGTTTAATAATAAATCTAGTCCTTAATCGAAGCTTTTTTTTTTAATTAACAAAATGGCGGCTTCCGTCAGATAACTTTCGATTTTCGACCATAAAATCGCTCGTTTATTGTTTTAAAAAAATAGAAATTTTCAACAAAAATGAAAATTCTTCGATTAAGGACTAGTTTTCAATGCTATCAATAAGCACACTAAATTTCATCAAAATCCATCGAGTGGTTTTTGAATTATAGGGTTCACCGACTTGAAAAACATAATTTCGAGAAAAACGCGGTTGATGTTTTTCGATGTAGATACAGTATTATATGTTCGTAAAATTTTGAGCTCGCTGGATGAAGCTAAACTTTTTTTATGTACTTTGATCCGCTGAATCCGAACATCACAATTTTTTCCGAAAAGTCGAGCATTCAATTGTTTATAGCCTATTATTAAAACAATTTTTCAACAAATTAAACTTTTTCGGGATGGATTATTTTTTTCAAAATATTTTGGGCAATTTTAAAACGAAAGTAATCGTTATAAAATTTTGCTAAAGTTCATAGTTTTTGAGTAATACATTTTTGAAAATTTCTGAAAGAGTTTTCCAATTTTACACTTGATTTATGTATACAAATACTAATTAAAAAATTACTTACATCGAATCATCAATTCCTGGCATACAATAGGGCTTCTGCCGATGTGGAAGCTTCCAAAATATCAATTTGTTGTTGTCTTCGAAGCGTTCTGTCTTCCCGGGTATTATCGTTTGCACGTTTGTCAGCCGTTACCTGCCATGGAGACCCGAAGCCCCTTCACTAATTGTGGGATATCCCGGAAACTATTCATCCGATTGACTTGAAATTTTCAGGTAAAGTTTTCGAAGTATCATACTTCAAGAAAATGTAAAAAAATCGATTTTTTGAAAATTCTGACTGCATCCCACCCCTTATAGAAACCAAAATTTCCGTAATCACAGTTGCTATCGTTGTTCGTAGCTTTTTTTTGTTTAGTATTTTTTGAGCCCCCAAATATAAGTACAAATTTCGCCAAAACTACACTTTTTTATTGAACACCCGCCATTTTGTAAAAAAAATTTTTCGAAAAAAACCGCGAAAAGCGTCGTACAATGAGAACTACATTTATATAGATTATAAAACTTTTTTTATTTTTCAGACCAACCACGGTCAAGGTATCGACCGTTGGACTGCATTTTTTTATGAAGAGGCTCTATTATACCTCAACAGCGTGATTCAATATTAACTAATTTTCATAAAAATTTACATGAAATAAGTTCAATGTATATTTAACAAAATACTTTTTTTTTCCAAATCCGATATAAATAATTAGTAGACGAAAAAAAATCGACAAAAACTATCTTTTTCGGCCATCAAAGTGGCGTCCGCCCTTGAGCAATCACGATCAAACAATTCGATAAAAATCCCGAAGCGAAAAATCTAGTCCACGCGATCGAGTAGAATTTTTAACAATGTGTGAAAAATGATGTCTTGATATTCATGATTATTTCGCGAGGAGTGAATAGTTGACGGTTCGAAAGTAATGCCCGTCAATGAAATCGCCATTTCCGGAATAATATTCCCATTAAAAGTTTAACTCGAGGGGAAGTGTTTGTTTTATTTGCAAACTTCCGAGCATATACTCTCGCGACGCTTTTCGTGGGTCGTTAAAGCCGAGAAACGTACGAGGATTTTGCGGTAGCTTGAGAGGGATCGACGCCTAATTCGCGTCGCGACTACACGTACAGTTGCCTTCGTACACGGTCTTGCAGTTAAGTTTTACGAAATCGTAGCGCGTGCGAGATCGACGGGGTAAGGCGAACGGGAAAAGGTGCATGAGGATAGAAACGAAAGTTTACCACTCTCGAGGAACTTTGGACACTTTCCGTCAAAAGTTTCTCGATTGAATATATATGTGAATCTTTGTACACACACATACGTACATATATAGGCACAACTTCGTCTGCGGCGAAAAGACATTCCTCCGTGTTAATGATCGTTCTTAAGGGGCTATTCTACCGTGACGGCTAAAAAAATTAGATATTTTGAATAATTTTTTTTTTTTTGAAAACTGTTGCATTTATTGGGTCAAACTTTTTTTCGCTTAAGGAGCCAGTCCACTTTGAAAATTTCAAAAAATCGAAAGCGAGCAAGACTTGAAGGAATTGCCGATTGAGGTTAGGTAAGAGTTTTTCATAGTATAAACTTCGAACGCGTTTTTCTCGGAACGTTTTCAAAATCTAGCTCCATCGTATCTCTAAAACTAATAAACCGATTCTCTTGAAATTTGAACCACATATTGTAAATATGATTCGCAACAAGATGACCCTCGATGGTTTTAAAATTTTTATTTTTACTCTTTTTTTTTGCGAAAAACTGTGAAAAACGTGTTTTTTACTTTTTTCGTTTTTTATCTGCCATTTTTTTATTTTTTGATAAAACTCTATATCCGTGGGTCGTTTTGTAGCTGGTGTCATACTGAATCTAATGGACTTGAATTTTTTTGTTTCAGACAAGCGGCTGCCGAGTTGTGATGGAGCTACCTATCCCGCCTATTTTTGAGGCGTTACGTTAAACTACTTTTTGTACTTAAACATGAATAACAATGGATTACATTTTTTTTATGTATTTCAAGTCTTTATTTATCAAGCCCGACAACTTTTATATTCATATCTTTTATAAAATCCTAAAAAAAATCGCCTTTTTTTCATGACTCCAAAATTAATTACACATCTATTTAGTGTGAATACCAAGCTGCTCGAAAATGTATATATTTTTTTTTCGTTGTACTAAATGGCCGACTACCCGAAACTTCTCGAAACGGCTTTTTTCCAATTGGCGTGACAAATAACTTCAACAATTTTCACTCAATTTACTTCAAATTTAAAAGTTATGTTCCTAATTGCATTTCGCAGGGAAGTACGTACGGAATTTCTGATTATTCGAAAACTTTTCATTTTATGAGCAGTTATAACGAAATTTTTCACGGAAAATTCATTTCTTAAGTTCAAATGCCTACAACTTTTGAATAAAACAATATTTTTTAAATTCCATACGTACTTCTCTGGGTATTCTCATGTAGATTGACGAGAATTTTTGTTTTTTGTTCTAGGTCAAAAATTGTGGATGCTCAATGTCACGCCGCGGAGCGCCTAAAAAAAGATAACAAAAGACAACATCAGTGCCATTTTGTACATCGAAAAAAAAAATCTAATAGCTTCATATTCATACTAAACAGATGTGTAATTAATTTTATGAGTGAATCACTTTTTCATACGAAAAAATATTGTCAAATTCGCACATGATTTTATACCCGTTACTGTGGCCTAGGGCCTTAAAGGTACACTCTTACAGAATGGAATGCCATTTTTTTTGTTGCATATAAATGTATATTTATTTTAAACAATTTACAATCGTGTAAGGCATGAAAAAAGTATGTTGCTGGCGTTGATGTTTTGCGCTCTCCAGGTAATCGGAAACGAAAAATTAATACAGATTTTTTTATCTGTGTGAGTGTCACTATCGCCCGAACTAGGATTATTATTTTACATTGCAAAATAACAATATGGCGCTTTTCTTTGCAAAAGTGTTCGTAGAACCCTTTTTTTCGTCACAATTCGGACGAAAGTATAAATTAAAATGAATATTTTTTAATAATCCTAGCCGTTTTTCCGAAATCACGAATTTTTCTCAAAAAATACATTTTACGCCATATAATAAGGATCGTTGACTACAAAAAAACGGCTCTACAAAAAGAAATGCACATTTACGGAGAAACAACGATCTAAAAGACGTCTGGGGTCCGATCGACCCCACAAGCAGTACAAGTTTTCAGAGTTGTCATTTTTCGTCAAAAGTTTGGCAACTTGGCTTGAATTTTTCACTTGCATACTGGAAAATATTTCTACTTGATTATAGACGAAAATCAGTTGATCTTTTTAATATTCGGGTTCGTGAAAGGAATACCTTGAATCTTCACTCCCATTACGTCGCCACCTAACAGAAAAAAAGTGACGCATCAACAAAAAACATCGCAATAACGCCAGCTCGTGGAGATCGAACCAAAAAGACCCGTAGACGGCACGAAAAGGCTTTACTATAATTTCAGTTCATTATTATCCGCGCGTTGACACTTGAATGATGACTTTTGATAAATAAAAAAGAACCTACTCCGCTTGTTTCAATATTTATCCGGACGGTTCCGAACGGTCCCAGCCCACTTTCTATCCCGAGGGAAAAGAATGGAGGAGGACTGGAGGATTGAGAAAAAAAAAGCAAACGCAGGATGAAGCGAGAGCGACGAGCTCGATGGATGGAGGGACACGAGTTGTCCAAGGATGCGCTCCACCCGATCGATTTCTCATGTTCAGATTAAATATCTCAAGACACTCATAAAAAGCTCTCGTTTGTAGCTAGCTACAGAAACAGCATGCAACATTAATTCTCAAATAACATTTATTATTTATAGTCTCCGGAACTTTATTTGATATTTATATTATTTGAGAGTATCAAATAGGCTAAACCGACTAGTATATGGACGGGGGGCAGTGAACGGACGAAAGCTACTTTATATTTAAAGTAAGCAAAGAATATGAATTGGCCATAATAACTCGAATCACTATAATTTAGCAAAAAAAAAACGCAGATGTTGAAACCGATTTCTCATTTGAAGGGGTTATATACAGTCAGGAGGCCCAAAAAGATCGATTTTTCAAGAATTTTTCTTGCGAAGACCTTTAAATCTATTAAGGGGAGGGTAGGAGTTTCAACGTGAAAAAAAAAACACTTTTTTGCGATTTTTTTTCATCTATATAGATAGAGTAAATTTATTGAAACCTTTTGTACATTGTTAAGCGTCATTTCAAGAACATTCCGTGAAATTTGTACGCGAAAATATCCACAAAAAAGCCGGTGACAAAGCTTTTCCAAGAACGCCTTTGGAAAGACACAATTTTCGGTGTTCACTGTATCTCAGCTAGAAATTATCTGAAATCAAGTGCCATTAAAATTTAGTCAAAGTATCATCAAATCCTCCCCCAACGGTCTTTGATAATTTTTTTTTCATTTCTAAATTTTTGGTGGTCATGTAAAGTGAAGAGTGCTATTTTTCACGAACAATTCCACCATTTTGGGAGTTGAAAACTCCCATAATGTAAAAAAAATCTCAAACTAACCGTTGGGGGGGGGGGGGGTATTTTATATGTAGAAAGTGTGTACCAAGTTTGAAATAAATCGGTCATGTAGTTTTCAAATGGCAGTGAAGACGGACTTTGAAAAAGTGGTTTCGAGAAAAACGCGTTTGAAGTCGGAGCTACAGTGTTAGAGGAGCGGGATTAAATAGTCAATAACTTCGAGAGTTTTGCTCCGATTGACTTGAAATTTTGGGATTATATTCTTGAAATGTTTAACTATAAGAAAAGACAAATAAAAAATCGATTTTTCCAAAGTGTAAACCCCCTGACATCCCCTTAAGGGGCTATACCAGAGTGAAAAGCTTCAGCCTCTCAGCAGGCATTTTTCGAGGAAGAGGAGGGCCCATTGTATGGGCCAGGTATAGCTGATTGGCAGTTTTTTATGGTAAATATCATTTTATCTTGCAGAAATCGATAGTAAAATCTTTAAACGCGTTTTTCTCGAAATGAGATTTTTCAAATTTGCTGACATTGTAACTCAAAGAGCAATTATCCGATTGACTTGAAATTTGAACTGAGTACTCTTGAATATATTTACTCTACAATGACGTAGGATATTTTTGATCGGATGAAAATTGACGATTTGGCATTTTAAAAAAACGACCATTTTATAGGCAAGAAAACAGACTTTTTTCATAACTACGCCATTTTGTTAGATTTTGATATTTTTCGAAAATCCTACGTCAGTGTACAGGAAATACCTTCCAGTTTAACGACATTTTTGCTTTTTCGGTTTCAGCTACTCAATCGGCTGGAATCATGTCATCAGTGGAGGAACTTTTTTTTGGCGCCTCCGAAGGCAGCGCATAAGTCGCTTGGATCTCAATATTTTTCTATGAAAAAAATATGTAATATAGGTCAAACATAGCCAAATATATTCTGAATTTTCCGAAACGTTTAATTCAGTACTTTTCTTCCAAAAAAATTCTCGAAAATCACCCAAATTTTCAGCGTTTACACTGGCCCCTTAACGTAAAAATTTGAACACATTATGGTAACTTTTAACTGTATTTTGACGTTTTTCATTTGCAAAAATAATTATTCTGAAAGCTGCTATAGCTGATCTTCGGGAGCACCTCTAAAAAGGCGTCTTGCGGTGAGCACGATATCTCTGGACTGGACCATCTAAAATGAAAGAACCAAAAATATTTCCTCAATATAATGGATTATCTTGTAATTGATCGGAGGAATAAGCAAAATAATAATTTTCGACAAAATGGCGGCTTTTCGCTACTAACCGATCGATTGTGATGAAATTTGGTACAAATCATTCTAGCCTTATTGTCTAAAACATACCCTAATAAGTCTCAAAAACAGTGAAAAAAATGCAGGCCCCTTTTTAATTCAGTCCCTTTGGAAATTAATCATTTAGGGAAGTAATTAGTTTCCAAAGGAACAAAAATCGAAAAATATCGATGCGCGTTACTGCAAACGATCGCCCTGCTGAGCGAAGTGAGAACCATGTGAATACAAAATTTGCGAGATTTGCCTGCGGCGTTATGCCACCGATTCATCGACGATTCTTCTTTCTTTCGCCCACCATCGTGGCGGCGGTTTGGCCCGTCGAGGCCAGAACGTTTATGCTCACCTCGCAATAATTAAGTCCAGTTTATTACGGAGCAGTCCGATATTGGCTGCCGTTTTCGTGCACACGTGCATTTTTGCCTCAACGAAATGCACTCGTCGTAAATTCCGTTCGCAATATTGCTCAAGGAAACTTTGAGAATACCTTCCCATTAAGGCGGGGTATACATTTAGACAGGAAAAAAAAAGCAATATTGAGAAGAAGTTTTTCGAATTTCGCTTTGAAACTTTAGGAAAATATTCTACATGCATAGTTCTATCGTTTAAAGAGAAAAAAAGAAATCGATTTTTCGATCGTTGTAAATGTATATCCCGCCGTAAGGGGTGAGATGCAGTCGGAGGCGTGAAAAAACGAGCATTTTCAATAATTTTTTTTTTACAGTAATTAAGTTTGTTTTACAAAAGTGGTTGCACAGACTTTTTATGTTATATTTCAACTTGAATTGTACAAATTTTCAAAGAAAAATATTGATTATTTATAAAAATATCGCCATCTTTGTCGGACCCCCTTCGGCATGTAGTGCTTTGCGGTGACCATCATGAAATTTTACTGGATCACCTGAAATAAAAAAAAGCAAAAAAAATCATTAGTTTAATAATAAATCTAGTCCTTAATCGAAGCTTTTTTTAATTAACAAAATGGCGGCTTCCGACAGATAACTTTCGATTTTCGACAATTTTCAAATAAAATCGCTCGTTTATTGTTTCAAAAAAAATAGAAATTTTCAACAAAAATGAAAATCCTTCGATCAAGGCCTAGTTTTTAATGCTAGCAATAAGCACACCGAATTTCATCAAAATCCATCGACTGGTTTTTTAATTATAGTGGTCGACGACTTGAAATACATAGTTTCGAGAAAAACATGTTTAAAGTCTTTCGATGTGGATACGGTATTCTATGTTCGTAAAATGTTGAGCTCGATAGATGGAGCTAAACTTTTATCATGTATTTTGATCCGCTAAATCCGAATATCACAATTTTTTGCCGAAAAGTCGAGCATTCAATGGTTTATAGCCAATTGTTAAAACAATTTTTCAAAAAATTAAAATTTTTGGGGATTAATTATTTTTGAAAAATATTTTGATGCAATTTTTAAACGTAAGTATTCTTTATAAAATTATGCTAAAGTTCATAGTTTTTTAGTAGTACATTTTTGAAAATTTCTGAAAGAGTTTTCCAATTTTGCACTTGATTTATGTATAGAAATCCTAATTAAAAAATTACTTACATCGAATCATCAATTCCTGGCCTATACAATAGGGTTTCTGCCGATGTGGAAGCTTCCAAAATATAAATTTTTCGTTGTCTTCGAAGCATTCTGTCTTCCCGGGTATTATCGTTTGCGCGTTTGTCAGCCGCTACCTGCCATGGGGACCCAACGCCCCTTCACTAATTGTGGGATATCCCGGAAACTATTTATCGGATTGACTTGAAATTTTCAGAGAATATTTTCGAAACATCATACTTCAAGAAAATGTTTTTAAAAAATCGATTTTTTGAAAATTCTGACTGCAACTCACCCCTTAACTAACATCAAACAGCAGTTTATTTCGGTGCAGTGTCAATATAATCGAAAATTGTATACAAAGAATTTTTTTTTCTTCTCTTTGACAGTATCGAATATTTTCGTATTTCAACGACACGTGAGCACATTTGAATTGCACACTTCTTAAATTATTTATCCGTGACACATTGCTATTGAATTCATGCCAGAAATTAAATTTTCAATACATCAACCGTCGCGAGCACTTCTGTCATTAAAAAATCCCGTATTAAAATTGTCCTCGACGTACCGAGCCATCTCAATATCGTCTCCGACGAGAGTTTCCGTTCGAAAGAAATCCAGGTCGAGCGAGACCCCGTATACGTTCAATGACCCTTTCTTCATTGAATGCTCGAGCGAATTATTTTATCGCGCCGATTCGGGGAATCGCTTCTCTTCATATTCCCTCATGAATTAATCAAAAGTTACAGCTTTAACATCCATCTCCCGTCGTTATGCAAATTATTCGGACGCAATCTGCACACGTTACGTCGCGTGGACGCGGATTTAATCAGATCCCACTTCGGCCAGCCTGTCATTGCACGCATTGACAGACCTTCATCGCTAAAAGTCGATCTAACGTACGGAATTATTATTGCCTCTAATTAAAATGAATTTTTCCTCGTGGGGAAAGCCCCATATGTCATTTCGAAAAAATAAATGTCACATGACAAAAACATTATTTTTCGGACACGTATCGCTTTGCATTTTTATTCGACTGACTTTGAATATTTTTAGCACAGCCTGGCGAGACCGAATTGTTTCAAGGTAGAATGAGCGCGCGCTCTTGACTTCTATAAATTTTGTTCAATTTTTAACCAGACATTGTTCATATCATTGTGCATGTATGACCGAACTTTCATATTTGCATATTTAAAATAATGCTGCAACAGAAATTTTTATTTGGAAGTAATTTTTAATCGAACAAAGTTTTTAATTAGTTATGAATTAATCAACACTTTTATTTGTTAACGGAGATAACATAAACAATATAAAATATTAATATTCATAACACAAATATTTCTTTTTATGATAAATGTTTTTAACTTTAGGAACACGATAATTACTTTTTTCACCCTTTCCCTAACTAGTTTGATGTTAAAAAAGAATTAGTCGATCTAAATAGTCTAAATAGTCGATTGTTCTGAATTTCAAACAAAATATATAGAAATCAAGCGCGCGCGCTTGTTCTACCTTAAGGGGTCTTCTCACTTTAGACGCTAAGAAAGACTATTTTCATGAATTTTTTTGATAGACCTATATTATAGATATTGATATAAAAGTTGTCACACATAATAAATACACTTTCGAAATACATAACCTTTATTTATTTATTTATTCAGGGGGTTATATACAGTTAAAATTTTCGAAAAATCGTTTTTTTAATTATTTTATTTTCGTGATGTACATATATTGAAGTACACACACAGAAAATTTCTTGTCAATTCGGCGAATATTCTCAAAGTTACACGCACATTTGTAATGACGTATCAGAGCGTTCGAAAGTGCTTTTGAAACTTTAAACGCGTTTTTCTCAAAACTGCGTTTTTAAAGTCGGTGAGCAAGATTTCTCGGAAACGGCTTAAACCGATCAGTCTCAAATTTGAACCCAACCTTTTCAAGTATATTTTTTAGTAATTAATCGAAGGTTTTTTCTCATTGATAAATATTTTATAAACAGCATAAAGTCTAAATTTTTGTCAAAAATCGATTTTTTTGTTTGTTGAGAAGCCGCCATTTTGTCAAAAATTACCATTTTGCTTATTCCTTCGATCAATTACAAAATAATCCATTACATTAACGAAATATTTTTGGTTTTTTTCATTTTAGATGATCCAGTTCAGAGATATTGTGCTCACCGCAAGACGCCTTATTTTAGAGGTGCTCCCGGAGATCAGCTATAGCAGCTTGCAAAATAATTATTTTTACAAATAAAAAATGTTAAAATACAGTTAAAAGTCACCATAATATGTGTACCATTTTTACGTTAATAGATTTAAAGGTCTTCTCAAGAAAAATTCTTGAAAAATCGATCTTTTTTGGCCTCCTGACTGTATATAACCCCTTAAGTCACTGTTTATAGACAAAAGTGGTAGTTAAAAAAATGTCCTAAAAGAATTGTCAGTCTGCGCTGTTGATGAAATCTCGGAGATGGATCATCCGAAACAAAAAAAATCAAACGGTTTTATATTCAGTATGTTAAGGGGCTATATCAGTGTGAAAATTTCAAAAAATCGATTTTTTTTGCTTTTTTCAACGGTTTATACTTTCAAGAATATCATTATCATTTATATTATTTATATCAATATCATTTTATCTTGAAAAATTCAAGATAAAATCAAGATCAAATTTGCTGACATTGTAACTCAAAGAGCAATTATCCGATTGACTTGAAATTTGAACTGAGTACTCTTGAATATATTTCCTCTACAATGACGTAGGATATTTTTGATTGGATAAAAATTGACGATTTGGCATTGAAAAAAACGACTATTTTATAGGCAAGAAAAAAAGAGTTTTTTTTTCATAACTACGCCATGTTGTTAGATTTTTATATTTTTCGAAAATCCTACGTCATTGTACAGGAAATACCTTCCAGTTTAACGACTTTTTTTCCTTTTTCGGTTTCAGCTACTCAATCGGCCGGAATCATGTCAGCAGTGGAGGAACTTTTTTTTTTGGCACCTCCGAAGGCAGCGCATAAGTCGCTTGGATCTCAATGTTTTTCTATGAAAAAATTATGTAATGTAGGTCAAATATAGCCAAATATATTCTTAATTTTCCGAAACATTTAATTGAGTACTTTTCTTCCAAAAAATTTCCGAAAATCACCCAAATTTTCAGCGTTCACACTGGTATAGCCCCTTAATGGCTCTAGCGCATATCATACAATTTTTTATAGATGCAAAAATAACAAAATGGCGTATATTTATCGAAAAAACAAAAAAACGTGTTCTGTTCTTCGTTTTTTGGCAAAAAAAGCCGTAAATATCAAAATTTTAAAAAAATCCTTAATAAGCGCTATAGCTATAGTTGTAAAGAATATGTGGTTAAAATTTCATGAGGCTCGGTTCAGTAGTTTCGAAGATTTTATCAACAAGCCGTCGAAAAACGTTGTTTCGAGAAAAACGCGTTAAAAGATTGTTTGGGTTACATAAATCCATAAATTTAAAAAAATGTATTTCGAACGTGTATTTATTAAGTGTAACAACGTCGATATCAATATCGATAATATAAACCTATCAAAAAAATCATGAAAATAGCCTTCTTAGCGTCTAAAGTGAGAAGACCCCTTAAAACAATTCGGTCTCGCCAAGCTGTGCTAAAAACATTCAAACTCAGTCGAATAAAAATGCAAAGCGATACGTGTCCGAATAATGTTTCCATTAATGTTATAGTGAGAAACCTCCCAAAATTCCAGCAAGATCGATCAATAACTTTTTGAGCTATAACATGAGCAGTTTTTCAAAAACCGCCTAAAGGGATACCTTACAACGCCGCCATTTTGTTTTGTTAAAAAAAGAAGAAAGACATGTTTAACACTTAAAAGTTGTAATAAGATAATGTCAGAATTTAAAATGGATGCAATTATTACATCACCTCTAAAAAAAATCATGAAAAATGACTCATTTTCAGGCGTCTAGAGGAATCCCCCCCCCCCCCCCGCCCTCAACGTCGCATAGATTCAACGGCAAGAAAGCGTGATTTCCATGATTTAGCAAAGAATTCGTGGGGTTTGCGTCGATCCACCGATTGCCACTTGGCTACGATGACTCGAGGCCGCGCTGAGACTCGGCAGGAAGTAGTTTGCCACTTCTAATTGACAAGACTAACGACAGGTTGGCGGCGGCGACATCCAGTCTACCAGTTGTATCGGGCCAAAGTTTTCATCGAGGAAACTCGTGCCAACGTCTCTCGCGACACTCAACTCTTTCTCGCCCTGCCACCGGATACAAAACAATAAATCTTGCGCCGAAAACTCCGCATCCGGGAAACTTTTGACAGGAAGTGAAACTCCCGCGACGAAATGGAAAAGGAATTTTGCTCCGGAGGGTACTCTCGAAAGTTTTATTTTTTGTTGTCACCTCGAGGAACGCTCGAATGGCAATATTTTTCTAGCTGCGCATCATTTACGTATCATTAAGGGGAGATATACACCTAGATGGTCGAAAAAATCGATTTAGAAGCTATGAACATTCCGTCGACCGTAGAAGACCTACACTATGGGCCTGGTATCGATGATTCCACGTAAGTTGACAAATTTCATGATTTATTCATTCCCAAATTTTCAATCGCGTTTTTCTCAAAAACACGTTTTTCAAATCGGTAGCCAACATTTCTCGAAAACCAATGAACCGATTGCCTTGAGGTTTTTTGTGGTTATTCTATACACCATTATCTAGTACTTGTCATAGGATTTTTTTTTCCGTTACCTAGTTTTTGTTTTATAGGCAAAATAATAACTAATTTTTGGCCCAAAAATCACTATTTATGTTCAAACGTCCGCCATTTTGTCATAAATCGATATTTTCAAAATCGGCTATGACAAGTACTAGATAATAGTATCTAATTTAATAATCTTTTTGGTTTTTTTTTTCAGATGATTTTTGAAGAAACGCCAATGGGTACCGTATACGCAGATTTTTTTACGACGCTCCAAGGATCATACAATATCCTTGTATCAATTGAATCGAATAATTCGATCATCTCCGAAAGAATTTTAATTATCCGCATACGATAAAATTTTCGCGATCGAGGTGATTACGAAGCGAGAGCTTTGCGGTTCTCGTTATTGCTGTTATTGTTCCCAGAAGGAGCGCGGATGAATGCCCGTGGGGTTGCAAAATACCGTATCGAGCGGTTACCTGGTTGTATTCAGAGGGATGATGTAGAGGGGTGGATGCGAATTTTGTACAAAGGGATGCATAAACATATACGGGGGAAACGGGGATGTTGTTATGAATATAAGCACGAGGGTCACTCCGAGGGAATGCAAAATTTGGAGAACGTTGAGTTGGCTTCACGACACATCCAACGAAATTTCCATAAAACGATGGCTGGCTCAGCTCGATATCAAAGTCATACACCGCCAATTTATTTTTCGACCCTCCTCATCAAGGGGCTATACCAGTGTGACACTTTCAAAAAATCGATTTTTTTTGTTGCCGTTTTCGACAGTTTATTCTTTCAAGAATATCCTGTAAAAATTTCAAGAATTTAATTGAGTACTATTCTTCCAAAAAATTCCCGAAAATCACCCAAATTTTCAGCGTTCACACTGGTATAGCCCCTTAAGGAGTCTTCTCACTTTAGACGCTAAAAAAGGCTATTTTTGTCAATTTTTTCGATAGGTTTGTATTATGGATATGGGTATAAAAGTTGTTACACTTCATAAATACACTTTCGAAATACATTTTAAAAAAAATATTTATTTAAGTCACTATTTATAGACGAAAATGGTAGTGAAAAAAAAGTCTTAAAAAAATTGTAGGTCTACGCTGTTGAAGAAATCTCGGAGATGGATCATCCGAAACGAAAAAATCAAACGGTTTTAGATTCAGTATGTTGATCGCTGTAGCGCATATCATACGATTTGTGACATATGCAAAAAATAGCAGAATGACCGACATTTTTCGAAAAAAAACATCAAAAAACGTGTTTTTTCACGGTTTTTTGGCTTAATTTCATAAGGATCGGTTCAGTAGTTTCCAAGATTTTATCAACAAGCCGTCGAAAAACGTTGTTTTTAGAAAAACGCGTTTAAAGTTTGTTTAGGTTACACAAATATATATTTTTTTAAATGCATGCATTTCGGAAGTGTATTAATTAAGTGTAACAACTTTTTGCTCAATATTTATAATATAAGCCTATCAAAAAAATTCATGAAAAAAATCCTTTTTTTAGCGTCTAAAGTGAGACGACCCCTTAAGGTGAGACACTACTGTGACGGGTGGAAAATAATATGTTTTTTTTTGCATTTCTCAAAGTATACATATTCAACAATGTGTGAAAAAAACCTTTCAAGTTAAAGCATTGAAAATTTACTAAATTTCAGACGATTTATACTAAAACTTTTAATTGCGGTTTTCTCGACCTGGCCCGAATCGTAACTCTGGCTATAATAGGGCGATTTTTTATTTTGAAACATCATAATTTCCGTAATTGCAATAGCTATCGTTGTACCTAGCCGTTTTTTTAATCCAGTGTTTTTGAAGGCCCCGAATATAGGTGAAAATTCCGCCCAAATGACACTTTTTTTAACACCCGCCATTATGTGATTTTTTTAAATGGCTACGTGCAACTAGAATTGCATTAAAACTGGCATTTCCCTGCGCCTTATTTCAGGTGGATACGTCAAGCAAAACCTGAGGAAATGCAATTTTACTTTCGAAAGGTCAGTACGCACCATTCAGCCTCCACGAGGCTTTTTGGTGAACTCGCAGTGTAAAATATTTTTATTAACTTATTAACCATTACTACTTATTAACTTATTAACCTGACTCAGTTTTTTAAACTCGGTTTTTTTAATTTAGTTTTTTACTCAGTTTTTTTTTATTTAGTTTTTCACTCAATTTTTTAAACTCAGTTTGAAACCCAGTTTAAACTCAGTTTTTTAAACTCACTTAAGCTCAATTTTTTTTCTGATCATGTGATTATGAATTTAACCAAACGATATCGGAAACGGATTTTTATTAGCTATTGAAAATAGTAAACGTGGTGTCTTTTTTTTGACAATTTAGAAAACGTGCTTTTTGTAGTAAATTTGGTAGGCCTTGATATGATACGATTGTAAAATCCAGTTATAGTACGAGTGCATAGTGCCATAGCCTGCAGGAAATTTTTGATAGTACCATACGTGTCGCGATCAATCTTTGACGAATTTTGACAGATTTGTTAATAGGGTATCCATCTCTGGAAGCCCAATTTGAAGGGTCAGAATGATGCATTTTTTTCTAGTAAGCCATCGGTTGGAATACATTTATTTTTTTCCAGCATGTTGTACACATATTTGTGGTTACAATGTAATTTTTTTGGAAGAAAATGTTTCAAAGTGTTCATGGTGCTGCAGTTTAGAGATACGATGGAGCTTGATTTTGAAAACGTTGTTTCGAGAAAAACGCGTTTGAAGTTTATGCTATGAAAAACTCTTACCTAAACTCAATCGGCAATTCCTGCACCGTAAAAAATCCCTTCTGATTGCTCATCATCGTCGATTTCTTCAAGGCTTGCTTGCTGTCGATTTTTTTAAATTTTCAAAGTGGACTGGCCCCTTAATAATATGCGTTTTTTTCGGTCATACAAAATCCATATGTAAATAGTTTTATGCACGTAGGTTCAGTAAAGAGAGAAAAGGGGTGGGAGAGAGAGAGAGAGAGAGAGAGAGAGAGAGAGAGAGAGAGAGAGAGAGAGAGAGAGAGAGAGAGAGAAATAATCTATGGGAAACGAGAAAAATAAAGATGCGAAAATAAGAGTGACAGGGCAGATATTTAAAAAAAAAGATGCTGGATCGAAAATGATCTTTCCTTGGCATCGTGAAGTCCAGTTCGATCACGGGCGGGGAGGGGCTCGCGGTCAGGTGCGCGGGCCCTCTTTTTAAAACGTTCACTCGCGCTTGATTGACTCGATAATGGTGTGTGCGTGTGACACAGCCCCCGGAATATATAAAACCATGGGAGTCCGGCCTGACCGACTATTAGTTCGCGTCGATCTCGTCGTGCCCAGGTTCGACTCTACCTACATTCGTCTCCCCGTGGCGAATCAAAAAGAAGAGCAAGCCCACAAGGACGAAGAGCCTCGCCGAAAAGCGAATTGCATCGTTCATCTCGTTTTCATCGAAGGAAAAATTCATTTTGCGATTACGAGAAGAAAAAAAAAGACAAAATCTAGAAAATACGCCGAAAAACTTTTCCCGACGATTCGGACTCGATTGTTTGATTTTTCGGAATAAATTTTTCGCTGCATAGTGACGTTAAACAGCCCGATAACTTCAGTGCTTCAGTTCTGTAACGCGGTGTAGTTTTTTTTTCCCTATCGTTCGGGTCAAGTTTCCGAAAAATTTGCGAGGGAGAGGGAAAGGGCAAAGGGGGCAAAGAAATCAAGACAAAGCAATCATGGAGCCCAGCCCGTGCAGCAGAAGAGAAAACTCCATTTTTTTCCGGCTCATTATTTTCTGCATGAGCTTTCCTGCCGTCCTATCAACTGGCTGCTATGGCAAAACGACCCTTCGTAAGTACACGTCCATCTATTTATTTTTTTACTCGCGCCAATTTTCACCTCCACTTCGTATATGGAAAAAAGTCTGCACGAAATTTCCCGCAACATTGCATCACTTTATTCGATGCCTCGATTTATCCTCTTAAAAAACTACGAAGCCTTGAGGGAAGCCCGGTAAAAAGTCGTCGAGGTGTGATGACGGTGAAAAAGCAAACAAAAAACGAAGATTTCTCATTCATTCACGTATTTCAAACGCTCCTACTTTGCATAATTTATTCACACTTCATTCGAACTTCGTAGAATCTGGACACAATTTCCGATAGATAAATGTGGGAAGATGCGTTCGGGTCGGTATGAACTGACCGGAGATTTTCACTTATTCGGGGTGAATTGAACCGTGTGAATGATCATTTTTATACGTCTCTTCGAGCCTCGGTCTCGACCCCCTTATCTGTACGGTAATAAACTCAGCGGTGTATTGGCTACACATAAAGCTCATGGATATTTTAGATATAACCCTGTATATAATAATTAACACACTTTTAATGCAGCCATGTATATATATATATATATATATATATATATATATATATATATATATATATATATATATATATATATATATATATATATATATATATATATACACATATATATATATGCGAATATAAGGCAATTAACACTCGTTGAAAGGATCCATAACTTTGACATCACTCTTAATCTGTCTCGAAGTGGTGCCGATGGTTCGAAGGCCTCTGATAAATCTGGTGAACGAAGCAAACTTAACGACACGTGTGTTTTTTTATTATCTCAGTCTTCTCTTTTTTCATATCTATAAACAGGGTGCCCTGTAATTAAATTTGAGTTCATGTAAAGTCAGATCGTGTCCGACTATATGCTGGAATTTAAGTTTAGCCAAAGTCTCACGGTTTTTGAGATTTTGGGCTTTATGTTATTTTTTGAAAAAACATCATCTGCTTTTGGTTTTTCGCATGCCATTTCTGCAAATGATATGAATCGACAATAACTAAGCAACTTTTTAAAGTAATTGGCACGATATGCGTAGTTCATTTTTTTACACCGCAGGCTGTCAAAGTCAGATGTTCGAATTCGTTTGGATGAAAATTCTGCATAAGATCTTTTTTCATAAAGTTTCCTTAATATTTACGGTTAAAAAGAAGACGTTTCCAGATAAAACAAATAACCAAGAGTATTTTTTAAAAAGCTGGGACGGAGAAGTTATTATTTGTAGAAATCGCATGCGAAAAACCAAAAGCAGATGATTTTTATCTCGAAAACCGTGGGACTTTTGCTGAACTGAAATTTCAGCATATAGCAGGACATGATCTGACCTATCGACAGTGGCAGGATTATTCATTCATAACAGGACACCCTGTATATATATATATATATATATAAGGTATTCCACGTGAATCCGGTGGACTTTTTCCCTGACCCCCGCCAACTCGATTTATTTTTTTTAAATCTGATTCCATTAACTCTAAAAGACAGCCTGATTTTTTTTACATTTTTCGAAACAACCCTTAGTAAAAAAAAAAATTCTCTGAAAAAAACGACCCGATTTAAAAATCTGAAAAAAAAATCCGAAGAGTGCGTGATTATATGTAAACATTTTCAAACTATCACCCGCAGTGGAGGTATGATTTTTTCTGTGCTTTCTGAGCGAATAACGTTAAAAAAATCGAAAAATTAACTGTTAACTGTTCAAGGTCCATGATTGTGATTTGGTTATTCAAAAATTGTCATAAAAATTCATTGTGGGTATAAAAATGTTTAAGGATTCGCCCGAAGTAAGCGGTTCTTGAATCTTTTAGAATTTTTTTAAACGTTAATCGCTCAGGAAGCATAGAAAAAATCATACTTCCACTGCAAGTTATAGCTTGAACATTTTTACATGTAATCACGCATTGTTGGGCATTTTTTTCAGGTTTTTAAATCGGGACGTTTTCTTCGGAGAAATTTTTTTTTTTTTGACCAAGGGTTGTTTCGAAAAATGTAGAAAATAATCAGGGTGTCTTTTAGAGTCAATGGAATAAGATAAAAATAAATAAATCGAATTGGCGGGGATATATATATATATATATATATATATATATATATATATATATATATATATATATATGAGATATTCCCACACACACATATATATATATACTTTTTTCCCGACTTTATTCGATCCTTCTGTGTCTATGAGCCACTACCGGTTTTCCTGCATACTACTCAAATGATAATTCAAGCGGTATTTCACGACATCCGAGCAAACAATATAGCAAAACATTATCAATCGCTGAATCATCGATCGATATAGCGGTTGTTCGATTATCAACGATATTCAACGGGAGAATGAAACTGATTGACATTTCGTCAATGATCTTTCATCGGTTTCGAAACATTTGGAAAAGGCTAAAAAAACCTACGCACAAATTTTCCAAAACGGAGGAACGAGTGTCGATCGTACGATTTCGTTGCTCCTTCGATACTGCGGGTATCGACGCTTGCGGGAATATTATTATTATTATTTTTATCGTGCTGAAACATTGGAATTTCAAGGATTGCAGTGGAGAAAAACGGATGTGCAGACGTGCATATGAAATTGAAAGATTACGAGAGACGAGTCATTCCGAATATACACTACCGGCCAAAAGTTTTCCGGACACTTCAGATAATTACAAAACTTTCCATCACTGGATAATTACCAAGTAATGTTAGAAAACTACAGTTTTTTAAATTTATTATTTCACGAAGATATTATATAGCTCGGTATAATGAATTATATTATTCTAATATAATTGTGCGACTATGCAAAGTGATCGAAAGTTTTGCAATTGGCTGAAGAGTCCGGAAACATTTGGCAGGTAGACGCTTTAGAACAGGAAAAAAATTGCTGATTTTCATGATTTTTTTGTAAACGGAAATATTTCTTTATCACTTTCGAGACTTAAGGTTAGTTTTATTACTTCTTTTGGCTGTTACATGGTACCTTTTCTTTTTATTAATCTGTAAAAATGGTAGAGGTATGACGCGGTCTTCTAAACTGCATTTTCAAAACTGGCTAAAAAACTAATCGACCAATGAAATTCGGTATAAATATTACTAATTTTATCGTCTAAAACGTGACTCTAAATATTTTTGAAAATGAAAAAAAAAAACGTATTTTTGATCGCAAAACGTAGCCTTTTTTTCGGAAAATTCAATCTTTTTGTTTCAAAGCGTACCATTTCATCGATTTTCAACATTTCTCACTTTTTCTTGGTTCGCATTCTGCGTACAAGTGTTGACGAAGGAAAAATATTCGTTGGCATTTTTTCAGACTAAAATTTTGGCCGGTAGTGTACGTAAATTATAACAATCGTAGAAACATTCGATAAAATGTGAATGTTTAAGAAAGTGTCGATGTTTAAAGAAATGTTGTCGGTCGTATTGTGAAAAAATTTGGCTCGCATCGTTAGATCGCGGTACTTTGTTCCAGTCGTATATACGCAATTCATTTTCCTCTTCCGGCAAGCGTGGGACCCCGAGGGCTGCTCTTAAGACGGTTGTGCAATCCCGCTGCACGGAAGAGAGGGTTGGAAGTGGGGCGGTGGGGTTGAGTACGAGGTCAAGGGGATCTCGAGGGTTTTTACTGCACGTCCAGAACCAAAAGGTGCACGAGAATCCCACGTGCCACTCACTCTGTTCTCTCGTCACTCCGCTATTTCTAACTCGCACCCCCTATCCACATCAGGCCGCCACCCTCGCTTTCAACCATCTCTCTTCTCACTGCCCTTCGTTTCGTTACAATTTGCGGTTTATGTAAAACAAAACACCTTCATGTGTCGTCCTCTTTCACCCCGCACGAATAAACGTTTTTACTGCAATTTTTCATCACGAAAATTGTAGGAAAAACGTCAATAAAATGTTAAGGGGTCTTCTCACTTTAGACGCTAAAAAAAGGCTATTTTCAGGAATTTTTTTGATAAGTTTATTTTATAGACAGTGATATAAAAGTTGTTAAACTTACCGAATACACTTTCGAAATATTGTTTTTTAATTTTTTAATGTATTTATGTAACGCAAACAAACTTTAAACGCGTTTTTCTCGAAACAACATTTTTCGACGGCTTCTTGATAAAATCGTCAAATCTACTAAACCGATCCTTATGAAATTTTAACCACATATTGTCGACAACTATAGCTATAGCGGATATCTAGAATTTTTTTTAATTTTGATGTTTACTATTTTGTTTGCCGAAAATGGTGAAAAAAACGGGTTTTTTTTCGAAAAATGTCCGCCGTTTTATTATTTTTGCATATATCAAAAATCGTATGATATGCGCTGTACCCATTAACGTACTGAATCTAAAATCATTTGATTTTTTTGTTCCGGATGATTGATCTCCGAGATTTCACCAACGGCGCAGACCTACAATTTTTTTAGGACATTTTTTAACTACCCCTTTTGTCTATAAATAGTGACTTAAATAAATAAATAAATTTTTTAAATGTATTTCGAAAGTGTATTTTTTAATTGTAACAACTTTTATATCAATATCTGTAATACAAACCTATCGAAAAATTTTTTAGCGTCTAAAGTGAGAAGATCCCTTGAGGGGGGAGATACTTTTAGAAGAGGAAAAAGTAGTTGAGTTTGATGATTTTTTAATTTGAGGTAAGATTTCTTTACCACTTTTGAGACTTTGGGTATATTTTATTACTACTTTTGGCCGTTGCGTGGGATTTTTTATTTTATTAATTTTCAAAAATGACGATGATTTTAAATGAATGATTTAAAAAATAGTTTTTGAAGTCGGTGGATACGATTTCTCAAAAACTAATGCACCGATCTTATTGAAATGTTGCACACCTCTTCAAAATGGAAGAAGATTGAACTAGAACAAAATAGAAGAAGATTGACTAGTGATTGACCAAAGGTTTTATTTTCGTTCGATCATAACTAATTTTACAAGGCTATACGTAGTGTAAATTGTACCAAATATATAACTATTTTGCATACAACTCTGCCAAAAATTCAAATTTCACTTTTTTTTTAAATCCTTCGTTCAATCACGAGCTATACTTATCAATTAACAGAAAAAATTTGGTTTTTCAATTTAAGATAAAGCTATCATGAGTTATCCCGACCACCACGAGGACACTTTTTTAAATGGAAACGAGGTCCCGCCGGCTGAATTTCCCGAAAAAATTTTATGACAATTTGTTTAAATATTGTTGAAACGTTCTTTTATGTGCTTAACATTTTGCATGAAATAATTTACATATATTTTTTTTAAATAGAGAAAATATGCTTTTTTCTAGAAACCCACGTAACCCCTAAAGGTATCTCCCCCCTTAATTGAGCGATAGAGTGATTTTTATGTAGGTGCGAAGATTGCGAAAGTATCGTATATTTTCTTGGGTGCTTGCGTTGCAAAAAATTGCGATTGTTTTTTATTCATGCTGCTTGTGTCGAATTGGTAGTTGTTTATTGATTTATTTATTCTCCTATTGATTAATCGAACAATCGGACATTGACGACGGGCAATGAAACATTGTACAACTATTCGATTAAATACAGATAGGATAACGCTCGTGTTGGAGTAGTAACGGCGGTTATGGTCAGACCTCGATTCGTCATTGAGCACAGTCCATCGATAAATCATCGTTCAAGTTGCATTGGTCTCCCCCCCTCCCCCTCTCGTGTTTATCGATAATACTGCAAATATTGACACGGCAATCTCGCTCCCTGCCTCTCATTCGCACCATTTGCGTTTCTATTCACGAACTTCGGCCCTGGCCATTGATGGATTCGATCGTTCTAGTTTGATACGCGCGCCTTCTGTCATTTCACCGATTGAATGAATGAACGCGGCTCATACGCATTGTCGCATACGCACGAAACTCCGTCGAGTCACTCGAGTGCACGTGCTGCAAGTCCTCTATAACAATACGACCATTGCATCAGCAGTGGCATTGAAGTGGAGCTCGAAAGTAGACGAATAAGTCACGAGCGTAACTTTGACGGAAAACATTATTTAAACTGCTCCTTCTTTTCATCTGCGTGATTATTAAAATACTTTGTCAGAGGTACTTGAGTACAGGACGTTAGGGCGACGATTTTGTTGGAATAAAAAAATCACAACTCTTATTTTACTTCGTACGAAAATTTGCTTGGATAAAAAAGCTCGATGGAAAGTTCAATTGAAATTACAAGTATGCCTGGAATACAAATATTTCCTTAGGGTCAATAAATTCCTTAATAATTGATTGTAATAAATATTTTTCAATAATTAATTTTTATGATTTTTGACAAGTAATTAGAATTAATATTATTTTAATCACTAATTGTGATAATGTTCAATAATTAATAACAGGGAACATTAATCCAATTAATATTTTGACAAGAGCACATGGAGAAATAAAACGATTCGAGCAAAAATACGTCAAATTTACAACATTCACTTGATAAAGAATAAAAATTCACTTGGCCGAGTTTTAGCCTCGTCCCTTACCTTACCTTACCTGGAATATTACCTTCTTGTTTAGGGTCAATAAATTCTTTGATATTTAATATTTAATTATTTAATTATTATTTAATATTATTTTTTAATTATTTAATTATTATTTAATATTATTTTTTAATTATTTAATTATAATTTAATATTATTTAATATTTAAATATTTAATTATTATTATCATCTGTCAATAATTAATTTTAACTATTTTTTATCATTAGTCATAATAGATATTATTTTTATAATTAAAGTTCATAATTTCCAATAATGCATTGTAATAAATATTATTCTGACAATTAATTTTTGTAATTTCTTATAATGAATAATAATAAATATTATTTTAATAATTAATTTTGATAATTTCCAATAATGAATTATAATAACCATTGATTTAATGAATATTTTGACAAGTGCAAATGGAAATAGAAAACGACGCGAACAAAAACACGTCAAACTTACAACATACACTTAAAAAAAAAAAAAAACATTCCGACGATTGAAAGGCTCGTCCCTGCACGATTATTATCTCGACTCAATGATCTCGCGATGCAAAATAATGACGTGCCATAGTAAAAAAATTAATCCGAATCAAGAGATCATTTTCATAACAACAAGTGTACACAAAGAGCAGGATTTTCTTCTCCGGACTCGTATGAACCGGAAATGAGATAGGCACGGCTCAACGTCATACTCGTTTCAACCTTCTTTTTTCTATGTTCGACGATTCGTCGTCCCCGTTTATACGCCCACCTTACGTACACGCGTGCGAATAAGTCAAAAGTGTCCACGATTCGTTTCGATCGCGATCGCTTTCGCGCTATTTCATTGCAACGAGGCCAATCATCGCGTGGGAAAGAAGCGCTTGAGTGACCCCTCGAGTTTAATGGAACAGCACCGATTAAATAATCACGTCGCGCGTTTTCATTCGCTAATTTGCGTCCAAACGAATCGCGTGATCCGAACATTACATCACGATATTACGCGAAGCAAACACAGGCTGATATCCGTTTTGTATTAATGCAACCTTGAACCATGATCAATTAATTTTTATAAATTGTTTACCGATCGCCTACAAACGCTTGTCGTCATTTGTTTTGCCTTTTTTACCGACAAAATGCACTCTTTCACATGCCGAGAGAAACGTCATCAATTACTCCACGCGTGAATGTCCAATTGATTAATCACACGTCCGTTTAAGCCTCCGCCTAATTAAATATCCCGACAAAATACTTAAATCATTCACACGAAAGAAAGCCGGCGACTTCGCAAATTAATGAGGGACACAATAAATGATAAAATTAATTGCACCTGCAGTTCGCGCGTATTTGTGCTCGTTAATCAATTCTAATTTGTTGTTTCGCTCGTTTAATCCGCGTGGTAAGAAGACCCCCTGACCAGATATTACATGTCAAAAGATGTAAAAGAAATATTTAAAAAAAAAAAAAGGTTTGATTAACGAGGACGCGGCGGGGATTCTCAAAGAACTTTTGACGACTGATCCTTGTAAAATGTAGGCTTGCATGTGCGCGTATCGAACATTCCATTAGCATATTCAAAAAGATGGGATAACGTGCTCCGTATTGGCTAAAATTAAATTAAAAAAAAGAACGCTGGCAAAAATATTCTCAGCGTGTGTAGCAAACGGACCTTCGTTTACCCTTGTACCAAGGTAATTCTTTGCGAAAAACCGGTGAGTAAGTCACTGATACATTTACATACATACGTGTGTGTGTGTGTGGGTGGGTGTGTGTGTATATACACATAATCAATATATACAGGATGTTAGGAAGGTCAATGCAAAACCTTAAGGGGGTGATAGGTCACCTTACTCCAAAGTCTAAGGATTTCGAGTTATCATGGTTAGTATGATTTTTTGAAAAATTTCCCAAAATTAGGTAACTCGTTTACCTCTTAGGTTAATGTTATTTTTTTTAATATCATTAACATAAGAGGTATTCTTATTTTTTGACAAGTTTTTAATTATTCAACACGTCCCATTCAGTTAGTTGTGTGAATAAAGATGATTGTATTGGTGCTTGTCGATTGAATACACATTAAGCTAAGACGCAAATAAGTTTTTAGTTACAAATTATTGTCCGTTTGAACATTATGAATGAGGTAGTACCTAATTTTGGGAAATTTTCCAAAAATCGTACTTGCCATGATAACTCGAAGTCCTTAAACTTTGGACTAAGGTAACGTAGGTTAGATATGTTCCTAACGAGGTGACCTATCACCCCCTTAAGGCTTTGCATCGACCTTCCTAACACCCTATATACATTATCAATATATATATATATATAGAGGGTGTCATGTTGTGAATGAATAATCCTGCCACTGTCTATAGGTCAAATCATGTCCTACTATATGCTGGAATTTCAGATCAGTAAAAGTCCCACGGTTCCCGAGATAAAAATCATCTTCTTTTGGTTTTTCGCATGCCGCTTCTAGAAATGATAACTTTTTTTGACCCGTTTATTTTTAAATACTCTTGCTTATTTGTTTTATCTAGAGCAGTTTTTTTTAAACCTTAAATGTTAAGGAAACTTTATGAAAAAAGATCTTTCGCAGAATTTTCATACAAACCAATTCGAACATCTGACTTTGATAGCATGCGGTGTAAAAAACAATGTTCCACGCATATCGTGCCAATGACTTTAATTAGTTGCTTACTTATTGTCGATTCATATCATTTGTAAAAATGGCATGCGAAAAACCAAAATCGGATGATTTTTTTTTTATAACGTAAAGCCCAAAATCTCGAAAACCGTGGGACTTTTATTAAACTGAAATTTCAGCACATCGTAGGACGTGATCTGACCTATCGACAGTTGCTGGATTATCCATTCATAACAGGACACCCTGTATACACAGACTCACGCATACATTCGTACATATATACATTGATGAACTTATATTCTATGTTTCTCGCACGCGTGACACACATATTCGCGACGCCCCTGATCGCTGGCAATTCACTTCCGCACCAAAGGCTGCCCCTGAAACCCACTGGTTCATAAATTGCCGAAATAAATCTCAATTCTTACAGCAGATGTGTGCGGGCATATAATGGACTAAAAAAAAAACAGAACTCCCACTTTCACATCGCAACATTTTTATAATCTCCCTACTTGTTTCAATATTTGTTGTACGTTTTTATTTACTCAACGATTTTATTCTGTCACGAGGGATATTTTGCTTTGGCATTGCGCAATTTTGACGTAGGAAAAAGTGACGTTTTTTTATTTTTGTAATTTTTTGGGTTTTTCTCTTTGGATTTTTTTTGTATGTAAAAAGTGGCAATTTAGGAGCCTGTGAAAATCGTAATTAAAAAAGAAAGGTGGGGACACGTGTGAGCTGAGGACCTTGCTCATCGCGATGCGCAAGGTTTAGTATTTACATTTGTGCATTTCTTATTCGCTCGATGCTTCGAGTTGCAGTCAATTGCGAAGGTTCAATTGTTTTTTCCATCTGGACACCCAATAACCTTCGGGCCGTTCGCGTACGGCTTAACTTTTACAGATTTCACTTTGCAATTAAGAGAGGACGCCACTGTGACGGCCCGAAAAAAGGTCGTTTTTTCGATTTTTTGTCTCGGAGATTATTGATTTGGGATTTTGAAGAAAAAAAAACGTATGTAATTGAGTATACGTTGAACTTATTTCGTGTAAATTTTCATTTAAAAATATGAAAAATTAATCTACATTATTGAGGTATAATATAGATTCTGTATCCAAAAAGTGGTCCAACAGCCGGATCGATAACTTGACAATGGATGGTCTAAAAAATAAAAATTAAAAAAATTCTACAATCTATATAAATGGAGTTCCCGTTGTATGTAGCCCTTTTTTCCAAAACAAAAAAAAATCCCAAAATGGCGGGTGTTAAAAAAAGAGTAATTTTTGCTACATTTTTACTTGGATTCGGGGCTTAAAAATACTATATTTAAAAAAACCGTGACGTACAACGCTAGCTACTGCAAATACGGAAATTTTGGTTCATTTTTTCATTGAAATCGGACAATTATAGCTAGAGTGATCAATTTAGCCAGGCCGAGAAAAGACGTTTCGAGAAAAAACCCAATTGAAAGTTCATTGCGCTACCTCCTCTCACCAAAACGTCTGTCACTTGGTCAATTTTTCATATTTTGGTTTCAATTTTTCTCACATCTTCTTGAATTCGTTTCGAAAAATGCGAAAAAAAACCTTTCTTTTTAAACCCGTCACACTGTTGTCCCGCCGTAAATCATTGTTTGCACTGTTGTGCAATAAAAAAGTATGCGTTATTAAAAAAAAATGGTCACCCACAAGGGAAAAGAATATTCGCAATACTTATACCAACGAATGTATTCGTAAGTAAGTATAAGTTAGTGTAAGTAAGCATTCGTAAGTATAAGTATGTATTCGTAAGTAAGTATAAGTAAGTATACTTATACTAAGTATAAGTATACTTACTTATACTGACTTACGAATACATACTTATACTTACGACTTACTTATACTTACTTACGAATAAGTAAGTATTCGTAAGTATACTTATACTAAGTATAAGTATACTTACTTATACTTACTTACGAATACATTCGTAGGTATAAGTATTGAGAATATTATTTCCCCTTGTGGGTGAAATTTTAAGTGAAATTTTGAGTATAAGTATTCGTAAGTAAGAATAAGTAAATATACTCATACTTACTTATACTTACTTACGAATACTTATACTTATTTATACTTACTTACGAATACTTATACTTACTAATCCTTACTTACCCATACTTATACGAAATAGAAAAAGAAATTATCCGAGAGTTCGAACAGGCGGGCACAAAGTTGAAAAAAAATCCGGCCCAAAAAATATGAATGATAAAATTCATCGAGAATACGGGACTAAAACAGTTGAATGTAGGTAAACGTATCGGAAATAGCGGTGACTCAATACGGCGTTACAGGCCGAAAGATCTCTCACAGAGCCAAAGAGAAAGCAAAGTCTCGAACTTGGCCTCCAAAGTGCGAGGATTAAAAGTTAATAATTAATTCGCGAACGAGAGTCGTTGGACTCGATCTACACGCCGCGCCGTCTGCCATGCGAATTTTTCGTCTCGCGGTTCTCCTCGCCACCTCGTATTCACCGCCCAATAATCACAATAATACGACTTAATCCTTCGGCCAAGATGCATCTGTCTCTTTCTCTCTTTTTCTCTCTCGAAAGACGGAGGAAAGAGACGAGGACAAAAAAAATCAACATTTCGAGAATTTGATCCTTCGCTCGAGTGAATACGAAACGATAAATCAATCGTTCCTCAAAGTACAAGACAACATTCGCCGACGCGTGAATGTTTATTTATGAAGCGAACTTGCTTCGAGCGACCTTTCCATGCGAAACTATCGATAGAATTACAATCACGGAATTAAAGTAGACGTACATATAAAAAAAAAAATTATTCGGTATATTAAGGGGGGACCTTTAGGGGAGAAAAAAAATTCTGATTTTCATGATTTTTTTTTTTTTCAGGAAAGATATACTTGTCATTATTGAGACTTAGGGTAGGTTTTAATACTACTTTTGCCTGTTATATGGTATTTTTTGTTTTTATTTAACTTCAAAAATGGCGAATGTATGGCACGGTCTTCTAATCAGGCTGCAACGGATGTTGTCAGACGGCGTGACCCGTAGCGTCGGCGGGATTAATCTGAAAAAAAAACCAATGAAGATTTTTCTTTCATTGATACTCATACGCAGAATATGAACCAAGAAAAAGTGAGAAATGTTGAAAATCGAATAAATGGTACGCTTTAAAACAAAAATATTGAATTTTCCGATAAAATGGCTACTTTTAGCAATAAAAAATACTTTTTTTTTATTTTCACGAACATTTAGGTCCATGTTTCAGACAATAGGGTTAGAAAGATTTAAACCGAATTATATCAGAATCGGTCGATTGGTTTTTGAGCCATACTTCGCGCCATTTTTGAAAATTAAGTTTAGAACACGGTGTCATGTCACCGCCATTTGGAAAGTTTAATAAAAAAAATACCACGTACCAACCAAAGGTAGTAATAAAGGATACTTTAAGTCTCAAAAATAGTGAAGGAATCTTCACTTCAAAAAAAAAATCATGAAATTCAACAATTTTTTCGTTGCCTAAAGATATCTCCCTCCTAAAAAAAATCTATCAGGTGAGCATTCGACGTCAGAATAAAATTCCTCGGACATTATTTTGGTGCTAAGATTATTGAAGAATCGCACTTGATCGAATAAATAAAAATACCAAGGATCGCGTATTGTTTTTCATCTACCGATTTCATCAACGAAACATTACAGATTTTACTAAAATATTACTGAAATTTTACATTTTTTTTTACTTATACTTATTTACTGAATTTTACATTTTAGATTTTACTAAAATATTACTATTGCGTCCGAAATATTTGAAAAATCGAGTACGAGCGAACTGAACGGAAATGTTTTGTTCGTCTGTAGGAGGACCTCCCGGTGTGTCCTGTCAGGACAAGCAGACGATTCTCGACGAGCACAATCGGCTTCGACAATCAATTGCACTTGGACAAGTTTCCGGACAACCTGGCGCGACAAATATGATGGAAATGGTGAGATTTTTTATTGTTCTTCGTTCCTTCGATGTTTAAATCAACGTACGCACGCGATTCGATATATGCACTTTGTAAAGGTTGTTAAATAGTTTTTTTTATACAAGATGTGCTTTATTGAAAAATTAAACAGAAAGGGACCTTCGTATCCGAACGAAGGATCCCACTGTGACTGGCCGAAAAAAGTCGTTTTTTCCGAATTTTTTTTTTTGTCCTCTAGATGATTTATCTGAGATTTGGAAAAAAAGGTATGTTATTAAACATACATTGAACTTGTTTCGTATACATTTCTATCAAAATAAAAATAAAAATCAACAACGTTATTGAGGTATAATAGAGGCCCTGTATAAAAAATGTGATCCAACGGCCGGATCGATATCCTGACTAGTTGGGCTGAAATGGTTGATCTGAAAGATGAAAATTAGAAAAATTCATAATCTATATAAATGTAGTTCTCGTTAAACGTAGCCGTTTTCTCGAGAAAAAAAAGAACTCACAAAAATGCGGGTATTAAAAAAAATGTAATTTTGACGAAATATTCACTTGTATTCGGGGCCTTAAAAAATACTGGGTAAAGCCCCCCCCCCATCGATCGAGCTGAAATTTTGCACAAACCTCCCATTTAATATTTTAAGATAGCCCCTAAAGGCATTTTTGGCGACGCGCAATAGTTTTTAGGTTTGTTTGTGTATTTGGTTTGGACAAAACGGGATTGAAAATTTGGGTGATTTTCGGGAATTTTTTGGAAGAAAAGTACTCAATTAAATGATTCAGAAAATTAAAAATATATTTGGCTATATTTGACCTATATTACATAATTTTTTCATAGAAAAATATTGAGATCCAAGCGACTCATGCGCTGCGTTCGGAGGCACCAAAAAAAAAAAATTCCTCCACTGCTGACATGATTCCGGCCGATTGAGTAGCTGAAACCGAAAAAGGAAAAAATGTCGTTAAACTAGAAGGTATTTCCTGTACAATGACCTAGGATTTTCGAAAAATGTCAAAATCTAACAAAATGGCGTAGTTATGAAAAAAGTCTGTTTTATTGCCTATAAAATGGTTGTTTTTTTCAATGCCAAATCGTCAATTTTCATCCAATCAAAAATATCCTAGGTCATTGTAGAGTACATATATTCAAGAATACTCAGTTCAAATTTCAAGTCAATCGGATAATTGCTCTTTGAGTTACAATGTCAGCAAATTTGCAAAATCTAATTTCGAGAAAAAACGCGTTTAAAGATTTAACTATCGATTTTTGCAAAACAAAATGATATTTCCCATAAAAACTGCTAAGTATAAACGTAAAGTATAAAGTATAAACTGTCAAAAAAGGCAACAAAAAAAATCTATTTTTTTTGTGTCACACTGGTATAGCCCCTTAAAATATTAAAAAGGAAGGTTTGTGCAAAATTTGAGCTCGGTCGGGGTTCGGAATCTTATCCAAAATACAAAATTAAAAAAAAACAGTTGCTTACAACGATAGCTACGGCAATTACGGAAATTTTTATTTTTCTTAATTGAAAATCGGCAAAAAGCTAGAGTCGTGATATACGGAAATTGTTGATCTACCTGCTCTCACTAAATCGCCTGTAACTTCGTCAATTTTCTATATTTTACCTTGAATTTTTTATTCACATATCCTCAAATATGTATGCTTTAAAAAAATGCCAAAAAGGGATATTGTTGCGCTGCTAGCTCTCCCTCAATCGTCTCCAACTTGGCCAATTTCCAGTACTTTAAATTGAAATTTTCATTCACGTATTCTCAAATTTGTACAATTTTAGAAAATGCACAGAAATCGATTTTTTTTAAACCCACCACCGTGGTGTTCTGTCTTCCTGTCTTTTTTTCTGTCATATATTGTTAATTAACTTTTCCACTTGGCCGGAACGTATAATTTGAACACTTCCAGTTTTCGTTGAAAAAATGCACATCCAATATTTCGCGAGGAAAATCAACATTCCATAATATCCAATACACAGCTCGCGGTATTATTTTCGCAATTAAAAAGCTCACTTTATGAGATTGAAATTGAAAAAGTCGCATGGATGAAGAACTGAGCGAAATATGAGTCAATTTTTTTCGATAAAAATGTAATAAAGCGAGCGGGATCGCGTTTTATTTTTGTAACGACAATGCACCGAGTGCGTTCAGCGAAATGTTTTCGAAGCTCTCTCTCTCTCTCTCGATCGATCGATCCGATGAAAAATCGAAGGAAAGAGCGAAGAGAGATTTATTTTGAACATGAAACGACGTCCATTGGAGCTTGGAGAGACGCTAATGGATTCCCGTGTAATCCACGTGGAAAGCCGAGCGGATCAATGAAAAGAGAAGGATACGCTCTCAACCTTCCAATGGACGGATCGAAAATACTATAAAATAAAATAAAACTCGTCTCCAACATCACCGGTCCTTACTACTTTGATCCTTTCAGGTATGGGACGACGAGCTCGCCGGAATGGCTCAAAGATGGGCGGACAAATGTTCCGAGTCTCACGACAATTTAAGGAATGTCCGTAAGTGAAACTAGTCTAACGTTATAACGTAAAAACCGGACCAATTCGCGTGAAAAAAATTGCCCCGAGTTTATTTGTTCATTGACACGATCGGAACGGATAATTATTGCAGATAACGAACGGAGTAGAGCTTGGACGATCGGAGTTTTTTTTTTCTAATACCGGTATTAGAACCTGCTCCCACTAATTCGTCTGTAACTTGACCAATTTTCTATATTGAAGCTTGACATTTTTTTCACATATTCTCGAATATGTATGCTTCGAGAAAATTCAAAAAATCTATTTTTTTACCCGTCCCAGTGGTGTCCCGCCTTCATTAAGGGGAGATATATACCTAGGAGCCGGAAAAAGGTCATTTTTGTGAATTTTTTCGAAGAAAACTATTTGAAATTTTGGATTGGGGTTTTAATTATCTAAAAGTATATACATTCAAAAATATGTTTAATTTTCTTTATTTAAAAATATCAAAAATATACAAGGATATTGTATGATCCTTGGAGCGTCGTAAAAAAATCTGCATATACGGTACCCACTGGCGTTTCTTCAAAAATCATCTGAAAAAAAAACCAAAAAGGATTTTGAAGATATCGATTTATGACAAAATGGCGGACGTTTGAACATAAATAGTGATCTTTGGGCCACAAATTAGTTATTATTTTGCCTATAAAACAAAAACTAAGTAACGGAAAAAAAAAATCCTATGACAAGTACTGGATAATGGTGTATAGAATAACCACGAAAAACCTCAAAGCAATTGGTTCAGTGGTTTTCGAGAAATTTTGGGTACCGATTTGAAAAACGTGGTTTTGAGAAAAACGCGTTTGAAAATTTGGGAATGAATAAATCATGAAATTTGTCAACTTACATGGAATCATCGATACCAGGCCCATAGTATAGGTCTTCCACGGTCGACGGAATGTTCATAGCTTGCAAATTTTGTTGTTCGACCATCTAGGTGTATATCTCTCCTCAAGGCGTTACCCCCACTTGTAGCGCAAAAAAAAGGCCTTTTTCATGAATTTGTTTAAAGAAAACGACAAAACTTTTTTAATCGATCAATACACCATCTTAAAGAACACATCTTGAAGAACTTTCAGTAATTTTTTTATTGAAAAATATTACATTGTTTAGTGGCAAATGGCCGTCAATGAAATAATGTTTTTATATACACGGTTTGCGGTGACCGACATTGCGGCGAAGTGGATCATCTGAAAAAAAATGCGGATGGATTTAGTCAAATATAAGTATAAACTAGTCTTTAATCGAAGGATTTTAAAAAATATTCATTTTTCACAAAATGGCGGACAGTCAAAGTTAACGGTTCGATTTTAACGAAAAAAAAACGGCCGTTTTCAAGAAGATCGGTTCCTTAGTGTTCGAGTTATCTTGGTCACCGACTTCAGAAATGTCAATTTGAGAAAAACGCGGTTAAAGTTTCAATTTCAGTTTACACGAAGAAAATATTTTTTTTTGTAATCTTACATACAGTCATCTATTCCGGGCCCGTTTTTATAAATTCCAGTCTATTATATGAACGTTGTGAATGCCAGGTATACGACCATTTTCATCGAGCAATGCATTGAAGGTCGGAGGGAGGGTCGAGCGCGCCAGACGGCAGACTAGCCGGTCGTTTACACAACGGATTCTTCTCTTTCAACGCTCATATCTCAGTCAATTTTGTTCGGATCGACTTGAAATGTTCAGGACATATTCTCAGACTTATACTTTAAAAAAATGCATAAAAAAATCGATTTCTTCAAAATCGCAAGTGGGGATAACCCCTTAAGGCCTCCTAGAGATTTAGGTCACTCTAGAGGCCGAAAAATAGGCTTTTTGGGGATTTTTTTCAGAAAAACTACAAAATAACTCGAGATTACAAAAAAGGGTGTTTATCATGCATATCAGTGACTGGATACAATAATTTTTTTGGAGCGATTAATTTCAAAATGGCAGCTGTTCAGCGTTTTTGCGATGACGTCTCCGTTTTTCCAGGGTCCACGGCCGGACAAACAGCTCCTGTAATTTTTTAATTATAATGAGCCTATGAATTTTTTTCGATTATATATAATAACTGCTATAGAAGTACGTAGGATTTTTTCAATATATTGATTTTGGGTCAAATGGCGCTATTCTAAAGTGGAAAATTAAAAATTTGCCTAAAAAATCGTCAGATAATTGTTAATAACAAATTAACGATGAAATATTTAAAAAATCCTACGTACTTCCATGGACAATGTATTTTTCAAGATATATTCAACATTTCAAGTGAATCGGTTGAAAATTGTCTGAGTTATGTTTCCGGCCAACTTAATAAAATGCAGCTTTGAGATAAACGCTTCTGAAGTTTTGAGTCCGCTCGCTGCGGACCAGGCGGCCTTGTACTAAAATAAAAAAATCGAGTACTTAGAGATTTTTCCCGGCCATAATCTTTTGGGACATCATTTTTGAGGGCCTAGGGGACCATTTAAAAAAAATCGATTTTACGAAAATTCTAGAGTGGCCTAACCCCTTAAGGCGGGATATACATTTAGACAGGAAAAAAATCAGCAATATTGCGGGGTTTTTTAAACTAAGAAATGATTATTTTACAATTATCAAACTTCAGGTATACTTTAATAGTATATTTAAGTATACAAAACAATTTTTTAATTAATTCATCATCAAAATGACGGAGCTGTGGCAGAGTGTTACAGCAAGGTCGCCGCAGGAGTTGTGAATCGGCGTGCAGTCTAGCTTCCCGTAGACTTTGATTTGCAAAAAAGTTCAAACATTTTTTTCGGTTAGAACATGTATAGTTTCTATATAACGGTAATTAAAATGAAGAAAATGCAAATTTAAGAAAATAGCACGCAAGTACAAAAAAAAATCAACATTTCACGCAACATTTCTGTAAAATGTGGATTAAAATAGTAATTTTTTTTTTGCGTCATCTGCGCTGAGCTTTGCGTAAGGTTCCGTGTTTTCCACCAAGCGATTTGACGCCATTAGACCTCTTTCTTTGGGCTTTTCTAAAAGGAAAAGTATATGCCAATTATCCACATACCATTTCGGAGATCAAGAAAGCGATTGGACGCACCATTAATGAAATTAGTCCGCAATTATGCCAAAATGTTAATGAAAATTTCGTCAATAGAGCGAACGTTTGCAAACAGGGACGAGGCGGCCATTTTTCAGATATTGTGTTCCACACATAACCTCCATGCTTGTACCTTACATTAAAATAAAAATATTCGTACTTTTCAAATGAATAATACTCTTCATTGATAAATTAAGCCGTCAGGTCATTTTGAGACACCCTTTACAATGATTGGCTTGAATTAAACGTTTCTTGATAACGTTAAATTCGTACGTTCCCAACGAGTTATTCGGATTACTGAATACCATTAATGAAAGAATCAGTCCATACTAGAGTTTTTCATGACTGTGACAGGAATCCAAAAAACAATAACTCTTAATTAACTCGTACATACACAAATATTTTCACAACGTATTCGCTAAAATCTGTTCGTCCATTCAAGTTTTACGAGCACGCAGAACGCTTGCCTTTGTGTCACAATAAAAAATCGAGTTTTCAAAAATTGGAAAAAAAAATCACGATATTTTATAGTTTTGAATAACAAGGTTCGGAGCTATTCATTTTTATTCACGGTCATAACTAGACGAGATGTACGAGAGCTTCACTCGTTGAATGTGTAACGCACACGTGCTCGTTGCCCAGTCAGATCGAAGCTTTACGATAGCGAAGTACGTGCTGTACCTCGGGTTTTCGACAACGAGCAATCCAAACTGTGCAGCAGAAATGGCGAATGAAAGGGCCATCAGCGTGGCCCATAAAAATAATCCACTAGAACGCTCGCGAAATTTTCTGATAATTTCATGTTCGTTGCTTCATTTGTGAATAACGCAAACGATACTACACTTCGTTAAGGGGTCGTCTCATTTTAGACGCTAAAAAAACGGCTATTATGATTAATTTTTTAAAAGGTTTATATTATAGATATTCATATAAAAGTTGTTACACTTAATAAATACACTGTCGAAATAAATTAAATTAAAAAAAAATGCATTTATGTAACACAAACAAACTTTAAACCGCGTTTTTCTCGAAATAACGTTTTTCGAAGGATTTTTTTTAATTTTGATATTTACTATTTTTTGCCAAAAGCGGTGGAAAAACATGTTTTTTCGAAAAATGTCCGCCATTTTGTTATTGTTGCATATATCAAAAAACGTATGATATGCGCTATAGCCATTAACATACTGAATCTAAAATTTGTTTTTTTTGGTTCGGATGATTCATCTCCGAGATTTCATCAACAGCGCAGACCTACAATTTTTTTAGGACATTTTTTAACTACCATTTTCGTCTATGAATAGTGACTTAAGCAAATAAAATAAATGTTTTGAATGTTTTCCGAAAGTGTATTTATTAAGTGTAACTTTTATACCAATATCTATAATATAAACCTATTTAAAAAATGCATGAAAATCGCCGTTTTCTCAGCGTCTAATGTGAGAAGACCCCTTAAGCTTACGTTTACACACTTGGTCATTTTGACTCGGACGAATTTGAAAAAAGTTGCTCGATTTCCCAAAATTTAAAGTTTTCCATGATTTTTTATGCCAACTCAATTTAATACTTTCCTAATTTTAATTATGCAGTCATATTAAGAAATGTTGAAAGTGTATGCCTGATTTTTTTCATTGAAAACCGACCGTAGGGTTGTTGATGACAGGTCGATGAAGTAGTGGGTCAATTGACCCACAAGGAAAGGTCCAAGGTCGAACTCTCCGATTTCGACGAAATTTGGCATGTTTGTAGAATGGGTAAAAATAGGCGCCACGTGTTTTTTTATATCTGCGGAACCCGATTTTTAAGGGGTGAAACGCACCCTCGAAAAAGGGGTATTTTTGGTTTGAAATTAGTTATCTGCATCGTTATCATCTCTAATTTATAGTACACGGAAAAATAAAACGTTGTTGCGATTTGAATTTTTTCCATATCGTATACTGTTAAAACGTTACCGACGAAAAACGAAAAACACCCGTATTTTCGAGGTTGCGTTTCACCCCTTGAAAATCGGGTTCCGCAGATATGAAAAAATACGTGTCGCCTATTGTTACCCATTCTAGAAACATGCAAAATTTCGCCGAAATTGGAGAGTTCGACCTCGCCACCTTTCCTTGCCAGTGTGTCAAAATCATGGCCAAATATAAGTGTGTCAACGAAGGGTTAAAAAATCAATTTGCATCTTACTCTAAACTGGAAAAACATCAGCATATTTCGAAAATAAATTATACATACATTAACATATAAAGAGTGGATATGTACATAGACGAAGGAACTAACGTGAGAGTGCGCGAAATCAAACATTTAAAAATCAATAATCATCAACCTATTTCACATATTTATTGATCAACACATCAATACCGTTGTACACAATACATATTTTGGTTGTCCCATCGACTTTTCCATTTCCCTTCACTCAATGCCTCCATTTTTCAACAAACCCAAACAGACTTACAAACGTTTTTTTTTACTGCGGTAGACCATATTCTTTTTCCTTAAGGGGCTATAGTAGTGTCAACGCTGAAAATTTGGGTGATTTTCGGGAATTTTTTTAAAGAAAAGTACCCAATTAAATGTTTCGGGAAATTAAAAATATATCTGGCTATATTTGACCTCTATTACATAATTTTTTCATATAAAAATATTGAGATCCAATTGACTTATGCGCTGCCTTCAGAGGCGCCAAAAAAAAACAGTTCCTCCACTGCTGACATGATTCCGGCCGATTAAGTAGCTGAAACCGAAAAAGGAAAAAATGCCGTTAAACTGGAAGGTATTTCCTGTACAATGACGTAGGATTTTCCGAAAATATCAAAATCTCACAAAATGGCGTAGTTATGAAAAAAAGTCTATTTTCTTGCCTATAAAATGGTCGATTTTTCCAATGCCAAATCGTCAATTTTCATCCAATCAAAAATATCCTACGTCATTGTAGAGTAAATATATTCAAGAGTATTCAGATCAAATTTCAAGTCAATCGGATACTACGTCTTTGAGTTACAATGTCAGCAAATTTGAAAAATCTCATTTCGAGAAAAACGTGTTTAAAGATTTATCTATCGATTTTTGCAAGATAAAATGATATAAATGATAATGAAATTCTTGAAAGTATAAACTGTCGAAAAGGGCACAAAAAAATCGATTTTTTGAAAGTGTCACACTGGTATAGACCCTTAAATTTGGATACGAATCAATTATTGATCGTCACTTGATTGTGGCACAATGATGTCAAGTATAGAAGAAATAGTGTATGAAGTATCGATAACAAAGCAACTAAATGGCTCGTCGGTTGTTCCGGTTGCCCGAATATTTAGGGAGGTTCTCAGTAGGACAGAACATCGCTCGAACGTGGACGACGAGACCCCCGGGGCCTTACGACTCCGAGCCCAATTGGAGACGACAAATTTTCGGCTGGTTCAACGAGGTACAACACTATCAAGCTGGCTACAGTAGAGCCACGGGGCATTACACTCAAGTACGTAGTTTCGGACTCCTTTAAACCCCCCCCCCCCCCCCCGCCCCTTTCCTTGCAGCAGTAAAGTATCGTTTCACGTGAACAATTGTTCCTTCGTGAAACATCGTAGTTCGAAGTTTCCAGCCCAAGTGCAAACGATCCTAAAGCTTTTATATCCTTCCCAGCTACGGAGATGCTGTGAAATTGTATAAATCGCATTTCACAGAAACGCTCGAACTTCCGAAGTAGAACTCGAGCCTTCATTTCGTTTTTTAATTCATCCTTGTTCGCAAAGATTTAATATAGCAGCCTGCATTTGAATTTATTACCAGTGATCTTGTGAGGATTCCTCAACTAGAAGAAAATTCGTTATTCGAATCGTGAAACGTAACTTTGTCTAGTCGGAAATTACATTCATCGTTACATGCTTTCATTTCCTACATTCGCTTACCGAACTTTGTTAATCGCGATCTCCCAAATCTCGAATTGATTAAAAACGGACCCTTTGAAAAACTAAAATACGTTCCACAGAATCTCGAATTCGTCGACGTAAAACCCGAGCCTTGAGGGATCATCACCGTGTAATGGGTCGAAAAATATCGATGGTTTAAACATGCTGATCATTCTGAATTTTTTTATGTTAAATCAAAACAGTCATAAAGAACGGAATATACATTTGCAAACGTTGAAAAAAATTATTTTTGTACATTTCATTTAACGGTTGAAAATGTCTTCAAAAAAGGAGTCCTCACAAAATTTGTGAAAAGATTATTAATCAGTATGGAAGCCACTATCTTACTATGGAGGTTTTTTTTTAAATCAAAATTGACAAAGTAGCGACGGTTCGAAAAAAAATATCGAATTTAGCCTATTTTTCGACATTTTTTCGTTAAACAAATATGGAGATTAAAAAAAAGGTTCCATAGCAAGATAAAGAATGCCGTGAAAAATGTCGTGTCAAAATTTGTGGCGGATAGCTTGAAAACTACTTCGCATATCTGGAGGTACGCAAATCAATTTTTTATTTTCCCAAAAAGTAGAAAATGACAGCTCAAGTCGGTAGAAAGAAAACGCCTTGTTTTTACCTTCCACGGGCGGACTCGTTGGAGACGCACATGGGCACCTAAAATAAATACTAATTTTTTTTCGTTATCTACATGAATTTTGCTAACGAAGTACACACGATTATTACAAAATGTTGATTATTGCAAATTTGGCATCATTTTGAAAAAAGTCGTATTTTTAACTAAAAAAAAACGGCATTAATTTGTTTATAAAACCCACAATTATTAATGGCTCGTAAAAATCGTGTGTACTTCACTATAAAATCTATCTGAAATGCTACAGTTGAGATTTGGAGTCAATTGGTTGAAAATTGTAGGAGCTACGAGTCCGCCCGATTTTGAAACTATGGTTTCAAGAAAAACGCGTTAAAAATTTTTTCAATAATTTTCCTTCGACGCGTATCATTCTTGGCATGTTTATACATGTCAACCATATCGTTCGTGGAATGTTTATACATCATTGAAGCCACTGAAAAAAAAAACGATAATTTTTTTTCGTATGTGTACACGACCTCAATTCAATTTCTTCTTTATTTTTTAAAATACAACATATGAAAACGTATTTCATTTTTTTATCGGTAATCTACACAATTGCTTACTCAAGAGAAGATGCCTAATTGGAATTAAACGACGTAGGTTCATACGAATTGTCTCCACTTTTACACATCTTAATTTCCATTATTCGCTTGGCAAACTTTATTAATCGCGATCTCCAAATTACGAATTGACAAGCCAAACAAGCCCAAATAACGATTTAATTACAAAATCACGATTAATGGAATATTTTCGTAATCCTTTCTTTTTCAAGATCGTCTGGGGTGACACTTTCCTCGTGGGCTGTGGCTATTCCTTCTACTACAACCCCGCCCAAGGATACACGAAGAATTACGT
Organism: Ophion ellenae; assembly: GCA_963210295.1. Taxonomy (NCBI): domain Eukaryota; kingdom Metazoa; phylum Arthropoda; class Insecta; order Hymenoptera; family Ichneumonidae; genus Ophion; species Ophion ellenae. The sequence goes on along the minus strand of OY723393.1, from coordinate 24,495,130 downwards.
CTGCAACTATGGGCCAAGGTAGGTAGAGTGAAACGCGATGACGCGACGTTGGCCAAGGGGGAAATTCGAGAGCCGGAAAGCACAGGTCTGCTTTTCTTTTCTCTCGTCTTCTCTCGTTTCCTCCTCGAGCCAATCGCGCAGTACAATCGTTCTCGATTACTCGTAATCGACCATTCGAGCTGATATCACGTTCCTCGTTTTTCACAGTGGAAACGTGCTCGGCTATCAGCCCTATCAATCCGGCCAACCCTCGTGCAACAGTTATGGGATGTCTTACTCCAACAAATACTCCGGACTTTGCTGTAAGTATCGACAGAAAAAATTTGGTGTAGTTCCGAAAAGGACAAACCTCGGATTACTTTGGAATTTCCTCTACCCGTGTATTTTCACCCGCTGACTATGAATGTGATAGTTAAAATACCCGCAAATTTGATTTTCGAGGTCAAAACTCACAAAAACTGATTTTTTTGAAGTTTTTCTACTTTACTTTTAATAAATATTGATTTTAGAGAAAAATGATTCCCACAAAAGTTGTAGCCTATAAAAAAACTGATATTTTATGTTTCATACAGTTTTTGTCTAAAACCATTCTGTTGCGAGAAAAATGGGATAATACTTCAATAAGTGCATTTTGCTAAACTCCATTAGTTTCGATATTATCTACTTACGCACTTTACCGCGGGAAGGTTGCAGTTTGTTTAGATTTGTTTGTTGTGTGTTGTTTGGAATTGTTTGTTGTTTAGGTTTGTTTGTTGTGTTGTGTATTGTTTGGGTTTGTTTGTTGTGTTGTATGTTGTTTGGGTATGCGTATAGAGTTAAGGCGTTACCCCCACTTGAAACGCAAAAAAAAAGGCCTTTTCATGATTTTTTTTAAAGAAAACTACAAAACTTTTTTAATCGATCAATATACTATCTTAAAGAACACATCTTGAAGAACTTGCAGTAATTTTTTTTATTGAAAAATATTACATTGTTTAGTGGCAAATGGCCGTCAATGAAATAATGTTTTTATATACACGGTTTGCGGTGACAAACATTGCGGCGAAGTGGATCATCTGAAGAAAAAAAATGCAGATGGATTTAGTCGAATATAAGTATAAACTAGTCTTTAATCGAAGGATTTTAAAAAATAATCATTTTTCACAAAATGGCGAACAGTCAAAGTTAATGGTTCGATTTTAACGAAAAAAAACGGCCGTTTTTGGCTAAACGGCCATTTTTTTTCGAAAAAAAAAATCGAACGATTAAAGACTACATTTTTATGTATTCAATAAGCCTGCAAAATTTCAAGAAGATCGGTTCATTAGTGTTCGAGTAATCTTGGTCACCGACTTCAGAAATGCCATTTTGAGAAAAACGCGTTTAAAGTTTCAATTTCAGTTTACACGAAGAAAATATTTTTTTTGTAAACTTACATAGAGTCATGTATTCCGGGCCCGTTTTTATAAATTCCAGTCTATTATATGAACGTTGTGAATGCCAGGTATACGACCCTTTTCATCGAACAATGCATTGAAGGTCGGAGGGAGGGTCGAGCGCGCCGGACGGCAGACTAGCCGGTCGTTTACACAACGGATTCTTCTCTTTCAACGCTCATATCTCAGTCAATTTTGTTCGGATCGACTTGAAATTTTCAGGACATATTCTCAGATACTTATACTTCAAAAAAATGCAATAAAAAAATCGATTTTTTCAAAATCGCAAGTGGGGGTAACCCCTTAAAGATCAAACTGCCTCCACCACGTGGTAAAGTGCGTAAATAAATAATATCGAAACTAATGGAGTTTGTTTGAGTTTGTACTTCTTGGGACATTATCCCATTTTTCTCGAAGCCGATTCGTTTTACATAAAACTTGTATAGAACATAAAAGATCAATCTTTTCATAGGCTACAACTTTTGTGGAAAATATTTTTCTCTAAGATCAACATTTATTACAATAAAATGGAAAAACTTTTTAAAAATCAGTTTTTGCGAATTTTGACCTTGACAATTGAATTTGCGGGTATTTTCACTATGGGTACACGAAAGTCCACATTAATCGGAGGTATGTTCTTTTCGGAACTTTAATCAAAAATCTATTTTCATCTTCATTCCTGTTGACACAAGATCATTTTGTGGTACGCAAAATCAAATCCTCAGACTCGATAATACAAATGATTCATTTCTTTAGCTATTTCTAAATCGAACGATCTAAAAAATTTTCAGAAAAAAATTATTATCCAGTCCCATAGATGCACAAACGATCAACCGAAATTTGTACAAATCTCCGACGCGAAGCTACCAAAGTCGTGCACTCGGTGTCGTTAAACTTTTTTCTCTATCCGATTTTTTACTCGCCGCGTCTACGCCGATTTCGTTGTCTGGTCGTTGAAAATCGGCAATAAAAAAAACCGGTTGTCATATCACCGTCATCGGTGTGCCGGGTGCCCGCGGCTTGGATATCGTCGGAAGATGAAAAGTGCTATTTCGATTTTCACAATGATCACGATTGTTGGAACAGACAAATGTCGATGTCCAACGCGTTTAATAAAAATAAAAGTAACATTCAACAAATTCGGATTAACTTGATTGATAATGAGTCAAAATGCGTACACCTGATTCATCTCGAAAAGTTCTGCTCCGATCAAGTATCGAGTGCAAAAAAAATCTTATTAAAACTCAAAATTGAGTGAAAAAAAATGTTTAGGTCCAAAAATCAAAATGGTCCATCAATCAAAATGGCGACGTTAAGATAGACGAACGTTTTATGAGATCGTGATCTCTTTTCGCCAAAACATTTATCAGGCCAAAACTAACAACTTTTGTAGGAAAAGTTTTTTTATAACATTCATAATTTTCAGCTTAGAATACCATTTTGTACTGTTTTAGCTCTATCCAGAATGTAAAAAATTCATGATCCCATTTTAAATAAACATGTCGGCAATCTTAACGTCATTTTAAATGTTGGACCAAAAAAGATTTATTAACGTCCCCCTTTGAACCCTAAAAGTTTTATTATACTCGATACTTGATCGGAGCAGTATTTTTCTAGATAAATCAGGTGTAAGATTAAAATGGGACACACGGTATAAGGGAATTTCCTTTTTTCCTTACTCGGAAGAATTAAGCAAAAATTTAAACATAAAAAATACAGAAGTTATTTTTTTTAGGAAAAATAATTAGTGCCAATGGTAAATAATTATTTTTAATGATTATCAATAATAATGACGATCGCTTATTATCGCTAATCGATTACCATTATTATAGACATCGGTATTACCATGATAAAAATCGATCAAATAGTTGCAAAATAATTTTGAACGAAAAATAATGACTTGTGAATGTTTTTTTTTAGCTCCCGGCGGTTATTATCACCTGGGTGCTCTTTGCGCGTACGGCTAATCGATCGAAGAAGGCTTGAATTGGCCGTCCACTCGAAGGGAGTAGAATGCGCAGTGAAAATAGCCCCGAGATATGTTGCCGTGGCAAAAGTCTTCGATCGAAACCACTCGTCGTTCTCGTTTGCACCCACGACAATTTCGTTCCTACGGAAGTTCGTTGGAAGATATCAACGATGCTCCGAGTCCCGCGCAGCATTTGAGACGCATGTGACGCCAGCTATTATCGATAATATGCCTATCGAATATATTTATTATTTTAACAATTAAGAGCAAAAAGACGCTGTCAAACGTTTCGAGAAAAATCGTGATAAGTTGCGAGCTTTGTCCGTTTTCATAAACACGATTATTGATGATATTCAGGAGTCAATTTGTCCCCCAATATTTGGATTTTTACATCAATTTTGGGACAGCAAAGAAGTAGGCGTAAATAGCGATTGCGTAGCCTGCAGTTATAGGTAATTCTTTATATAAGTGACGTTTCCGAAAAAAGAGACTAACCTTTTTTTTGCTATTTTCTGCTGAAATTTTTAATCGATAAATTGTTTACAGGTTGTAACCCAAAATAGGCGTCGAAATGTTCAAAAATGACCTAGTTTTTTACGTATTTCCGCGACCTTCAAAACCCCATAACTTTTTATGGGGGGGGGGGGTGAATTTCAGCTTCCCCCGACGGAATATCATAATTTATAACCCAATAAATGAAAATCTGAACAATTACCCAATTATAATCCAAGTTTGAGAGACATTTTGTATTTCGTCTGGAAATTGCATTTTAAGAAACGCCTGAAAGTTTTAGCTCGTCGTGTCGCTGCACGAAGCCTCTTGTAAAAATCTGCCAACACGTTGGAGCCAAAGCTTCAAAGCGGTGAGGAATAAATCAATATTAAAGAGACTCACAGGTCAATTGTCATTCGAACATTTTTCAGCGAAGAGCAAAAACGAAAAGTTAGCTAATTATTGGAGTAACGAATGCACCTCTGCACCGAGGTAAATTCTTGTCTCACAAGGAACATCACTTGAAACTCATATACAGGGTGTTTGGCAAACAGACCGACACAATTTTTTGGGGATTGGGAGGGTCAGTTGCCACTTTTTTCACCCTTAGACCCTACGTCCTAAGTGTCACGGTAATTAAGATATGATTTTTTTAGTTTTGTTGTGATTACCCGAAAGTTCGCCCTTAAGGAGGTTGGAGCGATTCAGTTGAGTCAAATCACGGTTGATTCTTTTTTTTTCAATGAACCTCAAAAAATGCATACGAAGTACAGATGCATATGAGATTATTCTGTATATGCTAATTTTTTTAAATTTATAATTAAAGGGCAAAATTATGCATTTTGATATTTTTATCACGTAAATTAGAAAAACTTTTGTGTTACTACCAACTTGAAAAAGTATGAGATTAACGACGATTGTTATTTTAAAAAGCTACGATAACGAATGTTTTATACAATTCGCAATGAAATTTTGAGTAATTGATAATTATGCCTATTCATATTTACGTCACGAGATCATTGGCCCATGGTTTACGATGGGCAAGATGAGGATTTTTTTTCTAACTGTTTTTAAAGGTTTATCTTGCGTTAATACGTTGTTAGAAATGGTTTATCTTGGTGCTAAATAACAAAAAAAAATTACATAACCTTTAGTCTGAAAGTCTTGCCCATCTAACCGCACGTTAAATTACACACATTAAACTATTTTTTATCTCTGGTGTTTGGTGGTGAAAAAAATTCAAAAAATTCGTAAAGGCTCGGTATAGTCTGAACAATAACATGTATTTTTTTTAATTAAATTTAACCTTGGATTGTGGCTAACGCTCCAACCTCCTTAAATCGTCGTAACTTTTTTGTTTGTGGTCGTGATAGCACGAAATAATTTTTGTTGTATTCTGCAAAGTATGTTTATTATAAATAAATCGTTATTCGATACAATTGGTTTCAAGAAAATTACTCATGAGCTTCCAAAGCCTTAAAAATGCGTCGATTTATGAAAAATGTAACTTTCTAAATTCATTTTAAAAAAACAGCTATTTTGAACTTGGCTTTGTTTTATAAAGTTCTCTAGTTTATACACTATCCAACGGTATGCTACATACCACGGAAATATTTAATGATGTGGTCGAAATAAAGAGAATAAGTTTTTGTTATGATGAATTTAGGAGTGGAAATTTTTCATGCATTTATACATTCATAAGACTGGAAGCTCAAGAGTCACTTTCACTGTGAACATACATTGCAGAATACAACAAAAGTTATTTCGTGCCATTACAGCCACAAATAAAAAAGTTATGACGATTTAAAAGCAATTTGGGGTAATTAAAAAAAAACGAAAAAAAATCATATCTCAATTACCATGGCACTCAGGACATGGGTCCAAGGGTGAAAAAAATTAGCAAATGACCTCCCTCCCCCAATCCCCCCCAAAAAATGTGTCGATCCATGCGTCAAACACCCTGTATATGATTAAAGCATGGCAAACTATTGAAGAATTTTTTCATCCGAGGAAAAGCAGTTTTAAGGGGGACAACACCCTTTAAAGAACGGCATCCCTTAAGTCAATGTTTTCCCATACTTCTATAGTGGATTTTTCGTCGTTTCACGTTAGAAACTTTTCATCTTTGTTTCATTCCCATTGTTGGACCGCTTGTTTGGGTGAAAGTGCTAAATCATCCCTTGACACACTTTTTTGAAGGCTGATTTGGGGAAACCAGCCCTTAAACCCATTTTTCTGTCGATAAAAAAAAGTGTCTAACAGTTTTCAATGGTTGATCACATATATGAGTTTCAACAAAATCGAAGGAGGACACTTACGTGATGTTCGTTGTTAGAAATTCGTCCTTGGTGTACCCGAGCCTCGAGGTATTTGCGGTAAACTGAGGACTCTGCTGTAAACCGATGAATAAAGGGCTTGGGAGTTCGGGATATCGTGTTCGTAGCCGCTTCGTTCAGCTCGACGCGGTTGTTGGGGGTGTTACACTTGCATAGACTAGGCATATAATCTACTGTATGGAGTAAACGCTTCTAGTCCATTAGCTTAGTATCCGGCATCTCGTTAGATTAATTTCAACCGTTTACTTGACGATGTTTTAGTCGTACAGTCAAGGCTAGCCAAATAAATGACGTACAGTGTGGACAATCTGTTTTAGGAACTTTCTTCGAGCGAGCCACTTCAATTATCCTTTCATTTAGTCTACATTAAAAGTGCAACGTTGCTGACGAATGGCTATCCAAGTACTGACAAGGTTTACTTCAATGAACATTTTTTAAGGGCCTCTTTCGCTCAAACGTTTTTACCGTGGAACGAAATATTTTAAGGGAGGACGCCACTGTGACGGGCCGAAAAAGATCGCTTTTTTCAAATTCTGTCATCTTCTAGATTATTCATTTGGCATTTAAAAACAAAACGCGATGTTATTAAGCATGCATTTTTTTTAATTCCTTATAATCTATACATTTGTAGTCTTCGTTGTACGTAGCTGTAATTCGAAAAAAAAAATCTTCACAAATTGGCGGGTGTTTGAAAAAAAGGGTAGTTTTGGTGAAATTTTTACCTATATTTGGGGGCTTAAAAAATACTAAATAAAAAAACGGCTAATGCAGTTACAGAGATTTTGGTTCTTTGTTAATTGAAAAATCGGAGACTTATAACTAGAATTTTTATTCCGGCCAGGTCGAGAAAAGTCGTTTCAAGAACCTTCGCTACCTGCTCTCACCAAATCGTCTGTAACTTAGTCAATTTTCAATATTTTAATTTGACATTTTTTCACATTGATTTTGTATACTTTATGAAGATGCAAAAAAAATCGTTTTTTTTACCTATGACAGTGGTGCATTAACTTACGATCGAATGTCATCGAAATTGATTTTTATTGCAATTTCGTAAGAATATCGAAAGTTCGTTACATTGGAACGATGAAAATTTGATTATTACCAGTCTATTGCGATAAATAATCAGCAAATCTGAGCGGGATCTAGGAGATCGATTCGTCGATCTGTAATTCAGATTGTTCAAACACAAGCTAAAAAAAACGTTTCTTCCATTCGCCTGCTCAATACGACTGTGCAACTAATACATCTTCGGAACTGTTTATTTAACAATTAAGCAATTAGGAAAGAATTAACACTTAGGAAACAATTAACAATTACGAATATTAGAAAAGAATTGCAAAACGCTTTTTCCGCAGTGATTACCGCGGACACAACGTCGAGAAGGCAGTGTACACTCTCGTTTGTTCTCACTGGCGTATGATTTTCCCAAACATTCATCGAAATACTCCGGTGAAATAATCGGGAAGCTTAAAATCTAATTAACAAAATGATTTATTCCCAAATAAAAGAAATGAAAATCCGGAAAGATTACGAGGCAGCAATAAATATTAAATCCGCCGTAAAAGCGTGTGCGTTAAACATTGCAAGTGTGAAAGTATCGTTAGATTTTATTTAATGATTACGACTCTAGTGTGTAACGACAAATAAGTGTGCATTTATTCGCAATTTATCGCAATCCCATTACATTACAATCGCATTACATTAGCACCCATTACGATCGAACAATGTACCGTTAATTTCTTTTAATAATAATAATATAAATATAGCTCTAAGATACGATGTTACCCTGCAAAATGTCACGAATAAAAAGTATTGAACAGAAAAGCAGAAAAAAGAAAACGGTGTATTTATTAATAAGGAAGCACGAACATTGATGAATTTCACAATCGAAAACGACGAACTTGGAAATTCGCAGATCGTAAAACTTTCGTCGAGCTCGTAACGCGTGATCGATTGACCTGGGACGCAAAGATTTTCGACAAAAGCGCGAAACGACATCTATTTTCTATTCGTCTTATCCGCTGGATGGAAGGGAATTTATTCGTGTATCGTGACTATAGAAAGGCCCGAATTAACATACATCGAGGGAGTTACGCGCGTATCTCGTTATTCCAACGTATCTCGCCGTTCAAATTTATTCAGAAATTCCCGGGCGGGGGGGGGGGGGGGTTGTAGGATTTTACACGATCGTGAAGATTTTCACCTGCCATTCATCGGTAGCCGAAATCACGGACCGTTACAGGAATGAATTTCAAGGGGAACGACGCTCATCTCATCCAGAATTACTCACCGCGATGAGATCATCGATTATATACCTCCCACTAATATATTCAACGTATAAAATATGCGAAAATTCGATTTTTTCTACTCCTCCTATGTCGTTGGAAACTACATGCCGCGCAGAGGCGGATTCAGGGGGGGGGGGGGGGTACGGGGGCACGCCCCCCCCCCCCAGAACGTCCAGATCAACTACATAAAAAAACCCAAGGAGTCCCGGAATAATCACATCCCCCTTTCCCCCCGTGCCCCCGGGTCGTCACGTCCCCCCCCCCCCCCCTCGACGGTCCAAATCGACTATACAAAAAAACCCAAGAAGTCCCGAAATAATCGCATACCTCCCACTAATATATTCAACGTAAAAAATATGCGAAAATTCGATTTTTTCTACTCCTCGTTTGGCGTTGGAAACTACATGCCGCGCAGAGGCGGATTCAGGGGGGGCACGGGGGCACGGGGGCACGCCCCCCCCCAGACCGTCCAGATCGACTACACAAAAAAACCCAAGGAGTCCCGGAATAATGACATCCCCCTCTCCCTCCCGTGCCCCCCGTTCCGTCACGTGCCCCCCAGAAAAAAATTCTTTATCTGCCCTTGATGCCGCGGGAGGTTGGGATCAGGTGGAAATGAACGTGGGTCATTGGACGTCTCGGTAATAAACATGGGCAACGTATCAGGCGCACATATCACGGGAAGCCATAAATTCAATCTTCTATCATATGGAAATTTCGTTATGAGAATCCGTTCTTTCTTTTTTTCTTGTTCATCTTCCTTTCTTAATTACTCCAAGTCGTGATGAGAACAGCGAAGGTCCGGGCCTCGACTGGCATGTCGTTCTCCAGTGCTCCGCATGGGGCAGTGACTCATGCACCTGTAAATTATGCGGAATTCCTATAGCAAAAATGTCAGGCAATAAAAATCAACGTATGTATATACGTTAGATGGTATCGGTAGATTGGCTCATTCCGACATATCACGATGAGTCATCCCGTGTCGATGACCGTCGGATCTACGATTTTTCGTCTTCGACAAACGTCGCGAGAGCAAATGGGACGATTGGTCAAATTTATGGCACAGGTTGGTATTGTGGGTGTTCGAGGCAACATTAGTTCCTGTTTACATCCGTATAATGTCGAATAATTTTCAGCGTGGTCACCCATCGAGTAGGCATTAGGTCATTGAAAACTTGACGTTCGCGATGTCGCGTAACGAACGAAGAAATAAGTATGAACTCGCGTACTTTGGATCGTTGAAAAATATCTGTACGTTCGTTTGCGAGTTGGAATATAAAAGGTTGGAATTTGGTGATCGATGATGAGGGGGAATGAAAGAAGTACTTCTTCGGTCAAGGTAGGTGGCCCAGTAATCGTCACCTCAAGATCGCTCGACTTTGCGAATTTATGTAGCTTAACTTGGAAAGTGAGTCGAAGTTATTTTAGGCGGGGAAAAATTTCTGAATTTCATGATTTTTTTTCAAAGGAACAATTTTTCTCCACTTTTTTTAGACTTAGGGTATTTTGTATTTATTAGTACTTTTGGCTGTTACATGGTATTTTTTTTATCAATATTCAACAATGGCTGACGTATGGAACGGTATTCCAAACGGCCTGCGATGGATGCTGTCAGCCAGCGTGATACGTAGCATCGGCGGCATTAAGGCTTTAGGCCACTTAGAGACCGAAAAAATAAGCTTTTTGGGGATTTTTTTTCTCAGAAAAACTACAAAATAAATCGCGATTACAAAAAGGGTGTTTATCATACATATCAGTGACTGTATGCAATAATTTTTTTGAAGCGATTAATTTCAAAATGGCGGCTGTGCAGCGTTTATCTCAAAACTGCATTTTTTAAGTTGACCGGAAACATAACTCAGACAATTTTCAACCGATTCACTTGAAATGTGTTTCAAGATTTTAGTAGATTCACTAGAGTCTACTACATTTTCAAGATATTACGGTTGGTCTTGTAATCGCCATGTGAACGTCCCACTAATCGTCACGTGCGTTTAAACTGCCTTAAGGAGAAATACCAGCGTGACACTTTCAAAAAATCGATTTTTTTTGTTGCGTTTTCGACAGTTTATGCTTCCAAGAATATCCTGTAAAAATTTGAAAGCCCTATCTCTATAATTTTATCTTGCAAAAATCGATAGTTAAATTTTGAAACGCGTTTTTCTCGAAATGAGATTTTTCAAATTTGCTGACATTGTAACTCAAAGAGCAATGCTCCGATTGACTTGAAATTTGAACTGAGTACTCTTGAATATATTTACTCTACAATGACGTAGGATATTTTTGATTGGATGAAAATTGACGATTTGGCATTGAAAAAAACGACCATTTTATAGGCAAGAAAACACACTTTTCTCATAACTACGCAATTTTGTTAGATTTTGATATTTTTCGAAAATCCTACGTCATTGTACAGGAAATACCTTCCAGTTTAACGACTTTTTTCCTTTTTCGGTTTCAGCTCCTCAATCGGCCGGAATCATGTCAACAGTGGAGGAACTTTTTTTTTTGCGCCTCCTAAGGCAGCGCATAAGTCGCTTGGATCTCAATATTTTTCTACAAAATAATTATGTAATATAGGTCAAATATAGCCAAATATATTCTTAATTTTCCGAAACATGTAATTGAGTAATTTTCTTCCAAAAAATTGCCGAAAATCACCGAAATTTTCAGCGTTCACACTGGTATAGCCCCTTAACTAATTATGCAAACGTCCGTAGGGCTTTGTTGATGCGATTGTGCCTGAACATAGGTCTGCAGAATAATGTTTAATCACTCAGTCACAAACTTTTTGCTTCTTATAAAAACATTTGACAAACAGTTCAAGACATACATTTCTCTTAGATACAACTTTATTAATTAAAAAAATAACAATGAGTATAGCTATTACGTTAGAATTATAATTTTTATTGATTTTTAATCATTATAAACAACTAGTTTATTATTAAATCATTGTTAATACTTTTTCGATCGAGTGGTGCTCACCTGTGATCGAGACGTACCCAGTTGTCGACATGGTTACGACCCAGTAATCGACAACGTTTATATAGATGTAAATCTTTATACTGCCGCGAATATGTGTATGACGATTACTGGTCCGAGGATTCTTCCGACAATGCTGATTACGCAGCCAATAATTATTTTCTGATTTTCTATAAATCAATATTCAATTCATACGATTTTTTTTTGCCAACCTTGTCCCAGTTATTTACAGCCGTGGTGATTAGTCGGCAGAATGTTTACATTGCTGAACCGGTAATCGTCATATATGAAAACTCGTTGAAATTAGCATAAAACAATAATTTTCTATGCTAAACGCAAAGCTAAGATTCTTGTTTGTAACTTGAAGAAAAACTTACCTCATGCAAGTCCCCAGACATTCTCAAATCACCCGAGACGTGACACGATTTACTTTGACCTCCAAATCGAGGATTTGGCCGACATCGCAGATAGACGCCGTGGCTGAATATATTTGATTTCATTATTCTTGAATACGTGTACTTACAAGTATGATAATGTAATACACCATAGTAAATACCCCCTGGATGGTGATTTATCACAGATCTGGACAAACGACTGACTATTATCTTAAAATACTTATTTGATTTGTAAACATGACGATCACTAGGATTCTAACGACCACCGAGCCACCCACCTTACCTAATATTTGGCTTTGACGAGAATTGTGATCATTGTCTCTCAGGAAGCAACACGTTCTCATTGCAGCCATTCGTCGATTGATAAAATGCCTGTGACGAAGGACGAGCAATGAGCGTCATTAAAATAGCAAGGCAGTCGGCTACCACATTCATTAAAAGGAGACGGCGCAATGAAGGAAAAGTGCGCAATGTAATAACGAGTTGAACGCTCAATGAACATGACAAAATGAAAAAACATCTTCGCTTGCAATAAGTAACGATGGATATTAATTGTGACCGGTTTATGAGTGAAGATGCAACGAGGAATGGAGACGCCGGTTTTATGGGAAACAAATAATGGAAGCGGTTACGAAATAGAGGAACGTCATGCTTAGGTCGCCCGACCGGTTGAGCCCCTGCGCGGTTGATCACGCAGAAAACAGGAAGAATGAGACAGCGGTACTATGGAGTGCATATAGTAAAAGCAGAATCGGTGTCTGTATCTTATCAATTGACTTGCGGAAGGAAACATTCAAAAAGGTGATCATAGACCTGGCCTTGAGCATGCTCGACGTCTGCTCGAAAAAGTTATACAAAGTTACTAGAATACTGCTGCTATTTGTTGGACATGCTATGATAGCCCAAAGCCAAGATCCGCAAACGTGGTAGAGTTTCGAGTTTTTAAGTGGAAGTCATTGGAAATAGCCACTGCGGGAGTTTTCGCAACTTCTAGTTGGTAACTAGAATTTGGACCAAGTTCTTGGATCGTGGACCCAAGAGTACAGCAGAATTTCTAGTGAATCCTAGTAGGGAACTAGAATTCGGATCAAGTTCTTGGATCGTGGCCTCAAAAGTCCAGTGGAATTTCTAATGAATTCTAGTTGGCAACTAGAACTCGGACCAGGTTCTTGGATCATGGTCCCAAAAGCACAGTCGAATTTCTAGTGAATTCTAGTTGGCAACTAGAATTATAAAAGTCCAGTGGAATTTCTAGTGAATTGTAGTTGGCAACTAGAACTCCGACCAAATTGTTGGGTCGCGGACGCAAGAGTACAGCGGAATTTCTAGTGAATCCTAGTTGGGAACTAGAATTCGTGCCAAGTTCATGAATCGTGGACTCAAAAGTCCAGTGGAAGTTCTAGTAAATTCCAGTTGGCAACTAGAGCTCGGACCAAGTTCTTGGATCGTCGACCGAAGAGTCCAGTGGAATTTCTAATGAATTCTAGTTGGCAACTAGAACTCGGACCTGGGTCTTGGACCGCGGACCCAAAAGTCCAGTGGAATTTCTAGTTAATTCCAGTTGGTAACTAGAACTCGGACCAGGTTCTTGGATCGTGGTTCCAAAAGCACAGTGGAATTTCTGATGAATTCTAGTTGGAAACTAAAATTATAAAAGTCCCGTGGAATTTCTAGTAAATTCTAGTTGGCAACTAGAACTCCGACCAAATTCTTGGATCGTGGATACAAGAGTGCAGCGGAATTTCTAGTGAATCCTAGTTCGAAACTAGAATTCATGCCAAGTTCTTGGATCGTGGACTCAAAAGTTGAGTGGAATTTCTAATGAATTCTAGTTGGCAACTAGAACTCGGACCTGGGTCTTGGACCGTGGACCCAAAGATCCAGTGGAATTTCTAGTGAATTCCAGTTGGTAAGTAGAACTCGGACCAGGTCCTTGGATCGTGGTCCCAAAAGTCCAGTGGAATTTCTAATGAATTCTAATTGGCAAATAGAACTCGGACCTGGGTCTTGGACCGTGGACCCAAAGGTCCAGTGGAATTTCTAGTGAATTCCAGTTGGTAAGTAGAACTCGGACCAGGTCCTTGGATCGTGGTCCCAAAAGCACAGTCGAATTTCTAGTGAATTCTAGTTGGCAACTAGAATTATAAAAGTCCAGTGGAATTTCTAGTGAATTCTAGTTGGCAACTAGAGCTCGGATAAAGTTCCCAGCTGCCCAGGCCAAGTCACCTTCTAAGCAACCCCCCGAAGATTGCTACCTGTCCCACGCTCGTATCAAAGAGAAAAGTTCCTCTAGTGTCGCCATCCCTCAACAGCTGCACTCTTCTGTCAAAGACCAACCGGCTGATGGTACCATCCATCGGACACTTATCTCCAAAGGTAATTTGCCGGGTGTCGTCGTTTCCAGGGAATTTTCCTTTCCAACAACCCATCAGCAAGGCTCCCTTTCGCGCATGCTTCGGTAAAGAAGAGCTCACATGGTAAGTGCGAAAGAGTACCAACTGCGGAGATCGGACTTGACGACGCTTGAGCAAAGGCACCGACTGGGGGGGATCCAACAGCCACATCTAATTTTCCACATCATTACAACGCGGCGCCCTGCTCTTCGACCCTTTGACCGAGAAAGTCTGCCAAGCGGAAACAAAGGAAAAAAAAGATCGCCCACAATTATCTCCATCCAGCCATCTGCGGGAGAAGCTTTCCAAGAACAACAAAAAACATTCCAGACGTAGAGAGCAAGTTGAATGAGCTGGGAGTAGGCAAAATAAAAGCGTAACAAAGACCGGTCTCGTCTTGAGGGAGTAGAAGAGAAGTATAAAAGAAGGAACTAACGAAAGAGACACGTGGAGTGGAAAAGCTATGCAAACAAGAAACGAGAACGCTCCCCGAAAGATAAGGAGCGCGGCTCCGCATCGTGAGCTTAATGCGAGATTTGTTAATCCATCTTAGAGCAAGAGACGAAGATAGAAAGGGAAAGAGGAAGAGATACCAGTCCCGTTGTTTTTCCAACTTTCAGCTCGTGAAGGGAGGATTAGTAAATCTTGGAAGAGTAGCACGGGGTGCGGACGTCGTCAAAAATAAAATAATTATGCCCGGGCATTAAAGCGTCTACTCGCGACGCAAGCAACTTGGATAGTAACTAAAAAAAAAAAAAAATTCACGATGTAGAGCGTTGGGGCGGAGTTTTACGACTTGGCTGCCTCAAATCGTGACCCTCCGCGTGTACCTTGGGGTGCTTTAAACCGATGATATAACCCCCACTCTGGTGCCCTCCAACCCAAAGTTCGAAAGCTTCTCGGAAACTGTCGCACTCACTTCGTGACATCGAAATTAAAACGTCCCACTTGATCCGGGGATTTCGTGCGGCGAGCCGAGTAATCGGATGAATTCACCACTTTTCAAGGTCCTCTGAACTTGGCGCTACCCTCTCCACACTCCAAACGTGAAGCCAATGTGAAATGGACGAGGATGAAATCCTCGAAGGCTCCAAGGATGCTGATTTCTTTTCAGACGTAGATTGGTTCAATGGCGAATTAATCTCACGGGATTTCCGAGTAATCTTTTCGGGTAGTCAATATGTCTGCGAAGGATATTAACGGCAGTTAACATAGCTGTTTTCCAGAAGGCCCTGCGCTGCAGTCGATAGACTAAAATATGCTTTTGTTGCATCGACGGAAGTGGCCACGCAGTTTTGCGATTGCGATCTCGCATGTGGAGCAGCGTTGGGTCGTCCAGTACTGGGATGGGTGACCGTTTAGCCTGGCTTGGGCGCCGACTATCAAGCGGAAGCCTCCTAGTCATTTGTTTGGGTTATAGTATGAATAGGGTATTATAATAGTTTGTTTGGGTTTGTGTGTTGATTATTGTACTGCTTCCATTTTACTCGTCCGATATCCTTATTCAACTTTACCGAAGAAATATACCTAATTTATACTTTTTTTCCAGATCATCAAGTAAATCTGTACTATTCGGGGAATATTTTTCCATTGAAGGTATGCACGATATTTTCCCCTGGGCAGCATTTTCCAGATGTTGATTTTCCACCAGATATTTTTAGGATGTACTTGCGACCATCATAAACAGTCCTCACGCCGATACGAAGGACTATAACAGCTGAACATTGACACAAATTAATTTTTTTCTCGAAAGCCTTGCACTGAAAGTGTCGGAAACTTCGAAGTTGGCTGTGTGTATCCACCGCTGAAAAAAAAGATCCGCAAGACGATGTGAGTGCCCCAGGCCCGTGTAGAAATTGATTGGGGGGTCCCCAGATCCTACCATAGCCCTATGGGGATTTGATAGGGACGCCGCACGTAAGGAATCTAGGTTGGAATCAAAGTGGATTCGGCGCTAGTTCCTAATTGATGTCGTTTGAGAATATTCCATTTGAAATTTTCAACCGGAATTTGGTGGATCTCCTAAAAAAAATATCGTTTCGTGATTCCGTGCACAAATGTGTTGGGGTGTCCCAGGATGCACCCACATCTCCGTCGGGATTTGTTAGGGACACCGCATAGGGAGTCCCCACTGGGATCCAATTGGATTCTGTACTGTTCCCCGATGAACGCCCTTTGGAAATTCTTACCACCTTCGAATCGAAAATATGTGAAAAGTGATGAGAAAGACATCGGTGTGTTGAAACATACTCTGCACGTTTAGTGAGCGTGTACGTGTGTGGTGATATTATGTCAAAGTGCAGTAAAATAAATACAAATAATATAAATATATATATCAATAAATAAAAATGTGAGAAATGTTGGAAATCGATTAAATGGTAGGCAATGAAACAAAAAGATTGAATTTTCCAAAAAAATGGCTACATTGTGCAAAAAAATATTTATGAAAAAAAATTCAAAAGCATTTGGGGTCATATTTTGAACAATGAGGTTAGAAAGATATATACCAAATTTCATCAAGATCGGTCGAATAGTTTTTTCGATATACGTCACGCCAGTTTAAAATATATAGTTTAGAAGACCGTGCTATGCCTCCACCATTTTTAAAGATCAATAAGAATAAGAACTATGTAACAGCCAAAAATAGTGAAAAATGAAGATATCTTCCCTCTGAGCGATTTGTACTTTTTGAATAAGATTTATACTTTTTTTAAGGGGTAATAACACATTGTGGGAGTGAAATCAAGGGTCATTTTCACCAATTTATTTAAGAAAAAAAAATGCGCTATTTTTAAATTCGGTCTGCAATACATATTTGTATTTATAAGTCTCAAGCTACAAAAATTTTTTTTCTTAATTATTGCGAAACAAAATGGCGGTGCAGTGGCTGATGAAAGGAAACTCCTTATTTTTTAAATGACCTTCATGGGCGGAAATCTTCAGTCCACAATTTTCAATTTCGAACAAAAAACTGAAAAGATTTTGAAAAAAGATATCAAAATCTAGTGAAGTACGTAGGATTTTTGAGAACTATTGATTTTTACAAAACTGGCGTCAAAATGGAGGATTTTTTTTCATTAAAAAATCGGCCAAAAATCAGTCATAAAATTAAATATTAATTCGTCGAAAAAATTCTACGTATTTCACTAAAAAATGTTATTAGGAAGATACAGTTGAAACTTGGAGTTTTTCGGTTGAAAATTGAAGCCGCTATTTTTCCGCCCGCCTGAAAAAAAGGAGTTTCCTTCCACCAGACATTACGCGGCCACTTTGTTTTTAAATAATTAAGAAAGAAAATTCTTGTACTTCAAGACATATATAAATATACGTTGCAAACCGAATTTGAAAATGTCGCTTCGTTTTTCTTAAACCCTTAAGGTTCACTTGTTTTGGTGGGAAAATTCAACCTACAGAATGAGATGGGATCCATCAAGAATTGTATCGGATTCGGTTCGATAATGTGGGGATCTTTTAGGATTTATATTGGATTCGTATCGGATTCAGTTCGATAATGTGGGAATCCTTTAGGATTCATATTGGATTCGTATCGGATTCGGTTCGATAATGAGGGAATCCTTTAGGATTCATATTGGATTCGTATCAGATTCGGTTCGATAAAGTGGGGATCTTTTAGGATTCATATTGGATTCGTATCGGATTCAGTTCGATAATGTGGGAATCCTTTAGGATTCATATTGGATTCGTATCGGATTCGGTTCGATAATGAGGGAATCCTTTAGGATTCATATTGGATTCGTATCGGATTCGGTTCGATTATGTGGGAATCCTTTTACGATTCATATTGGATTCGTATCGGATTCGGTTCGATAAATTTGGAATCCTTTAGAATTCATATTGGATTTGTATCAGATTCGGTTCGATAATGCGATACGAATCCATTCATATTGGATTCGTATCGGATTCGGTTTAATAATGTGGGAATCCTTTTAGGATTCATATTGGATTCGTCTTGGATTCAGTTCGATAATGTGGGAATCCTTTAGGGTTCATATTGGATTCGTATCGGATTCGGTTCGATAATGAGGGAATCCTTCAGGATTCATATTGGATTCGTATCGGATTCGGTTCGATAATGTGGGAATCCTTTTAGGATTTATATTGGATTCGTATCGGATTCGGTTCGATAATGTTGGAATCCTTTAGAATTCATATTGGATTTGTATCGGATTCGGTTCGATAATGTGATACGAATCCATTCATATTGGATTCGTATCGGATTTGGGTCTATCATGTGGGGATCCTTTAGGATTCATATTGGATTCGTATCGGATTCGGGTGTATAATGTGGGGATCATTTAGAATGCATATTGGATTCGTATCAGATTCAGTTCGATAATGTGGTAAGCCTTAAGGATTCATATTGGATTCGTATCGGATTCGGTTCGATAATGAGGGAATCCTATAGGATTCATATTGGATTCGTATCGGATTCGATTCGATAATGTGGGAATCCCTTCAGGATTCAAATTGGATTCGTACGTTGGATTCCAATGGGGAATCCCCATGAGAGTCGAATATACGAGCGTAACGTTTTAGTACGGGGAACCAATGCCCATGGGGTTCCCCATCGGGAATTTGAAATGAGTATGGGAATAAAATTTGATCCGTGCGACAATTTCTGCACGGGTAAACAGAAATTTCTCGATGAGAAAAAAAAATGCATAAATGTTCCAACGTTCGATGACGTGAGTGCGAGAGTGGAAAAAAATGCATCCGGCAGAGTGCAGCGTTTTATCTCTGAGTAATTCAAAGACACGCGTGTGCCCTTCTCCCGGCACTTATCGAGTCACTCGAGCAGCGGGGAAATCGCGCTTACGCGGGTCGCGAGTGTCAAACGTTCCAAGAGGCTTTCGTCGAGAGCCGCACAAGTGCATTATCCCCTCGTACACAATAAGCGCGCGAACGTAATCGTCTCGGAGAAAAATCCTTTCACCTCGGCACATTTTGCGCGACAGCCGCGCGGAGACTAGACAACATCAAAGACCGCAGGCAAGAAGGAGACTCGGGGAGCCTGTCGAGCGATGAAAAAAGCAGATGACAAAAAGAAAACACGAATAAAACGAGCTCAGTTCGCAAGCGGGTCTCGACGCGGGCGTACCGCGCGAATATGTTTTACGCACTCAACGAGGACGCTTGAGTGATCATTGAGACCCTTTGATGAATAATTTTCCACTGCGAGTTTCGCGAGTGAAACTTGGCGGGTCGTAGAGCGTGCTAACATATGGGTATGTGTATACACGCATACGTTGAATAAAAATCACTCGAGCTGGGTTAATCCGTCGTTGGAGAATGCTGACAAATTGTTTATTGAAAATATTGAACATTGGGCAATTTTAAGAATTAATTATTTCGGTGAAGCAACGAATCCATGCAACTGTAAACTATTCGACGGTTTTATGATCATATTTCGGTGGCCATCTGTCAACGAACAATTTCGGTGATCCAAGTGCCATTTTTCCACATCCGGCCATATGCTTTTTAAGGATCCGGCGCGGTGATTTTGCGACCGAGAAAAATATATTTGTTTTTCGAATCCTCATTGAAAAAAAAGTAAAGCGTATTTTTGTGATGAGCAGATTGTGATTGGCCAGAAAAATTAGGGCATTGTGGAAAAAAATCGAAATTCCATTTTCGGTTCAGCGGAGTCAAGATAATTAATGGGGTATCCCTCTCTGGAAGCCCAATTTAAAGGGTCAGAATGATGAATTTTTTTCCAGTAACACATTGGTTGGAATTAATATTTTTTTCCCAGCATGCTGCACACATGTTTGTGGTTACAATGTAATTTTTTCGGAAGAAAATCTTTCAAAGTATTCGTGTTGCTGCAGTTGGCGTTGCAGTCCTCCAGCGGCGGGGCCCGAAACGGCGGGATCTCTACACTGAAAAAAAAATTCGTTCATCCATCCAAAATTCAGTTGGTTTAACAAAATGTATCTTTAAATACGTTCAACTTGATTTTTGATTGGCATAAAACACGTTTTGTGAATCTAACTGATAGTTTTAGTGGTGTGAACTGTAGCTTATTCAGCATGTCTAGGCAACTGTTGAAACAACAAAATTTCGAGACAACAAAATGCATTTTGCACATTCAACGATTTTATTTTCTCAGTGTACCAGACTCAAATGTAATTCGAAATGAGAACAAACATTTTTTCCTTCAAATATATCCTACTGGCTATGGGTTCACGATCCACTTTTCGAAATTTCGAAAAATACGAAAAATGACAGCTTCTCAAAAGAAAACCTCTTTTATCCCTTGAAGAACAGCATGCTGAAGTCATTGTTATTTACAAACGGTTAATCCAATTAACGAATGCGATCGTGAACCGAAAATGACTACTGTTGGAATCACGTTCAAACTCAAGAGATCGCGGTAAACCCAACGCACACTGTTCCACTAAAATAGGTGTAACTTGGTCAATTTTAAAAATTTCACAGTCCGGTTGGTCTTAAAATATTCTTGAAAGTTCACACTAAAACAATATGCAAAAAAAACGATTTTTTGAAGTTTCCAGAGAGGGAAATCCCCTTAAACAAAGGCCTTAAAAAACACCCTTGAAGGACACATGGCCACCTTGCAGTTTTCACCCTGCATTAAGTTAACCCGCGATCATACTTCAATCCAAAGTTCGCTGCAATTGGCCCTGAGGGCAATGTCTATTGAGGCCTTACGCCACTCTGGAGGCCGAAAAAATAGGCTTTTTGGGGATTTTTTTTCACAAAAACTACAAACAAAATCCAGATTACAAAGAAGGGTGTTTATCACACATATCAGTGACTGTATACAATAATTTTTTCAAGCGATTAATTTCAAAATCGCGGCTGTGCAGTGTTTATCTCAAAACTGCATTTTTTTAGTTGGCCGGAAACATAACTCAGAAAATTTTCAACCGATTCACTTGAAATGTTGAGTATATCTTGAAAAATACATTGTCTATGGAAGTACGTAGGATTTTTTTTATATTGCATAGTTCATTTGTTATCAACAATTATCTGACGATTTTTGAAGCACATTTTTGGAAAGTGAAAATTTTCGTCAGATAATTGTTAATAACAAATGAACTATGCAATATAAAAAAAATTCCTACGTACTTCCATAGGCAATGTATTTTTCAAGATATATTCAACATTTCAAGTGAATCGGTTGAAAATTGTCTGAGTTATGTTTCCGGCCAACTTAAGGGAGACTTTGTCCTTGAAATCGGCGGGAGATGTTAGCGGCTCAACATGAGCAGCTAGAAGAAGAGGAGGGATGCCTCTATGGACCAGGCATTGCCGATTAGCGGTAATTATAAACACATTTGTGTAAACACATTACAAAACTTTAAACGCGTTTTTCTCGAAAACACGTTTTCAAAAATGGCTGACATTCTCCTGACCGCTGTAATTAACATACCGACCTGAAATTTGGAGAGCATACTCAGAAAATATGTCTTCACGGAATGACGGGTCGTTTTTTCGATAGATACATTTTTGCATTTACTATTTATCTTTTCATGCGAAAAAAAACGCGAAAATTCGATTTTTTTTTTAATTGCCGCCATTTTCCGAAATTTGTACTAAACGAAAAACCCATCCGTCATTCCATGACCAAAGGGTCACAGATTGATAATATGCTTTGAATCTGTGTTTCAGATCAACAAAGAGGGGGCAGTGATGTCAGCCGTTTACCTCCCGCGATTTGAGGACCTGTTTTCGCGGAGCTGCAACGGGCGCCATTTTGGTTTTTTTTTTTTTCAAAAAAAAAAATTTTTAACGTTCTGTATATCATGAATAAAAGCAAGAAAAAAACCGCACTCAAAAAGCTTTACTCGTTTCCTTTAAAAAAAAATAAAATGTAAACACCTGAAATATGGCACTCCAAGGACAAAGTCTCCGTTAAAAAATGCAGTTTTGAGATAAACGCTGCACAGCCGCGATTTTGAAATTAATCGGTTAAAAAAAATATTGTATACAATCACTGATATGTATGATAAACACCCTTTTTTGTATTCTCGCTTTATTTTCTATTTTGTTCTGCAAAAAATCCCCGCAAAGCCTCTAGAGTGGCCTAACCTCTTAATGAATACCCACGCCGATGCTCTCCGCAATCGCAGCATCGAACGGTACTGAGAAACATATGGAATAGACCACGACATCGCGTTACTTTCACGCCAACATGTTGACTTTCACTTTTCCCGCTAGACGTCAGCGTTTCGCACTCCGCCGGGATCACGAAGATACCACGACGGATCACTGCCGCATCGTTGATCCGATCGAGGATCTTTTCGGGCTCCGAAGTTACGCAACACTTCGGCAAACATCCGGACACTCGCGAATATTGATTGCGCGTCGCGGGTGCATCGTTGCAAAGTTCTGTCGTCCTCGTCTGTGCTCCGTACGTACGATGGAAAAATGGCTGCGCGCAATTACGCTCGTGATTACTGTCCAATTGCGGTTGAAGATTGTGAAAAACACGACGAGGACAGTGACGGAAACGTCGTCGAGGATTTTCCGCTCATTGACCGCGAGATTGTCGAGGAGGGAAATTTCCTGTACAAGATTGCCCGTAACAACAGAGCTCCAGCCGCGAGGATGAAACGATCTAGGACAAATTTGACGGTGAGAATTTTCAACTCACGTTGATCGCCACGTACGCACAGGGAGAGCTTATTTTCAACAAGCTGTATCGATGTAATTTTATCGAGTGGCTGTTTTGAGATCGAATTTCAACATTTTTTTGATACGGATGGTTGGTTTTGGAGGCAGCACGTTCCTTAAAGTGGCCTTTATGGGAATATGCTTATCCGAAGGTGAGTTTGGGGACATTGGGGTTTACGTAATTTTGGGGATGGGGATGATAGGCTACTGTGAGGAGAATATTCGATGTCGATTCTCTTCAAAATCACCTTTTCACCTATATATATATATATATATATATATATATATATATATATATATATACATACATACATATATATATATATATATATATATATATATATATATATATATATATATATATATATATATATATATACGTGTGATGTATATTGCCTTTATTGTGTCGATTCATATTGATGTCTTTCCTGGCAATGGTATTAACGTGTGAGAGGGGCAAAAGCGAGAGAGAGTCGAGCAAGCGATAGACGCTGTCACCGAAAAGATTTAGTTCGATTCCGGCCAACGAACCTAGAGTACGCACATATTGAGTAGCAAGTATTGTATTCGAATATATATATATATATATATATATATATATAATAAATTTCACGATCCACTTTCTTATTACGACCCACACCGATCTTTTTATCTCATAGATATTTTTGTTTATTTATTTATTTATTTACTTATTCATTCATTTATATATATATATATATATATATATATATATATATATATATATATATATATATATATATATATATATACATGATGAATTTCACGATCTACTTTATTATAATGACCCACACCGATCTTTCTATCTCATATATATTTTTATTTATTTATTTATTTATTTATTCATTCATTTATTCATTTACTTATTTATTTTTGTATCCCTTTCTGTACACATGTATGTATGACTTTTGTACGTTTTTTTTTTCATCGGCGGAAAAACGGCTTGAAGGGGTGAAATCACATCTTCGAGTGGAGCGAGTCAAGGGCTGCTTTTGTAGATTCACCTCCAAATAGTCTACGGCTTTCAGTGCAACAGAAACGATAATTCTTCTAATGTAAAATCGTCGATGTGTATGGAAACCATTTTTTTCGTGTTTAGCAGGCGTAATTTTGAGCTTTTAAAAAATTTGTTTGAAATTTTGTTTGATATTGTGATATTTGTTATGGGCGGGAAATGTTCCATCGGAAAGATCCTCGAAATGGTATAAAAGTCGAAAAAAAATGTTCGTCCCTTTTGGCCATATTTCCGAAATCGCCAAAGTTTCAAATAACCGTAGCCCCTCGGTTCTATTTGAATGACATGAATTGAATAGGCGATTACCGAAAAAGATTTTGGTAGACCTAGAGAATGACGCTTTATCCAGATGTCTCGCTTGGTTATTCCGGCAAGTCCACTTGAAAAATGGCCAAGGAAGATGCAAAGGAGTATGGGATGGGAAAATTCGCAAAAGTCGCTGGCCTGAATTCAAAATTCTACCAAAAATAAAATAATAATCGTAGCTCGATGAATTAGGCGGGATTTCAAATAGGAAACGATGACGTAGAAATTGAGCACAGAGTGCTCAACGAGGTTTGGTCAGTGAGGTCAATATTTGGCCAAGGTGCGAAAAAAATGAAGATTTTCAATTTTTTTTTTAAATCCCTGTCGATGTATTTTTACCCTCTGATTGCGAATTCACGACTCGTTTCTTGCAAAACCCTCAATGTCCATAAAAATGGTCGAATGTGTTTTAAATTACGTTTTTTCGCGCTCAGCTGGCGTAACTTTGAGCTTCCGACGAAAACTCGGCGATATTCGTAATCGACCTTTTTCGGCCGTAGCGCAATCCTAATAGAGTCACGAAGACTTGTCGGGGGGCTTTTCGAAAAGGATTTTGGTAGAGAATGCCGCATGATTCGTCCCGATATCTCGATTAGTCTTCCCGGAAAGTTCACTTGAAAAATGGCCAAAAATGAGGCAAAGGGGAAAAAAGGCAGTATGGAAAAATCTTCGAAAATCGAGTGGCAGTCTCTGAAATTCTATGATCTTGAAGTTTGCATCATTGGAATGCAACTATAATTGATTCCTTTTCATTTGAAAAATTCCCTTCTTCGCCGTATAGGCTACGAAATTCCTTCGAACGTTTTTACGTATTTTCATTACAGATTTACGACCCCAAGTTGCAACAAAAGGGTTTCAAATAGTAATAAAAATGGAGAAACAACGAAACCATCGTTTCATCCCAACGATACAAACTTCAACGTCCTAAAATTTTTCCAAAAATCAAAGAAAAAAAACATCGGAACTCCAAAACCCACAATTATTTTACTAAAATTCGTGGGATTTTGATTATCTACCGTAAATTTTTCCCCCAATTTTATCCCCACCTTCAACGTATAACCTGTTTTGAGACTCATTTAGTAGAATGTATAACCAAATAAATTTGTACGAGCGAGTAGTCTCCTAATGATAAAATTAACATCCTTCTGATTCGTCCTGCAATATTAATGCTGATCTCTGTGACTTGGTTCTAGAATCTTTCAAAGTAGCACAAGAAAATATTGAAAAGTGTATTCCCTCAGCTCGCCGTTACAGTGTTCGGCTCGCTCGGTCTTCCAAGATATATACATACATACATACATACATATATATATACGAGTTCACCATTCGTTGCCTCCAAAACCCACAATTATTTTACTAAAATTCGTGGGATTTTGATTATCTACCGTTAATTTTTCCCCCAATTTTATCCCCACCTTCAACGTGTAACCTGTTTTGAGACTCATTTAGTAGAATGCATAACCAAATAAATTTGTACGAGCGAGTAGTCTCCTAATGATAAAATTAACATCTTTCTGATTCGTCCTGCAATATTAATGCTGATTTCTGTGACTTGGTTCTAGAATCTTTCAAAGTAGCACAAGAAAATATTAAAAAGTGTATTCCCTCAGCTCGCCGTTACAGTGTTCGGCTCGCTCGGTCTTCCAAGATATATACATATATACATACATACATACACACACACACACACACACACACACACACACACACACACACACACACACACACACACACACACACACACACACACACACACACACACACACACACACATATATATATATATATATATATATATATATATATATACACATACACACACACACACACATGCGAAGTTTCCACATTGCAATCTGCAATTTCGCGCGTCTATATTTTTAGTCATTGCAAAAGATTACTGCGGCACTTACGTCCGGCACACTTTGCCGTCAATAGAAGATTACGCTTGAATTAAACCGCTTGGTACTTAATACGTAATTATTTGACGATGAACGCCGCGAGGGTCGAAACAAATAAAAATGTTATATCGCTGTACGACCGTAACGTCCGGCCCTGGTCGAGCATTTTATTGCGTAAAAAAAATAATAATCAAGTAGTTTTTAAAAAAGAAGGGAAGCAAGAACAAGATACATTTCCGTTCCGTTTGCATCTCGAGTATCCATTGATAATCAAGACGCTGCAGTCTCAAGACCGGGTCATAGCTTCGCATATACAGTTATACTGCTTGCCTTGCAAACGAAGAGAGAGAGAGAGAGAGAGAGAGAGAGAGAGAGAGAGAGAGAACTACTTCGAGCGGAAATAAGCTCTCTCGTTCACTGATGAAAACAAGGCAAAACCGTGGGCATTGACAGATATTCTTTTCCTTTTTCCCTCCTTTTCGTTTCTTCCGGTGTAACGATTTCCCGGGGCGAACAACCAGCGAAAAATATAGCCACTCTTATTTTCTTGCACTCGTTCGAAATCCACGCCAGTTTCTCTTACCTATATGAGCGTTCGTTGCGAGGTTTGAGGAGAGTGAGAGAATCTCTCGTTAAAAATAATGAGACGAGGGAATATATATAAAAGAGAGACCGACGGAGGTGAATAGCCGAGGCGCAAAGCGTATATGAGCGTTCATGATTCAATGCTTTCGCGATTCCTCCCGACCTCATCGTCGTCGTCGTCGTCGTGGTCGTCCTCGTCACCGCTGCGCCGTCTATGGCGTGCTGCCCTCAAACATTCCCATGCATTTCTGATGCTTTCTGCTGATGATGATCCCGGTGTAGAGTTCCCCCGGGAGTAAGATAGTGAAAGAGCGTAACGTTCTACAGTGATGTGTCAAACCTTATAAAGCGTAATGCGATGTGATATATTTATGTATTTATATGTATAGACACGCACACACGTGCATATATATTGTTATTTATATGTATATTTTTTTTTCGTTTTTTCTCTACTTCCGATATCCGTATGTATGACTCGACAAAAGAGGATGGAGCTGAGGAAAGATCGCGTTGTCGAAATATTTATGAGGCAAGGCCTCGCGCGCGGCTGATAAATCTAAAGGGAGACAAATAATGTATATGGTTGTCAGTTTTCTCTCTCTCTCTCTCTCTCTCTCTCTCTCTCTCTCTCTCTCTCTCTTTCTCTCTCTTACTTCGTCAGTTACAGCATCCCCGAGCTTTAAAATCTTCAAATGCAAACTATTTTCGTATCTATTTGACGACGATCTAGATAGCTACTAAGCCCATCGTTCCCAGTCTTTCGCAGCAAAACAATACTAAACTCTAGCAATGCTAGCTTTTCAGATACAATCACCTTCGTTATTATTTTTAATATTTTTCATATTTTACTTTTCTATTTTATAATCACTCATCTTAGGTTAATTTACTTATTACTTATATTCCTCGCTAAATTTAATACTCATGTTATGCTTATTTACTCATTATCAATTCTTGTTTATATTAATTGTATATTTATAATATGTTTAGCTCAATTTTTTTATTATAAAAATTCCCGCGAACTGTACACACTATGTACCATATTGCCTCAAGGTTTCGACCAAGGCATAAAATATATCAATCTCTCTCTCTCTCTCTCTCTCTCTCTCTCTCTCTCTCTCTCTCTCTCTCTCTCTCTCTCTCTCTCTCTCCCCTCCCCCTCTCCCTCTCTCCCTCTCTCTCCCCCCGCCCCTCTCTCTCGCCCCCATCTGTTTCTCTGTTTGTCCATCCCTCATTTGGTCTTTCTCTCTCTCTATTATGAAGAATAAATAAATAGCGTAAAAAAACGTCTACCATTGGGAGAAAAGTCATTAAGGGGTCTTCTCACTTTAGACGCTAAAAAAGGCTATTTTCGTGAATTTATTTTATAGGTTTATATTATAGATATTGATTCAAAACTTGTCACACTTAATGAATACATTTGAAAACAAAATTGACATATTGATGTAACTCAAACAAACTTTAAACGCCTTTTTCTCGAAACAACGTTTTTCGACAGCTTGTTGATAAAATCCTCGAAACTACTGAACCGATCTTTATGGAATTTTAACCACATATTCTTGACAACTATAGCTATAGCGCATATCAAGGATTTTTTTTAATTTCGATATTTACTATATTGTTTTGCCAAAAACGGTGAAAAAACACGTTGTTTTTTCGAAAAATGTCTGCCATTTTTTTATTTTTGCATACATCAAAAATCGTATGATGTGCGCTATAGCCATTAATATACTGAATCTGAAACCGTTTGATTTTTTTGTTTCGGATGATCCATCTCCGATATTTCATCAACAGTGCAGACCTACAATTTTTTAGGACATTATTTTAACTACCATTTTCCAGAGATGGGCATACGCGAATACTTTTAGTATTCGAGTAGGAAAATAATAGCGAATCCATGTCAGATGGATATTCATTTTTTTTTCGACAATGAATCCACCTCGATTAAGTTCATTCAGTCGAGTGAATCCAGTTGGATTCACTATTCACTCCAAAATGAATAATGAATCCTACTGGACTCGGTATTCGTTCTGAGAACAAATAATGAACTCAGTTGGATTCAGTATTCGTTCCGAAAATAAATAATGAATCCTACTGGATTCAGTATTCGTTCTGAGAATAAATAATGAATCCAGTTGGATTCACTATTAACTCCAAAATGAATAATGAATCCAGTTGGATTCACTATTCACTCCAAAATGAATAATGAATCCAGCTGAATTCAGTATTCATTCGGTATTCGGATATCATCAAATTGAATCTCTGGAGTCTGGAAAAATTGACAGAAAACATGTTTATTCTATTGAAACATTATCGTCCGATTACATTATATTTACCCAAGGGAAATCGCGCTCTTAGTATCTAGTAACTGAAGAAGTGGGGGTAGAAATGGGACATTATATTTGTCCCATTTCCATTGTCCATTTTTCCAGATTATTCAGTGATGCTATCCGAATACGGAATGAATACTGAATCGAGTTGGATTCATTACTTGTGTTGACATTGATACTGAATTCAGTTGGATTCATTATTCATTTTGAAATGAATACTGAATCCAGTAGGATTCATTATTCATTTTGAAATGAATACCGAATCCAGTGGGATGCTTTATTCATTTTCGGAACGAATTTTGAATAAGTTTCATTATGATTCGTGAATAAAAAAAAATTCGAATAAGCCCAACCCTGCCATTTTCGTCTATAAATAGTGACTTAAATAAATAAAATGTTTCTTTAAAATGTATTTCGAAAGTGTATTCATTAAGGCGTTACCCCCACTTGTAGCGCAAAAAAAAGGCCTTTTTCATGAATTTTTTAAAAGAAAACTACAAAACTTTTTCAATGGATCAATATACAATCTTAAAGAACACATCTTGAAGAACTTTCAGTAATTTTTTTATTGAAAAATATTACATTGTTTAGTGGCAAATGGCCGTTAATGAAATAATGTTTTTATATACACGGTTTGTGGTGACCAACATTGCGGCGAAGTGGATCATCTGAAAAAAAAATGCGGATGGATTTAGTCAAATATAAGTATAAACTAG
Organism: Ophion ellenae; assembly: GCA_963210295.1. Taxonomy (NCBI): domain Eukaryota; kingdom Metazoa; phylum Arthropoda; class Insecta; order Hymenoptera; family Ichneumonidae; genus Ophion; species Ophion ellenae. Next base: position 24,465,334 of record OY723393.1, on the reverse strand, counting down.
TCTTTAATCGAAGGATTTTAAAAAATATTCATTTTTCACAAAATGGCGGACAGTCAAAGTTAATGGTTCGATTTTAACGAAAAAAAACGGCCGTTTTTTGGCTATAAAACGGCCATTTTTTCGAAAAAAAAAAATCGAACGATTAAAGACTACATTTTTATGTATTAAATAAGCCTGCAAAATTTCAAGAAGATCGGTTCATTAGTGTTCGAGTAATCTTGGTCACCGACTTCAGAAATGCCATTTTGAGAAAAACGCGTTTAAAGTTTCTCTTTCAACGCGAATTTTTCTCTTTCAACGCTCATATCTCAGTCAATTTTGTTCGGATCGACTTAAAATTTTCAGAACATATTCTCAGATACTTATATTTCAAAAAAATGCAATAAAAAAAATCGATTTTTTCAAAATCGCAAGTGGGGGTAACCCCTTAAGTGTAACAACTTTTATATCAATATCTATAATATAAACCTATCAAAAAAATTCATGAAAATAGCCTTTTTAGCGTCTAAAGTGAGAAGACCCCTTAACGCGAGATCAAGAAAAGTTCGGACGCTCCTGCCTTTCCCTACTCAGTTTCGAACGGATTTATCAAATAAAAACGAGGAAAAAACGACATGAGACGCATACGCAGGTTTCTCCGTTATTTTTGCGATCGGCGGATTACGCGGAGAAGCTCGTTGCGAATTCAAGGCTCTCTCTTGCGAATGTTCGTCGCAGCAATCGCAATCGAGAGACTGGAGAACGCGAATCCAAACTACCGTGCGAAGATCGTGGAAAAGGAAGAACACGCGAGTGGTGGTGACATTCGGTAGGGCTCAATTTTGCAACTGAGACGTCGATCGAAGTTATCACATCGACATAGCAATAAACTAGTCCACTGAGCGGAAGTGGCCATCCACCCGTCACGAGGAAGACTCGCCGTGTCGTCACAAACTCGCTGCTTCGTATCTCGGTTTTTTTTTATTCGATGGAAAGGTTTAAATAATGTTAGAGTACTCGTTCCTCGCCTTAAATACTCGTGATTATTTTTCGCAACTGTTCTACGAGACATTTTCATTTCATAAGATACCCTCGTTACTCGACGTTCAATCTTGATTGCCTTTCCTTCCTGCCCGCTATGAAAATTCACGTTGCAATCAATAGCTCGCCAACGATTGCGTTTTACACTTTTCAGTTTCCTGATGCACGGCTTCTTTCCTGCACAGCGTTCTTTCCATCCTTTCACCATTTCAATATTGTGATACAGTTAAGGGTTACCGTCCCTCGATCTTAAGGGTAGGTTTTGCCTTGATGGGCCAAAAAATGTTCGATTTTTCACCAATTTTTTATGCGAAAAGTTTTAAATATAGAATGTTGATATTTGGTATGTTGACTAAGCGGTCTTTATTAAACATCAAAATATTTTTTAAATTTTGACAAGACATGGTGGAGGCAGTGGGAAGAGCGACGTATGTCGGTGCGCGGGCAATGACATTCTCCGCTTGCGGAAGTCCTAAGTCCCGGACAGGTGAACTGAAACAAAAAAATCAAACATATTTTCTACTTTGTACGATATTGTGTATAAGTTTACCTAGAATCAAGAAGAAACATTGAAAAATAAGAAAATAGCGAGCAAAAAACTGCGAAATTTTTTGGGATAAAAAGCAAACTTCCTTCCGATCGCTCACTATTTGTTTATTTTTCAATTTTTCTTCTTCATTCTAGGTCAACTTATATACAATATTGTACAAAGTAAAAATATTTTTGTTTTTTTGCCTCAGATCACCTGTCCGGGACTTAAGACTTCCGCAATCGAAGAATGTCATGGCCTCCTCCAAGCTCCTCCAACTCCCACTACCATGTCAAACTTAAAAAAATATTTGAAAACTTAAAAGTCAAACTTAAAAAAATATTTTGATGTTCAATAAAGACCGCTTAGTCAAACAATAAAATATCAATATTCTATATTTAATACTTTTCGGGTCAAAAATTGGTGAAAAATCGAACATTTTTTGGCCCAACAAGGCAGAACCTCCCCTTAAGGGGCTATACCAGTTTGAACGCTGAAAATTTGGATGATTTTCGGGAATTTTTTGGAAGAGAAGTACTCATTTAAATGTTTCGGAAAGTTAAGAATATATTTGGCTATATTTGACTATATTACATAATTTTTTCATAGAAAAATATTGTTTTTTCATAGAAAAATATTGTACTCAGTTTAAATTTCAAGTCAATCGGATAATTGCTCTTTGAGTTACAATGTCAGTAAATTTGAAAAATTTCATTTCGAAAAAAACGCCTTTAAAGATTTAACTCTCGATTTTTGCAAGATAAAATGATATTGATATAAATGATATAAATGATAATGATATTCTTGAAAGTATAAATTGTCGAAAAAGGCAAAAAAACGACTTTTTGAAAGTGTCACACTGGTATAGCCCCTTAATTACTATATATATACGATAGGATGTATATGTGTACAATAGGGTGGCCCAAATCTGAGTTCTATTTTTTATCCTTCTTCTTATCATCCAATTACCTTCTTTAAATAAGAAAAAGAAATTGTCGCGAAATCTGCGAGCGGTCAAAAAATATTTAGAGGCCGCTCAAGACTCCCAAAATTCAAGTTTTCATTAAAAAATCGATTTTTGTTTTCGTTCACTTCTCATCCGTGAATTCTACGTTTTATAGATTTTTAATTAATCTCGCGAAAGCTCTAGCCGGCCAATGAATATTTAGTGGTCGCTCAAGAGCTTCGTAATTTCCAAACATGGCGATTTTTTTTTCTCTTCTCACTCATAAATTCAACACCTTGTAAAATTTTCGAAACAAATCATGGTTTTTTCGTTAGAAACCGTTTTTTTTTCATACTTCTCACACTTCTAACCCGATAAAACGGGGGACCTATAATTTTGTTTACGAACAAGAGCTTTAAAGAATTATTTTATGAGAACAAAGATTATAATTATTGGGTTAGTAGTGTGAGGTAACATTGAAAAATCGGTTTCTAAATAAAAACGATTGTTTTGAAAATTTTACAAACCGTCAAATTTATGAGTGAAATAAGTGAAAAAAAATTGGAAATTTCGAAGCTCTTGAGCGACCACTAAATATTCATTGACCGGCAAGAGGTTTCGCGAGGTTAATTTAAAAATTATAAAGCGTAAAATCCATGGGAGAGAAGCGAACGAAAAAAAAAACGCTTTTTTTATGAAAATTTGAATTTTTGGGAGGCTTGAGCGATCTCTAAATATTATTTGACCGCTCGCAGATTTTGCATCATTTTTTTTTTCTTTTTTAAAAAAGATAATTGTATGGTGAAAAAAAGAAAAAAAAATACAGCTGATATTTGGGCCACCCTAATGTACAATCGGATCGTATTGGCAGCAGCGCCGCTCGAGTTTGTTTGACTTTGGAAGCCCTTATTGCACCCTTTGAAAGGAAGGATCAGGGTTCCTGTAATCAAGTCTCCACGCTGCTCATAAAGGCCGAGAAACTAAAAACGGCGCCCCCCGGTGGCGTAGTTTTGTACCACTCGAGCCTTCGAGCGTCGACATAGCACGAATATCGTGAACGCGTCCAAGTGTCTCCGCACAACGTTCAAGGCAAAAGCACTGGTTGGCGTCTGTTGATTATCGGAACAGTTTCAGGTCACGGCGTTCCGGAGAAGTGTCGGTGGCGAAAATTATTGCAGCGACGTATCCAAAGTCTGCGCGCTGTCTGGGTAGCGATATACTCAGCTGGCTTCAACGGCGATACCACAACGAGAAAAAAAACCAATTGAATCAAAAACATTTCTTGGTTGATTCAAATAAATTTCTGATCGCGGAATGCCACCGATATATGAGATTGTTACAATACTATAAAATATGGAAAAATGTGATTGATTCAAATAACATATTATTTTTATTTGAAAATCTCTTCTGTTCTCTGAATATCTACATTATCCTTCAAATCAAATTATATTCTATTGAAATCATTCTATATACAATCCGTAGATGTATGGATGAAATAATTAAGCGGTTGCTACATTTTTTATTTCGGACAAAAATATAATTAATAGAGTGAATTATTTCTTTACTACATCGAAATGAATATGTCATGAGACGTAAGTTTTTCAATTTGTTTTAAATCTTAAATAAAAAGTGGGCATTAGAATGATCATCCACGATAATAGTGGAGAGAATATCAGATATCCAATGGAATATCCATGGAGAGAATATCAGATATCCAATGGAATATCCATGGAGAGAATATCAGATATTCAACTGATAAGAACAGGTACTACACTTTGGATCTTAGCCACAGGCCAAGAAGCGATACTCTTTAGAGTTGCTCCGGCATTTAAGTAAATTTTCGGTTCGCGCTACGCTTACGAGAATCGAGCGCGCGTGCGGCTTCTAGCGGTTACGTCGAGAACTACGGGTTTCCTCACATCTATAATTTCGGTGGCGCTCGACCATGATTTGGTTGAATTTTTTCAATTCAAATGCGTAAGAAACAAATTTTTTAACCAATTCAGACATCTCCTTAATATTTTTCAATCAAAATAAAATATTAATATTTTAACGAATAATGTACTTGAAAATCAATATCGGAGATGGTGGAAAAAATAAAATAACATATTTACTCAACAGAAATTTTATCTGAATCAAACGAACGAAATTCAAAGTTTCTTGTGTTCTCGAATCAACAATATTCATGTTATGAATTGAAACGCTTTTTTGTTCGTTGCAGAAAATGCCTTCAAAACTATATAATTTGTTCGCGATAATTTTGCAGATAGTTTCAATAATATATTGTTCTCGGCTAACAATATATCTATTGAATAAAAAAAACTTTTAATTTTATCGTGTTATTAAGGGGCGGGTAGGGGTTTCAGCATGAAAAAAAAACTTTTTTGCGATTTTTTTCATCTATATGGATAGAGTAAATTTATTGAACCGTTTTGTACATTGTTAAGTGGCATTTAAAGAACATTCCGTGAAATTTGTACGCGATAATATCCACAAACAAGCCAGTGACAAAGCTTTTCCAAGAAAGCCTTTGGAAAAACACGATTTGCGGTGTTCACTGTATCTCAGCTAAAAATTATCTGAAATCAAGTACCATTAAAATTTAGTCAAAGTATCATCAAATCCTCCCCCAACGGTCTGTGATAATTTTTTTTTTTCGTTTCTAAATTTTTGCTGGTCATGTAAAGTGAAAAGTGCTATTTTTCACGAAAAATTCCGCCATTTTGGGGGTGGAAAACCCCCTCAATGTAAAAAAAACTCAAACTAACCGTTGGGGGGAGGTATTTTATATGTAGAAAGTGTATACCAAAGTCGAAATAAATCGGTCATGTAGTTTACAAATGGCAGTGAACACGGACTTTGAAAAAGTGGTTTCGAGAAAAACGCGGCACCGGCTTGTTTTTGGATATTTTCGCGTACAAATTTCACGGAATGTTCTTGAAATGACACTTAACAATGTACAAAAGGTTTCAATAAATTTACTCTAGCCATATAGATGAAAAAAAATCGCGAAAAAGTGTTTTTATTTCACGCTGAAACCCCTACCCTCCCCTTAAGGGGTTACCCCCACTAGCGATTTTGAAAATATCGATTTTTTTTATTGCATTTTTTTGAAGTATAAGTATCTGAGAATATGTCCTGAAAATTTCAAGTCGATCCGAACAAAATTGACTGAGATATGAGCGTTGAAAGAGAAGAATCCGCGTTGAAAGAGCGTTGAAAGAGAAACTTTATACGCGTTTTTCTCAAAATGGCATTTCTGAAGTCGGTGACCAAGATTACTCGAACACTAATGAACCGATCTTCTTGAAATTTTGCAGGCTTATTTAATACATAAAAATGTAGTCTTCAATCGTTCGATTTTTCTTTTCGAAAAAAAATGGCCGTTTTATAGCCAAAAAACGGCCGTTTTTTTCGTTAAAATCGAACCATTAACTCTGCCTGTCCGCCATTTTGTGAAAAATGAATATTTTTTAAAATCCTTCGATTAAAGACTAGTTTATACTTATATTTGACTAAATCCATCCGCATTTTTTTTTCAGATGATCCACTTCGCCGCAATGTTGGTCACCGCAAACCGTGTATATAAAAACATTATTTCATTGACGGCCATTTGCCACTAAACAATGTAATATTTTTCAATAAAAAAATTACTGAAAGTTCTTCAAGATGTGTTCTTTAAGATGGTATATTGATCGATTAAAAAAGTTTTGTAGTTTTCTTTAAAAAAATTCATGAAAAAGGCCTTTTTTGCGCTACAAGTGGGGGTAACGCCTTAAAGTCAATAGCGTTTTGTTTGGACTAATAAATCCAATTATTTACACCAACAATTTTACAATTGACTCAACGAAATTTCATTCAATAACACTAATGATATTCGATCAATGATTTTTTTTCTCGGTGCACCATTGATGATTAGCGCCGATAACCGATGAGCGCTTCCGACGAATTCCGGCTTTGTCGCTCGAATAAAGATAACTTCATAAATCGTCTGATGAAGGAATTCTCATTGGTGCATTGAGGATGTGCGCGTTTTTCATCCAATGAAAACGAGCCACGTGATAATAATTACCCCCCCCCCCCCCCCCCCGCCATCTTACGAGCAATGGACTTTAATGAAATTTTCTCCGCGCCAACCGTATCCGCAAAATCGACCGACCCAATAAAAATTCCACGATGTAATCCTCCACACTTGTGCATTTATCTCAATAATTAATATCCTGGTGCAGAGGTTGGAATCGCACCCGAGGAAATACGAGAGAACGTTGGACACGCCCGATGGCAAATGTTCCAGCGAAGTGTGAAGTCTTTGAAATGTTTTTCGTTATGCTACGTTCACAAGAGCGCCAGGCACCAAGACAACCGTCGGGATCTGGAGCAACTTCCATTTATCAATGTTTCACCAGCCAAGTTTCGTTTCTTACGAGCAATGAGTTTGCGAATTCCGTTTGCAGCTTGAGCTCCTTTGTCGTCAAGTACCAATTGTCGACTGGCTGCAGGGTTAATGCGGATGTTGGTATCAAAGAGCGTCGAAAGTTGAAGCAACGGCCTTTGGCGATACAAGTTGAAAGCTCTCGTAGCTGAATTAGCTTGGCGCTAAATGCGATTAGAGGGAAAATGCACACTGAGAGAAGAGAGTCCGTGGTATTTGCAAAGAACGCCCGTAACTCAAAGACAGCTGATAAAGCTAAACATAGCAAATGGACAGGCTAATCGGAATGTGGCTGATGCTCTTGTATTGCTGCCCTGGGGATAAATTATGGTTGCTTTCACTGTGATGTCTTTCATCATGGACCATTGAGTCGCAAAAGCGTCGAAGATAATGCCGAACGACTTTGCACAGCTGACCATGACATCGGTGTTGAGCAGATGATGAGTGTGGTCAAGACGAAAGAGGATAACCTCCAAATGTTGACGGCCAAATACAGTCAATCAAACGGTACAGTTAGTTGTTGGCTTGTGTAACTTTTTGATCAGTGGAAACACTCAGGAAAAAGATCTATTATGCTCTAATTAAGGGAGACTTTGTCCTTGAAATCGGCGGGAGATGTTAGCGGCTCAACATGAGCAGCTAGAAGAAGAGGAGGGATGCCTCTATGGACCAGGCATTGCCGATTAGCGGTAATTATAAACACATTTGTGTAAACACATTACAAAACTTTAAACGCGTTTTTCTCGAAAACACGTTTTTAAAAATGGCTGACATTCTCCTGACCGCTGTAATTAACATATCGCCCTGAAATTTGGAGAGCATACTCAGAAAATATGTCTTCACGGAATGACGGATCGTTTTTTTCGATAGATACATTTTTGCATTTATTATTTATCTTTTTATGCGAAAAAAAACGCGAAAATTCGATTTTTTTTAAATTGCCGCCATTTTCCGAAATTTGTACTAAACGAAAAACCCATCCGTCATTCCATGACCAAAGGGTCACAGATTGATAATATGCTTTGAATTTGTGTTTCAGGTCAACAAAGAGAGGGCAGTGATGTCAGCCGTTTACCTCCCGCGATTTGAGGACCTGTTTTCGCGGAGCTGCAACGGGCGCCATTTTTGTTTTTTTTTTTTCAAAAAAAATTTTTTTTGACGTTCTGTATATCATGAATAAAAGCAAGAAAAAAAACCGCACTCAAAAAGGTTTACTCGTTTCCTTTAAAAAAAATAAAATGGACACACCTGAAATATGGCACTCCAAGGACAAAGTCTCCGTTAATTGGGACATTAGAACATGATTTATTAGAAATTAATAAATGTTTACTCGTATGGAGACAGTTTTTATGGGATTGTAGCTACAGCATTTATTCGGCGTCACTAAATATGTTTTTTTACATGCCGATTTTTCACATCAATTAAAAGCCATATTTAAAATAGAACATTTGAATAAATATTTCCTCAAATCAAATAAATACTACTTTCCAATCACGAAAAGCTATTGTTTCGCGACTGTGATTGCGCGCATGCGCACTTTGCCCTTCAACGCGACGGGCCCGACAGCAGGCCGTGAGAAACTCGAGAGTAAGGAATGATTTGAGTGTAAGTAAGAATACAAAGTGAGAAAAAAACGCTCAAGTGAGAAAATAATGACGGACAAACTTACACAATTCCTCGAAAAAAAAACCAGCCGGGGGATTATGAAGAATTCTATTAGATGTAAAGGGGCTATACCAGTGTGAACGCTGAAATATTGGGTGATTTTCGGGAATTTTTTGGAAGAAAAGTACTGAACTAAATGTTTCGGAAAATTAAGAATATATTTGGCTATAAATGACCTATATTACTTAATTTTTTCATAGAAAAATATTGAGATCCAAGCGACTTATGCGCTGCCTTGAGAGGCGCCAAAAAAAAGTTCCGCCACTGCTGACATGCTTCCGGCCGATTGAGTAGCGGAAACCGAAAAAGGAAAAAATGCCGTTAAACCGGAAGGTATTTTCTGTACAATGACATAGGATTTTCGAAAAATATCAAAATCTAACAAAATGGCGTAGTTATGAAAAAAAGTCTGTTTTCTTGCCTATAAAATGGTCGTTTTTTCAATGCCAAATCGTCAATTTTCATCCAATCAAAAATATCCTACGTCATTGTAGAGTACATATATTCAAGAGTACTCAGTTCGAATTTCAAGTCAATCGGATAGTTGCTCTTTGAGTTACTGTCGGCAAATTTGAAAAATTTCATTTCGAGCAAAACGCGTTTAAAGATTTAACTATCGATTTTTGCAAGATGAAATGATATTGATATAAACGATAATGATATTCTTGAAAGTATAAACTGTCGAAAAAGGCAACAAAAAAATCAATTTTTTGAAAGTGTCACACCCCATGTAGGGTGATCGGTAGTGGCCAACGATTGGCCGATGCGCGACGCCGAGCTTGCCAACATTGGCACTCGAGCTTGGCCCGATCATCGACCGAGCCTCGGATGATAAGAGCGGCCCGATATTCGCAATCAATATTGGCCCTAGAATGGCTTATGAGAATCGGCCGAGCATCGCGTAGGAGCTCATTCGAGAATCGGCCAACAATCAGTCCCCGTCAAGATTGCCATCATTGGCACTCGAGCTTGGCCCGATTATCGACCGAGACTTGGCGCATAATTGTGACCCGATGTAGATCACCAAAATTGGTCCTGCACTGCCAAAAAAAAAATTATTCTTTTTGTAATGTAATTCGTCATTACCTAGTCTTTCGAAACGATTAGTTCGAAGAAAATATTTCACCTATATGGGACTCGAACCTTGAACCTACCTACTCATAGCCAAGCACGCTGCCCCTATGCTACCGAGTGCTCGTAACATTTGAATCGCAGATATGCCATAAGAGACCAAATGGATTCTCATCATTATTTGTATCGCATAAACTATATCAATTAGTTAATATCATCGTGATAATTAGAGAGTGTTATCGACTGACATGTTGGAGAATTTCCAAACCTAACCTATATATATATATATATATATATATATATATATATATATATAATTCCTCTCTCTCCACCCTCTCTACCCCCACAACCCTTTAATATGTGTGTTCCAATAAAGACAGACCATTTGTTCATTAGTTCAAGTTTAATTTGAATAAATAAACATATTTAAAATGAATAATTCCAATAATGGAATGCAATAGGACAAATTTGATTTCACGAAAAATCTAGTTAATTCAAATAAAAAATAAATAAATAGTCGCGGTTAGTTAATATTAATAGAATTTTTCTGTCAGTGTAGGATGGTTCATAAAAATGGGCAGAGTATCGCGTATGAGCTCGTTCGAGAATCAGCCAACAATGAGTGCATTGATTTGGTAGTATATTTGTTAAGAATAATGTCCAATGGAGTCGTAAAAAGTATTCATCTCGTCTCTCAATGACTTCGACGCGAAACAATGAATCGTCAATATACGAATTGCGGTTTGATCATGCGTTACTCGGCCGAACATTGGCCTCGTATCGGCAAAAACATGATTGGCGAGTCTATACTTCGCCAAACATCGACCTCGTATTGATAAGTCAATGATTAGAGAGCCTATATTTGGCCGAACATTGGCCTCGTATCGGCAAACCAATGATTGGCGAGTCTATACTTCGTCAAAGATCGGCCTCATATCGATTAACCAATAATGAACGAGTCTATACTTGGCCGAACATTGGCCTCGTATTGGCAAACCAATGATTGGCCAGTCTATACTTCGTCAAACATCGGCCTCGTATCGACAAGCCAATGATTAGCAAGTCTATGTTTGGCCGAACATTGGCCGCGTATCGGCAACCCAATGATTGGCGAGTCTATACTTCGCCAAACATCGGCCTCGTATCGACAAACCAATGCTTAGCGAGTCTATATTTGGCCGAACATTGGCCTCGTATTGGCAAACCAATGTTGGCTAGTCAATACTCAGCCGAGCATTGGCGTACAATTGGGTAATCGATCATCGCCCCGCCAACATTGGTCCAAGTATTGGCCGTTACGGTTCGATTGGCGAAACCTACATGGGACTGGTATAGCCCCGTAAGAAAAACTCCGTTTGTCGGATATAAAACACCTATTTCGTCTTACTTATGTATCCTATTAGATGTTAAGAAAAATTCTCAGTAAATCTTAAACATAAACGTAAATTAAAAAATGTCTTAGCTGTTAATAAAATCATAGTAGGCCGACATACGAATAATAAAACTTATTCGCGAGGAGACGAACTTCTTTGTTCTTTATTTATAAAAATCAGATTTCAGAGAAATCCATTTTTTTTTAATAGAAAAAATGGATCAGCATGCCTATTGATGTTGGTTTCCGACCTCCAAACTGTTCTCACTGCAGCACCAATGTTTCTCCCAGTGGCTTCAAAGTGATGTTTTCGTTGACTATTCAGTATGATATGTTTGGAAATAGCAACCGAGAGTACTGGAGGCGCGATCGGTGAGCGGCTGCGGGCATCGCCCGTGTGATGCAGCCTCGGCCTGGGTCAATACTCGGATGGGCGACCGCTCAGCCGCGCACTTGCCCGCCTACTACCGCGTGGCTGGCAGTTCCACCAACTTCCCAATGGCAACACGACCGAAACTCAGTCAAATACAGCCAGCAGGCACAGGTTTCCCCCAGTTTCCCTGTGCCCTCGGATAAGTGCATCGGGAACCGGAAAATGGCTCGGAACGCGAAGCCTGGAAGTACCTTCGATACTTCCATCAACCGGATACTCCTCAATTTCTACACTCGGAAAAAAGACTTATTAAGGACAAAGAAGTTTTTCGCCCAGCGAATAAGTTTTCTTATTCGTATGTCGGCCTACTACGATTTTATTAACAGCTAAGAAATCTTTTTATTTAAGTTTATGTTTAGGATTTACTAAGAATTTTTCTTAACATCTAATAGGATATATAAGTTAGAAGAAATAGGTGTTTTATATCCGACAAATAACGTTTTTCTTAAGGGGCCAGTCCACTTTGAAAATTTCAAAAAATCGAAAGCAAGCAAGATTTGAAGAAATCGACGATGATGAGCAATCGGAAAGGATTTTGTACGATGCAAGAATTGCCAATTGGCTTTAGGTAAGAGTTTTTCATAGTATAAACTTCAAACGCGTTTTTCTCGAAACAACGTTTTCAAAATCTAGCTCCATCGTATCTCTAAAACTAATAAACCAATTCTCTTGAAATTTGAACCACAAATATGTGGTTTAAATTTCAAGAGAATTGGTTTATTGTAAATAGTTTGTAATTGTAATTGTAATAGTTATATAATTGTAAGTTAGTATAGTAATTGTATAGTAGTATAGTAATTGTAATAGTAATAGTAGTATTACTATACAATTACTATACAATTACAATAATATTACTATACAATTACAATTGTAATAGTAATTGTAAGTTAAAAATAGTTTGTAATTGTAATTGTAATAGTTATATAATTGTAATAGTTTATTGCGAATAGTAAACATGATTCGCAAAAAGATGACCTTCGATGGTTGAAAAATTTTGATTTTTACTTTTTTTTGCGAAAAACTGCGAAAAAACGGTTTTTTTTAAAACTTTTTTCGTTTTTCATCTGCCATTTTTTTATGTTTTGATAAAACTTTATATCCGAGGGTCATTTTGTAGCTGGTGTCATACTGAATCTAATGGACTTTGATTTTTTTGTTTCAGACAAGGCGTTGTCAAGTTGTGATGGAGCTACCTAGCCCACCTATTTTTGAGGCGTTACGTTAAACTATAGTTTTTGTACTTAAAAATGAATAAAAATGAATTTCCATTTTTTCATGTATTTCAAGACTTTATTTGTCAAGCCCAACAACTTCTATATTCATATCTTTCAGGAAATCCTCCAAAAAAATCGCGAAAATAGCCTTTTTCGTGGCTCCAAAGTGGACTGGCCCCTTAAAATCTAATAGGATTCTTCATAATCCCCCAGCTGGTTTTTTTTTCGAGGAATTGTGCCATTTCGTCCGTCGTTATTTTCTCACTTGAACGTTTTTTGCTCACTTTGTATTCTTACTTACACTTAAGGGGAGATATACTCCTAGGAGCCGGAAAAAAGGTCATTTTTGTGAATTTTTTCACGGAAAACTACTTGAAATTTCGAATTGGGGTTTTAATTATCTAAAAGTATATACGTTCAAAAATATGTTCAATTTTCTTTATCAAAAAATATCTGTTCCAATGTTCCAATGTGCCAATTGATTAGAACGTAATAAATCTTTTTTCTACACGACTGCATACCAGTGCCAATTGCAACCACCTGCAAACTGCCCACATGTGGATGTTGTTGTAGCATCGTTGGAACGCAACGAAAATCTATCTTTTTTTTTCACCTCCTCATTTGTATTACCATCCAAATTGTTCTTTCCCAGTTTTAGGTAATCGATCCATAATAAGGATCTTCAAAAATCTTTCAGTCATATCTCTAGCCTGAATGTGCAAAAAATTAGCAATGTGAAAGAAAAATATTGCATTCGAACGATGCAAACTTCAATGAGATCATGTGGACGCACCATAAGGCGATAATTTCGCGCTCGACCTTCCTCAACGTTCCTTCGGGTGCGACGAAATTTCGACGCCATCTCAAAATCCCAAAGCGCTCGGGGCTTCTCCCGGTCGGTCGATCTTTTTCGGCAGTAGCGCGTACTCTTTGGAAATTGCGGAGGCACCCTTCGAGGCAATAATATCGGGATGGCTTTGTGCCACGATACTTGCTCAACTTGGTTGAGTCTGGACGGTTGAACTAATCGTAACGTAAATTTTGGGAGAAACTGCACAACCGTTGGAGCAAAGTTATATATCGGACAAGCAGGGATTCCCGCCAAAAGCGAGAGAGGTTAACCGTCGTGAATCGAGAGTGTGCTTTGCAACCCAACGAACCGACTGGTCCCACCACCACCTCTCGGGGCCATTGCCGGCGCTTGCGATTTCTCCCCTGTCTCTTTCTCTGTCTTTTCATCTCTCTCTATCGCTCTCCCCCTTCTTGCTCAGCCTCTCTCTCTCTCTCTCTCTCTCTCTCTCTCTCTCTATATATATATATATATATCGTCTCTCGCTCTTGCTCATGTCTGGCAACGGTTTCGCTCACTCACTGCGGCTCTCTAACACGATAGCAACGACGCTTCAGTTCACTGCCGTACGCCGTAGGTGCCTCGTCGTTTTCACAGCGATACATCGCGTCTCGCGTCCACGTGACCGTGCAATTTAACAGGCCGGATCGCGCGCGACTTGTCAATTGAACAAATGTTTTTCCTCGCGAAATTCGCTGTTGAATTGATCAATCGCGCCCCGCCGCGATAATAAAACGAGGACGTACGGCAGTGCACGTTGAACAGCTTGCATCCTGTTATGCTGAACCGACGATCGCTCGGGTAAACATTTTCGCGGCGATTTGCCCGTTGCGTACGGCGGACTGACCAAATAAATCGATCATTCGAAAATCGTTACACGCCGATCGGGAGAAAGGAAAATGTGCTTTTGATCAACGAGCGATTGGAGCGAGGATGCGATTCTTCTGTGTCTGACAGCTCACCGAAGACTTCCCGTCCACCGATTCCGCGCCGATCGCCTCGCGAATTCCATCCTGATACATCAACACTGGCCGGAAAATATCTCGGAGATTTTTCTGTTTTTTTGTTCGTTCTCATTGCGAAGCACGTTGGTGGATTTTTCTTTTTCATCGTACGGAAATACTGCGAATTTGTATACTCGATCGAATGCGTTGAAATCCCGCGGATTCGTGCGATTCCACGCGTGGTTCGGAATTTCCAAAGTTTTTCGGCGGTATTTCGCGCCAATTAAATTGCGCGAATCAGAGGAAAAGGAAGCGACGGGGGCATACGTGCGTTTGCATGTTCACGGAGTATCGGTACAATTTTCACGATGAACCAGTGATACGGGAATCTTTGTTATTTATTCGCCGCAACGATACGTCGCTGCATGTATCGCGGGGGGAGGGCGGGGGAGGCGGCTTTACGTGGCTTGTGTGCGGAATCAATCGCTCGTCTCGCGGTGTCAAGAGGTACGAGGAAGGTGTACGGCGCTCGTGAACTCCTGTGAAGTTTCGGACTCGAACGACGCAACAACAAGGAAAGAAATAAACCGCCTGCATACACACGGAAAACACCAGCACGCCGTCATGACGGAGAGCGGATTAACTATCAGTGTGAGTTTCAAGTTCGGCGGTCTTTCGTAGTCACTTTTTTTTATTTGGTTCGTGCTCACGGTGAAAGCGCCGGGTCCCGTTACGTATTCATATGTGTGGACGGTTTTCGGATATTTTCACACGGCCACTGCTCTGGAATCTCGGTGTTTTGCTTTTTTTATGTTCTCGCCTGATTGACAGTTTGTTTTTCTTAATTTCATCTGGTTGCGTGTGATTTATTTTGGCTTGAAAAATATCGTTCTTGAAATTTCATTGCTTTACGTGAAATTTCATTATTTTTCAGAATATTTTTAACATTTTTCGTAAAAATGTCATTTTTGTTCGTAAAATTATATTTGTTTTCCATAAAATTTCATTTTGCTTGAAATTATATTGTTTTTCATGAAATTTTATTTTTTACGAAAATTTCACATTTTCTCTTAAAATTCCATTACGTTGCCTGAAGTTTCATTAATATTCTTAAAACTTCATTATTTTTCATAAAATTTCATCATTTTTCGTACAAATTTAATTATGTTTCATAGAATTTCATGATTTTTTATACAAATTTCATCGTTGTTCATGAATTTTCATCTTTTCCCATGAAATTCCATTAATTTTCCCGGAATTTCGTTAATTTCCATGAAAATTTCATTAATATTCATAGAATTTCATGAGTTTTCATGAAATTTCATTATTTTTCATACAAATTGAATTATCTTTCGTGAAATTTCGTTTTTTTTCATGAAATTTCATTCCGTTGCACAAAATATCATGACATTTTAGAAGCCTTCTGCTCCCATAGAATAAACTTTAATATCCACAGAATAAATTTCATTTTGCTTGAAATTACATTGTTTTTCATGAAATTTTATTTTTTATGAAAAATTCATATTTTCTCTTAAAATTTCATTATTTTTCATAAAATTCCATTATTTTTCATACAAATTTAATTATGTTTCATGAAATTTCATGATTTTTCATACAAATTTCATCGTTGTTGATAAATTTTCATCTTTTCCCATAAAATTCCAATAAGTTGCCCGACATTTCGTTAATTTCCATAAAAATTTCATTAATATTCATAGAATTTCATGAGTTTTCATAAAATTTCATTATTTTTTATACAAATTGAATTATCTTTCAAGAAATTTCGTTTTTTTTTCATAAAATTTTATTCCGTTGCATGAAATATCATGACATTTTATAAAATCTTCTGCTCCCATAGAATAAACTTTAATATCCATAGAATAAATTTTAGCCCGAGTAGAAACATGCGCGGGTCGCCAGGAAAGCAACAAATCGTAGAGTGCTTGAAAAACGAAAAAAAAGCGCCTTCCCTCCATAAAACGCTAGGACATTCTGATCTCGGTTTCCTAGTGAATAAATCTTTTATTTGGGTTTGTGTAGATTCTCAGTTTTCTCGTGAATAATCTTTTATTCGGATTTGTTTGGGTTTGTTTCGGTCCTCAGTTTTTTCGTGAATAATCTTTTGTTTGGGGTTGTTTGGGTTTGCTTCGGTTTTTGGTTTTCTAGTGAATAAATCTTCGGTTCGGGTTCTCGGTTTTCTAGTGGATAAATCTTTTGTTTGGGTTTGTGTTTGAGGTTGTGCGAACGTTCTCAGTTTCCCAGTAAATAAATCTTTTGTTCGGATTTGTTTGGGTTTGTTTCGGTTATCAGTTTTCTCGTGAATAAATCGTTTGTTTCGGTTTGTTCGGACTTTCGGTTTCCTAGTGAATAAATCTTTTGTTCTGGTTCTTTTGGAATCTCAGTTCCCTGGTGAATCAATCTTTTGTCGCTCTTCCGAATCCCAAAACAACAATGAAGCAACGCACAAGTTTCCACTTTGCCTGCTTCCGTTTCGTCGCCGTGGAGAATTGAAAATATAATACCGCACGATTGAATCTTATCACTCCGAGCGATCGGAAGTCTCTCGTCACTTTGAACACTTGCTGGGATAGCTTGAAAGAAAAAAAAAACCGTATAATGCGGCGAGAGTCTCGACGGCTGAAATTTTATAAAATTTGTATAGATCGTAGATAGGAGCTACAAGCGGTATGCACTTTAAATTCCTTAGAGGTGACAAAGGAGCTTTTAACGTCCTTCGATGAAAACGAAAGATTCTTTGAGTTCCTTTAAAGGGTATGAAGATGTAACCTGCGTGGGCGAGGTAGGGTTTACTGTCACTTTGAAGTAAGGACGATCGATATCGAATCAAAGAGGCACTCGATGCAATATGAGCACATATATGTGCTTCACAGTTTCGTGGGAAAATTATTTTCTATCGAGCCCAATTAAAAACGACACGCTATTCCAATCGGCTGTAATTACCTCAAAGGTTGTTATGATTATTTGGAAAAAAATCCAATGTGTTCGCAGTAGAGGGAAATCGTGTTGAACGATTTGAATATATTGTACATTCGATTAAAAAAAAAAAAAAAAGACGTGTTACACGCTCCTCGAATTCCTTTGCTCCACTAAAATTGCCGAAATTGGGCATGCGAGCGTTCAGTTACCATGAATACATTTTTGATTGGTTCCTGTGGGCATTTGCGTTTCCACTTGCCGTTGGCACATCGTATGATATATTTGTCGGGGGAAGCATACATTTTTTGGCAGATGGCTGGTATTCGTAGTGATGGTATTGAAGTTTGCATCGTTCGAATGCAACGAAAGTATAATTTTTTTTCTTCGTATTTTCGTATTTTTTTTGGCACATTTAGGCTACGAATGTAACTGAATTTTTTTATGGTCCTGAAGTTTGCATCGTTCGAACGCAACGAAAATAAATTCTTTTCCATTCATGAAATTTCTCGTTGGCCCCTTCGGGATATGAAAATCATTCGAACGTATTTGCATATTCTTTTTTACTGATTTACGACCTCAAGTTGAAAAAGAAAAGGTTTCGGATAATAATAAAAACGACGAAGTAACGAAAAATCGTTGCGTTCCAACGATGCAAACTTGATCGTCGTAATTTTTTTCAAAATCATTGGTGAAAATCAATAACAAAAAGCTGCATTTTTTTAATAATAATAAACATAAAGAAGTTGAGAAATGAAGAATTTGAGTTGCAACTAAAATTCTTTCCACCCCTTCATGTCGAGCGATAAAATTCAGTTGAGAAATGAAGTTTTTTTAGTTGCACTAAGATTCTTCTTCATTTCTCAACTTCTTTATTTTTATTATTATTTTTTTTTAAATGCAGCTTTTTGTTATTGATTTTCAACAATGATTTTGAAAAAAATTATGACCATCAAGTTGCATCGTTGGAACGCAACGATTTTTCTTTATTTCATAATTTTTATTATTATCCGAAACCTTTTCTTTTTCAACTTGAGGTCGTAAATCAGTAAAAAAGAATATGCAAAGACGTTCGAATGATTTTCATAGCCCGAAGGGGCCAACAAGAAAGTTCATGAATGGAAAAGAATTTATTTTCGTTGCGTTCCAACGATGTAAAGTTCAAGACCATAAAAAAATTCAGTTACATTCGTAGCCTAAATGTGCCAAAAAAATACTAAAATACGAAGAAAAAAAATTATATTTTCGTCCACTTATGCAAACTTCAGTCGTAGTAATTGTTGCTGTGGCTATTATTGTTGCTTGTCAGTAGCTCGGTATTCTCTTTTACGCAAACTGCATTTAGTCGAGCGGAGCGAAAGAATGGATTTTATCTCTCGGTTGAGAAAATACAGTTGCTGGCCATACACGTTCATGTGTATGTCGGAAATGGATTTTGAGGTCGCATAGTATTAACCGGTGTGCGTGAGCTTGGGGCTGAAAAAACAAGTTGGTTTTCAATAATTTCCCCGATGAGGATTGGAACGACGAGGTCGAGATTTTACACATAATTAGTACGTAGTCTTGCCGAGTTTGAGTTTTTTATTGACATATATTGATAAACAATAAAGTTATTATCATTTGAACGAAGTGCCGCCGTTGCTGCATGGCCAAACCGTGCAGATGGTTCTGGCATCTAGAGTGATGCGAAGTGAAAAATACAATAATGTACTTTTGGTATAATAATCAAACTTTCGTAGACTACTTAAGGGGAGATATACACCTTGGAGCCGGAAAAAAGGACATTTTTGTGAATTTTTTCAAGGAAAACTATTTGAAATTTCGGATTGGGGCTTTAATTATCTAAAAGTATATACATTCAAAAATATGTTTGATTTTCTTTATTTAAAAATATCAAAAATATACAAGGATATTGTATGATCCTCGGAGCGTCGTAAAAAAATCTGCGTATACGGTACCCACTGGCGTTTCTTCAAAAATCATCTGAAAAAAAACCAAAAATATTATTAAATTAGATACTATAATCTAGTACTTGTCATAGCCGATTTTGAAAATATCGATTTATGACAAAATGGCGGACGTTTGAACATAAATAGTGATTTTTGGGCCAAAAATTAGTTATTATTTTGCCTATGAAACAAAAACTAAGTAACGAAAAAAAAATCCTATGACAAGTACTAGATAATGGTGTATAGAATAACCACAAAAAACCTCAAGACAATCGGTTCATTGGTTTTCGAGAAATTTTGGGTACCGATTTGAAAAAAGTGGTTTTGAGAAAAACGCGTTTCAAAATTTGGGAATGAATAAATCATGAAATTTGTCAACTTACATGGGATCATCGACACCAGACCCATAGAGTAGGTTTTCTACGGTCGACGGAATGTTCATAGCTTCTAAATCGATTTTTTCGACCATCTAGGTGTATATCTCCCCTTAAGGCGTTATACGCAGTTGCAAGGCCAAAAGAAGTCGTTTTTCCACGATTTTTTTCTGGAAAAGGTTTTCATTTGGGCAAAACGAAAAGTATTAGGCAGTGTAGTGGCATCATTTAGCTTTAGATTGGCATTTTTTATTTTCAAAAATATTCATTAACATTGCTCCTGTAGGAAGTCTCCTGGAGGTCCCCGAAAAAAAGTGTCCGGCGGTGAGCAAAGTATCTCCGGTTTGGATTATCTAAAATGAAAAAAAAAAACCAAAAAGATTCTCTTAGTGGATAGATGAATCCAGGTATTGATCGAAGAAATAGTCGAAATTTAAATTTTTGACAAAATGCTGGCTCCGGAAAGAAACAATTTCGATTTTCGACCAAATTCTTTTCGTTAAATCGTTGAAAAAAATAGAAATAATTATCAAAAATCTTATTCCTTCGACCAATACCTGAAGAATATATCTGACAAGGTTGTGTTAAAATTGCGATCGGTTGAGCCGTTTTTGAGAAATCGTGCTCACCGACTTTGAAAACACCGTTTTGAGAAAAACGCGTTTGAAGTTTCGCGCGCTTACTCTGTAGCGCTCCGAGCGTCCTTACAAATATGTGTGTATTTCCGAGAATATTCGCTGGATCGATTTGAAATTTTCAGGGAATATACTCACATATTTGTACATTCCGAAAATGCAATAAAAAAAATCGATTTTTTTGAATTTTCTAACTGCGTATAGCCCGTTAAATACTTTTTTAAATGTTGAAAATTACCAAAATGGGAAGCTGTAAAAAAGAAACTTCGAGTTTCGAACAAAAAACCAACTTTAATCATTTGTTATTATCCAAACGGATAAACGTATTTAAACAACCATCCGGCGACGATAGAAAACGTTATAAACTATGCTCTTTCCGAGTTTGGAGTGAATCGGACGAATGAACTTTGAGATACGATGTCATTTAATTTCATAAAACGTAGTTTTGAGAAAAAGCCGAAAAAAAAAGAGTTCGCTGACGCACAGTGGGCGAACTTACCCTTAAAAATATCGTCATAAACGACCAATTTTCCAAATTTGTACTAAATCATTGTTGCAAATTAAAATAAAGCCTCCAGGCTCTAAAAAAGCAATGAAAAATCGCATTTTTGGAGTTTCAAAGGTTCAGCCGATTTCACGCCAACTTCGCCCAAACGGACATATGAACTTTCCAAAAATGATATCTTCCCAATATCGTATATCGAACGCTCCAGCTTAATTCCAGGCTGAAAAAAAACGAATGTACACTGCCATTCCACAAATTTGGTTAAATCATTGAAGCTTTCAATTCAAGGGTAATTTTTTTCTCAAGTATTCCAGTCTCCATCCGTCTGTGGCTATTTCCTGCCAACTCCCACTCACCTAATCGTGTCCTCGAGCCTACAATTCTGTAACATTAGCTATTCGTCAATACTTGAATGCAAATTTATGACAAAGTCGATCGATTACCTTCAACAATGAAGCTATCCCTTTCACGAACCCGAATATTGATGAATTAACTAATTTTCGTCTATAATCAAGTGAAAATGGATCCCAGTATACTGGTAAAATTTCAAGCCAAGTGACTGAAGTTTTATCGAAAAATTACGCCTCTAAAGATCGTCTCATTTATACGGTGCTTTATGACACGCTGGCTACGTTTTTATCTAAGCATTTAAATACTAAGTAACTCTGGACGCCTGATATAAACTGCTGACGCGTGTAAAAAAAACAGGGGTTCACCGAATGTTTATAGAAAATATTAATGATAAAACTTTAAATAATGTGACTAGCGGAAGAATTTTCGTAGCCGCGATTTTACAGAGAAAATAAAATAATGTCTGAGTCTACTAAATTTGCGCGAAATTTTTTATTCCAGTTGATCGTTGGGTATAATAATTAATTGTAACTTATTTTTGCATTAAAGCGAGATATACATTTAGACAAGAAAAAATGAACCAAATTTGAGGGATTTTTCAAACTAAGAAATAATTATACTACATTCATCAAACTGTAGGTATACATTAATAGTATATTTAAGTATAAAAAACAATTGTTTTTAATTAATTTATCATCAAAATGGCTTTGTTCAGTTAAAACGTGTATAGTTTCTATTCGACGTGCAGTCCAGCTTCCCGTAGACTTTGATTTTCAAAAAAATTCAAAATTGTTTTCAGTTAGAATACGTATAGTTTCTGTCTGACATTAATTAAAATGAAGAAAATCCAAATTTAAGAGAGTGGCGGCAGTGACAAAAAAAGTAAAAATTTCACCCAAAATTTCTGTCAAATTTGGATTTAAAAAACTCGTTTTATTTTTATAATGGTTCAAAAATAATTCTCTCCAAGCAGAAGGTAGCAATATTATCAATATTTCTACCAAGTTACAACTCAATCGGCTTAATAGTTTTTGAGTAATTCTGCACGCCAATTTGAAAAATGCAGTTTTGAGAAAAGCGCGTTTGAGCTTTACATAGAATTTCAATTAAATTGCACGAGGTACATGTGGTAACTCATTTCTCAAGTAATCCGTTCCGACGTAATTAAATTATCAATTACGGTAGTAATTGTAATTGTTCGTTGTTAATTTAATTACTTTTGGCCCATCTCTGCCTGCCCCACGACGCTCTCGCTTCTACCTACGACGCGCGCTCAGAATCCAAGCGACGAGGCACAGCGTTGACGGACTGTAACGTTTGACGTTTTTCGAATTTCGCTTTTAATCTTTGGGAAAATATTCTACGAATATAGTTCCATCGTTAAAAAATCGATTTCTCTATCGTTGTAAATGTACATCCCACCTTAAGCACCACTGTAATTTACCGATGATATTGAAGTTTGCATCTTTGGAACGCAACGAAAGTTCAGTTGCCTGAACTTTATTTGACAAATTTGGGCTACGAGAAACACTCAAAAGTTTTTTTTTTATCCTTTTGGAAATCTGAAGCCCAAATTTGCTGAATAAGATTTTAGATGATAAAGAAAATAAAAAAATAACATTTTTTCAAAAATGCTTCGTTGCGTTCCAACGATGCTAACTTCCACATCCTATTAACCGATGATTCTGAAAGGCCCTGCTTATGGCCCCACAAAATACGGCACTCCACGAAAGGAATACCTTCAGGGGTTAGGCCACTCGAGAGGCCGAAAAAATAGGCTTTTTGGGGATTTTTTTTTTCAGAAAAACTAGAAAATAAATCAAGATTACAAAAAAGGGTGTTTATCATACATATCAGTGACTGTATACAATAATTTTGTTGAGCGATTAATTTCAAAATGGCGGCTGTGCAGCGTTTATCTCAAAACTGCATTTTTTTAGTTGACCGGAAACATAACTCGGCAATTTTCAACCGATTCACTTGAAATGTTGAATATATCTTGAAAAATTCATTGTCTATGGAAGTACGTAGGATTTTGTTTTATATTGCATAGTTCATTTGTTCTTAACAATTATCTGACGATTTTTTTAGTAAATTTTTCACTTCCCAAAAATTTGCCGAAAAAATCGTTAATAGCAAATGAACTATGCAATATAAAAAAAATCCTACGTACTTCCATAGACAATGTATTTTTCTTCAAAGAAAACCTCATTTTTCTCTGCAAAAATAGCATGCTAAAGTCATTGCTATTAACAATGACTTTGATGGTTCATCCAATTAAAAAATGCGATTGTGAACCGAAAATGACCCCTGTTTGAACGCCAACTGTGCAAATTCAAGTCAATAGTGTGAAAGTTACTCAAGATATCAATCCCGCGGGTCAAGATATGTAGTTTCGAGATAATCGCGTTCAAACTCGACGGATCGCGGTAATGCCGACGCACACTGTTCCACTAAAATCGGTGTGACTTCGTCAATTTTTATCATTTCGGGTTCCGGTTGGTCTTCAAATATTCTTAAAAGTTCACCCTATATTAATATGCAAAATAAACCATTTTTTTTACTTTTCAAAGAGGAATACCGCCTCAAATCAACAATCTGAATTTTGATTAAGGAGGTACACCAGCTTCATACAATGTTGCCATGCTAAACCATGGTAAAATTTCAAAATGGTAATAGATCAATAAAATTTGGTGAATATATTCTTTAGTATTATATATGTCAATACAATTTTTTACAGATTTTTTCATTGTGCCGTTATCGAGTAATTGAACATTGAAGTTCACGTGTATAAGCATAGCGTTTTTATAGATATAGGTATATATTCCGGGTATAAGAATAAACGCTTGTGAATGATTTGTAAGAAAACGGCACAACCAAAAAATCTGAAGAAATTTGTATCTACATGAATAATACTAAAGAATATATTCACCAAATTTTATTGATCTATCACCATTTTGCTGAAGCTAGTGTACCTCCTTAAGTATCGTTCAATATCCAATTTCCATTATGACCACTATCCAATGACTTGACCAATCAGCAACGTTCGATTTGGGCGATTTTCCTAAGATTTTCTGCTACCTGTTTCGTGTAATTTTGAAGTATTGATCGGATTTTTTTTGTATCTTTCTCCGAGTGAGCGCATAACATGTTCATCCTTGGCAGAGCACTATATATCGACCTTGCAATCCTACTTTATCACGCAGCACCGTATAGGCCGTATAGAATTCGTATGGAAGGTAGTCACGGGCGCCGCATACGAGGCCGTGACAATTCAAACATTTGAGATTCCGTCAGGCACTCTCCCAATGTAGGTAGTGACCCCGATGTTATTCCCCCCTCGCGCACTGAACTCCGCGGCCTTTGAATATTCCTTCAATACCAATCGCCTTTCACTCTCCCGCGTCTCTCTCTCTCCCGCGTCTCTCTCTCTCTCTCTCTCTCTCTCTCTCTCTCTCTCTCTCTCTCTCTCTCTCTCTCTCTCTCTCTCTCTCTCTCTCTCTCTCTCTCTCTCTCTCTCTCTCTCTCTCCCCCTCTCTTTCACCCGCTGCTTCCTACGAGACAGTCGTGAGATCGGTAAAGGCCCGACTTGAAACTCTCGCACGAACCGCATCAACGCTCATTTTGTTTCATCTCGCAGCCTCAATCTTCGCCACATTGTGCTCTCGTCGAAGCGGCCACTTTTCCCCTGCATTTCATTTCTCGTCTGAACACAAATGTCCCACAAATGCTCCACGCCATTGTAGCCCTCGAAACAATTCAATTTTTTTCGAAAAAGGCCATTTTTGCAAAAACTCCCATCAAAAAAGGACACTGGCGATCCATTCGTTTTTCCAGTGTGCTCAGTTTGATTAAGCTCGAGATTCAACTGAATAAAGACTCGAGGTATCCAACGAATTTATGACACTTGCATTCAATGGAAATAAAATTATGGACGCTCGTCGTTTTTTCCTACCACGGTCCGCCTTTTTTTATATCCCTCGGATCATTTCTTTCTTCTTCTTGCTTCCCTGTCGCACTTTCTTTCTCTCTCGATCAAGCCGGGAGGATATATCCTCGAAGTGAAGTAGAGAGAAAAATACTGAGGTCCGGGTTCACGAATACCCGATCCTTCTGGCCTTTCTTCCCATCGTGAGAACTCGTCCACGAGTCGATTGGCCTCGGGCTGTTTCACCGAGTCCCTCATACGGTGAACTTGCGACACAAAGCCCTGATAATCCTTGGACCCGTGCAATTCTTCCGAAACTACTCCGCGACGACATCGGTCCGAGTTCTTAAATTGCTGGATTTTTATATGTGTATATATGTGTATATATATCGAGAAAATAAAGAGCAAGAAAGAAAAAGCGAGCTTTGGCGTCACTCTTGACCCACATTCTGCACACAGCGCAAAAAAAGCCTCTGACTTATTTAGGCTGGGTATAAGACACCCACGAGTTTCAACTTTTTCTCTCACTTTCCCTCTCTCTCTCTCTCTCTCTCTCTCTCTCTCTCTCTCTCTCTCTCTCTCTCTCTCTCTATTGCACGGGTTCTATAGTGCCAGTGCCAACGCAAATATCGTGTTACCGCAAAGTTAAACTTCACTATTTTTTTATTATTTTTTCATGTACACAATTTTCCTCCCCTAGGTGCGCGAGGTTCCTGTGCAAGAGGAAAAATAAGTCCGGCTTTGTGCGAATAATATAAAAGCGACTGGCGGTAGAGTTGAAACGAACGAAACGACGCCGAGTAAAAATTCACGAAATAATAGAGAAAAAATTGAATTGAATTTATAAACCTCCGTGAAACATTTATCGCAAAGGGGAGGGAAAAAAAGGTGGAGAAAAAAGTTTACCCAAGCTTTTGAAATATTTATTTTGAGACGTGAGACGTGCTGAGTTTCCTGCAAAAATCGCTAAACTGATGGAATAATTATTTTTGCATACGTCCCAGCTCCAGGCGAGATTTTCCATTCTCCGAAAATCTAAGTCCGCGATTTCGTTTGATTGAAGGCTGATTGCGGTGGGTCTCTCGGGAGAGAGCGATCGTTGTTTTTTTCCGCGATAACAATTCTCCCGTAGGTCGTTTCGGTCGTTTAAGGGGTAATGTGGGTTTCGAAGCGAAAAAAGCATATTTTCTCTATTTTTGAAAATGTAATATATAAATTATTTTATTCAAAATGTTAAGCACATAAAAGAGCAATATTTCGACAATATTTTTTTTTATTGGGAAATTCAGCTGGTGGCACCTGGTTTCCAGAGACCCCTAAAAAGAAAGTGTCCTCGTGGTAGTCAGAATAACTCATGATAGCTTTATCTGAAATTGAAAAGCCAATTTTTTTCTATTAGCAGATAAGTATTGCTCGTGATTGAACGAAGGATTTTTTTTTAAATTGAAATTTGAATTTTTGGCAGAGTTGTATGCAAAATAGTTCAATTTTTGGTACAATTTACACTACTATAACCTTGTAAAATTGGTTTTAATCGGAAAAAAAACTTCGCTCAATCACTAATCAATGCTATTTTGAAGAAGTGTGCAAAATTTCAATAAGATCGGTGCATTAGTTTTTGAGAAATCGTGTCCACCGACTTCAAAAATAGCGTTTTGAGAAAAATGCGATATACCTACGTCGCTCCCGGCCGGTCTTTCCCAACGGGAGGAATTCCCAAAGGCTCACTCTCTCCTAGACTTTTACTTCGATTGACTTAAAACTTTGGAAAAATATTCTAGACATATTGTACTATTAGATAATAAAATTTAAAAAAATGGTTTTTCTGAAATCTTCAAACCCACGTAACCCCTTAAGAGTCTCTTGCCGAAGTGATCTCGAAACTCAAGAAAAAAATAATGCCCCCATTTCCGTCATCACGAAAATTTCGGAGTTTTTGTTTCTTCGAACGATTCGCGAACACTCACGTGGCTGGACGATTAAAAAGTTGGTGACTTTGTGTTCAAGGCCCTCGCAACACTATACCTTGCCACTTGACGTTTGATTATTCATCGTCATTGATCGCAATGCAAAATGTACCCATCAGTATTGAAAAGTTCAAAAACGAAAAAAGAATCACAGAGTAGGGTATTTGTCTATATGGAAAATATGGTTCATTCTCTTGTTATTCTAAAAGAATATGGGGCTGAATTTTACATCGTTGGAATGCAACGCAAATTTTTCTCATTTTTTTATATATCCATTATTATTCAAAATCATATGTTGGGAATTTCTTTTAGATCGCTAAATAAGAATCCGAAAAATTGTTTGCACGATTTTCGTAGCTCAAATCTGCCATAGGAAATTTGTTGAATTAAAAAAAATTCATTTTCGTTGCATTCCAACGATGCAAACTTCAACGTCATAAAAGAATATAGCGTTTAAAAAGTATTTTCTATAATTTTATTTTAAAAATATGCATTATTTTCGTTTATTTCAATTTTTAAATTAGATAAATTTGAACGTATGGTCACGTGAACGACAACGCTCCAGGATTAGTTGGATCTCTAGTGACGTCACATGCCAGTAAACAGATTGCCATTACGAGTCCTGTGACGAGTAATGAGCGATTTTCCAGTTTATTTCAGTGTATTTCCACGCTTTTTCTGTTAATTCCTAGTTGTTTTTAGTGATAATTACCATATTATCAACTTTTAAATAAGAATCGAGAGAAAGGCTTGCTGTGCGACAACGCAGCGACGATATAGGTGCTTTACCTTGTTCACTGGCATGTGACACAGGCGTCACGTGTCACGTGACGACATATCTGACAACGGGAGCGTTTTGGCGGTCTGGTTGAATGGAGCCCTTAAATGGAGCCTTAAAATTAGAAGGTCCGAAAAATCGTTTTTTTTTTAAATTGCTTAAGGTCTTAGGCCACAGTAACGGGTATAGAATAATGTGCGAATTAAACAATTTTTTTTCGTATGTAAAAGTGATTCACTCATAAAATTAATTACGCATCTATTTAGTATGAATATCAAGCTGTTAGAAAATATATATATCTATTTTTTTTCGATGTACAAAATGGCCGACTACTCGAAACTTCTCGAGACAGCTTTTTTCCAATTGGCGTGACAAATAACTTCAACGATTTTCACTCGATTTACTCCAAATTTAAAAGTTATGTTCCTACTTGCATTTCGCAGAGAAGTACGGAATTTCTGATTAATCGAAAACTTTTCATTTTATGAGCCATTTATGAGCAGTTATAACGAAATTTTTCACTGAAAATTCATTTCACAAGTTCAAATATCTACAACTTTGGGGGCATCCATTAATTACGTGAGGTGATTTTGGCGATTTTTCGACCCCCCCTCTCCCCCTGGTGAGATGTCGTGAGATTTTGCTCGACCCCCTCCCCCCTCCCCTAATCTCACGTGAGATTTTTCAAAATGCATACGTTCACGGAAAATAAATTGTAGTAGAAGTAACTGCGGTTGTAGTACCATTTACTCCACCATGTAAAGTAGTAGGGAGACTCTCCCTACGTGATAAAAATTATGTGATTACTAAAATTACTAAAATTACTAAAATTACGTGAGATTTGCCGAAGCCCCCCTCTCCCCCACGTGAGATTGGGTGAGATTTCGCTCGACCCCCTCCCCCCCCCTAAACGCCTCACGTAATTAATGGACGCCCCCTTTTGAATAAAACAAACTTTTTTAAATTCCGTACGTAATTCTCTGGGTATTCTAATGTAGATTGACGGGAATTTTTGTTTTTCGTTCTAGGTAAAAAATTGTGGATGCTAAATGTCACGCCGCGGAGCGCCTAAAAAAAGATAACAAACGAAAATATTAGTAGTCGGCCATTTTGTACATCGAAAAAAAATATATATATTTTTTCTAACAGCTTAATATTCATACTAAATAAATGTGTAATGAATTTTATGAGTGAATCACTTTTTCATACGAAAAAAAAATTGTTAAATTCGCACATGATTTTATACCCGTTACTGTGGCCTAAGGCCTTAAATCAGAAGAAAAACTATCCAAGAATATATTTATAAAGTCACAGAGGCCAATTGTGGGTATTTTCGCAGATACAGGGCCAAAAGCAGAGAAAATTGATATTATTTATTAAGCGATTGATAATTGATATTGATATTTTCTCCTACTGAAAACTTTGAAGCGCGTTTTCTCCAGTTTTCATTTTCACGGTTTTACCAAATTGGCGGCCGTGATAGCAAAAAAAAACTAAACGACCTATTGAATCAAACCAAAGTTTATTTTCTTCAGTATGAAAATCTCTTCCAAGTGAATTTAAAAAACTACAGTAGAACCTCGATTATCCGAACCAATTGGGACCGAGACTAGTTCGGATAATCAAAAGTTCGGATAATCGAAACGTGGGTTTTTTGGAACGAGATCATAAACAGAACCTTTTTACATAAAAACAGTACTTATATATAAAAATTTGACATACGTATTACCGTTGATATATATATATATATATATATATATATATATATATATATATATATATATATATATATATATATGTATGTATGTATGTATGGATTTTAAACACCTGAAAAAAGTCGAATGCCTTTTTTATATTAAAAAATAAATAAAATCTACTGTTTGTAATTGACGAACGGCTGTAACGCGTTTTTGAGCGGTTAAGTCTCGCAGCCCTTCGAGAAGGAGAAGTTGCGTTGGGTTGCTCATTGTTGCTCACGGCGGTGGCAGCGAGCAACAATGTATCTTTCGCGCCAACGTTCGGATAATTGAGCGTTCGGATAAACTAAGTCATCGTTCGGATAATTGAGGGTTCGGATGATCGAGGTTCGGATAATCGAGGTTCTACTGTAGTTGAAAAAGTCTTTAAATAATTGTTATAGCACGTTGAAGTATTTGTTTAACACATTTTTTCAAACCTGAGAAAAGTAATAATTTCGAGATTCTCTCAGCTTTTTCTCAATTCACCCAAATGAAAAATATATGACAATTGAAAGTTTTCATTGGTTTATTTAATTCAGTCAAGAATTACAAGCTGCATCTTTCCCGCCGATTGGGGACCGCAGTGGCACATGGAATCGGCTGATAAATCTGCAGTCATTTATTGTTTCACGTTGAAACATTTTTTTTTATACATTTCAAATATACATGTAAAGATACCTCAATGTTCACTAAGATCACTTGTTTTTTTCCCTCCAAAAAAAAATCTCGAAAAAACGCTTTTTTGGACCTTCTAATTCCGGCTCCCGCCTAAGGTAGATTTCCGTACAACAGTCAAACACCCTATTGTGGAAAAAATTGAAAACGAACGATTCCCCGCATACTTTCGCGAGCAATCGAGAAAACAGTAAAATTCTCGAGTCCTCGGGGCAGAAAAGTCACCGCAAGTTTGTTCGGGTTTGACGGCACTGTCCTGAGCGGATCTGCACCAGACCTCGCGAATGTGCACATTCGTGGTGAAATAAACGAGGCGAAAAGACACGGATGAAGAATCGCGAGTGCGAAAAAAAAAAGCGCGAGAAAAATACATTTTTTTTCATCTGGCAAATGGTGAAAAGAGAGGAGCGTTTGAAGATTTTGCGAAAACGTGGCTGGATCGTTGGGAACCTCTGCTCGGAGAGTCCATATACCTATGTGCTTGTGTGTGCTTGTACAAAGAGAAAGAAGGTGGAGAGGAGCAGCACAGGAGGCGTAAAGACTTGATATGTGTACCTTGGTATTTCGCGTCGAAGGAAAGTAGGACAGGACAAGGACAACAAGGAACCAAGAGGGCGTCGTCGTGAAAAGCTCCACTGCCCCTACAACCCCCCCAGCTGACTCGAACAAGCTCCGGAAATGTCCCGAAAAACGTTAACTCGCGGTTTATGGGGATCGCAACATATACGAAATAATTGAGCCCACACCCCCTCGGGAATTCTTGTTCAATGCTGTAAATTTCTTTTAATTCAAAGTACATCAGATTTATCGTAAGGATCCTCACATAATGGGGGGGGGGGGGGGGGGGGGGTGGGCAGTTTGCAGATAATTTATGGCCGAAACGATCATTATTAGCATAACGCGGTATCGTAGGTGCACCTGCTACTCTCCCGCGCCCTCACGTATTCCGTATTATATACAGCCTGTATACCACACGTACACCCACGCGTACACATGTGTTCGTTCATTTGGACGAAAGGTTGGAGAAAGGTGCAGGAATTATAAGCCCCGATCATCGCTAAGCCCCGTTGGCTTTCTCCGTAATGTCTTTTAGAATTTTTAAGGGGCTATACCAGTGTGGACGCTGAAAATTTGCGTGATTTTCGGGAATTTTTTGGAAGAAAAGTACTCAATTGAATGTTTCGGAAAATTAAGAAGATATTTGGCTATATTTGACCTATATTACTTAATTTTTTCATAGAAAAATATTGAGATCCAAGCGACTTATGCGCTGCCTTCGGAGGCGCCAAAAAAAAAGTTCCTCCACTGCTGACATGATTCCGGCCGATCGAGTAGCTGAAACCGAAAAAGGAAAAAATGTCGTTAAACTGGAAGGTATTTCCTGCACAATGACGTAGGATTTTCGAAAAATATCAAAATCTAACAAAATGGCGTAGTTATGAAAAAACGTTTGTTTTCTTGCCTATAAAATGGTCGTTTTTTTCAATGCCAAATCGTCAATTTTCATCCAATCGAAAATATCCTACGTCATTGTAGAGTAAATATATTCAAGAGTACTCAGTTCAAATTTCAAGTCAATCGGATAATTGCTCGTTGAGTTACAATGTCAGCAAATTTGAAAAGACTCATTTCGAGAAAAACGCGTTTGAAGATTTAACTATCGATTTTTGCAACATAAAATGATTAGAGATACGGCCTTGAAATTTTTACAGGATATTTTTGAAAGTATAAACTGTCGAAAAAGGGGGGAAAAAACGATTTTTTGAAAGCGTCACACTGGCATAGCCCCTTAAGCCCCGTTGCGATTTTTGCGAAACGATAACGCGCTTCAAGTTTACTCGCTAATAATTTATCCGAGAGCCGAGTTCGGCTGTGTAGGCTGAGCTTTGAAAGGTTGGGCCGAATAGACCGTGACCGCGTGCAATAAAAAGTTCGCCGGGGTAGCTCGAAGGCGAAGCTTCGTGACCATGAGGCAAAAGCTTGTTCAACGCCCCGTTCCCAGAGGAGTCTTAAATATTGGAAAGTTCGGACAAATTTGGATAGCCGGCTACGTTAAGGCCTCCAGCCTGCCTAAAAGATACTGCACAAATCTCCCGAATACTCGCGAACTTTCCTGCTCCAGCGAGACTGGATCACTCGGATCTTTGGCAAGAAGATAATCAGTATTTTATTTTGAAAAGCAAGGACGGTATGGTTGATGGCGATTTTCCTAACAGTTGCCGTTTACTTTCGAATCATTTGGCAATTGGTCTCTTGGGTTCTTTGAGATGTTCCAATCGCAATTTTCATGGGCATGTGGGTGAAAAAATGGATAGGGGGTTGTAAAGTGGGGGCGGAATGTGGGCAATTGAGAATGGTCATTGCTCGTCATTGCGTTAATCTTCTTTAACGAGTTAGGCGTAGTCGTAACAGTCGGAAAACAGCTCTTTTTTGGGATTTTTATTTTGAGAAAAACGTCATGATACATTTTTACAAAAATTGGTTATTTTAAACAGTATCATCTGAGAAACGCTCAAATTTTTTTGTGTGAAAATATTTAATTATGATCGATGTACAGCCGGGTCGAAGGAATTTCCGGAATATCAAAGTTAAAAAAAATGGTGCCTGTTCATAGTGAGAGTCTTGATGTTTGCGAAAAAAATGGGAATTTTTCGTTCATCAAATCGAAAGTATACATTCAAGAAAAAAATCCTTCGATCAAATACTATATTTTTATATCTGAAAAAAGCTGTGAACATTTCGAAAAGGTGGATGCAGTAGTTTTCGAGATATTTTGCTCACCGACTTTGAAAACGTACTTTCAAGAAAACGAGCGTTCAAAGCTTCGAACGACACTCCGAGCGTTGCGACGTGCTTCAACATAACAGCCTATAAATCTGTCGATTTTGATCCGATTACCTGGACATTTTCAGGGAACATTTATAAGATGATATACTGTCGAAATATATTGGTTTTGAAAAAAGTCATTTTTCGACCTTCGCAAACAGACATAACCCCTAAAGCCCTGTGCCACGACAAATGATGTTTTCATCCTGTTTTCGAAAAGATAATTAATGTTGAAAAAGATACAACATCGATAACGATCAAATGGAGGTTGCTTATCAAATGGTGTGCTTTACTTCCGCGCGAGATAAATTAACAGCCTGCTGAGAAACGAAGGGAAGTTTGATAAATACACTTTGCTCGTGGCTGCTCGATGCTGGAGAAAAAATGAGGGAAAATAATACTTAATTGAAGTTGTCGTTCCAATCTCGCGTCAGTGACAACGCTTTCCAATAACAAAGAGACTACTGGCTTCGATCAATTTTTCATTCCATTCTCTCGAGAGCAATGCCAACTAAGCCTGGAGAATGAAGAAACTGACATGTTTTGTAAATAAGATCTCTTTTGTAAATAATGAGTTGGTGAAAGTCCGACGTACCAAATTTATATAAGTTGCCAATGAATGAAAGTGCAATTTGCCAATTTATGTAAGTTTATAGTCATTGCAAAGCACTCGCTTGACCGAATTTTTCAAAAACTAAAGTTGAACATTCAAGTTGATGTTACTGATATGATGACCATCGAGCAGAGTTTCTTGGCAAGCAGGCCACTTGGGTTAAAAAGTTGTATCGGGAAACGAGGGTCTTTTAGGCTCGGTACTGATAAAGTTATTAGCCTTATCGTTGCTTCGCTAGTGCGCTGGTAATTTTCCGTTTTTTATTTTATCGGTTGAAGAGACCTCGAGCCGTTGAAGCGCACTTATCTCTACTGCCGCATTAAAGCAGCCTATTTTCCTCAACGACTTAACGAAGCTTTGCCCAGTCTGCGCGGCGTCCAATAAAGCGCAGATACGTCGCGGATATTTTATTTATTGTACGCTTCAATCGATGATCGACTTTCGCATCGGGGTGCTAACCGGCAAAAGACCTAAAGGTCACGAACCCAAGATTTGCTTGGTCACATCGCAATCAAGCAGCGAGGACTCTTATCTCTGGCAATGTCCCCTCGATTGATCCCACCCTTATCGTCGTGCGCCTCCATCGTTGGTTGCTCAACTGCAAATGACATTCTCATCTTTGATGAGCTATTCCCGAGTAGAAATATTGTCATGCTGGCCTGATATTTGATCCGGGTCTGATCACGTTGTAGTACGGAGGCCTTACTTTAGGTATGCCACAATTTACCTGATCCGGTTGGTGTCAGGTGATCGTCAGGCAACTCGATATACTGTTTCCTCCAGTTGCCTGATCCAGCTAGCTTCGGGCGATGGTCAAGTAGGTGGACTTAGTACATACATAATTAAGTAAGTGGCTTGCATACATTCGCCTGATCAGATCACACTGAGAAAAAAAAATCATAGATCCAATATCATTGGGTTATTGAATAAAATTTCGTTGATTCAATTGTAATCTTGTTGGTGTGAGTAATCGGATTTATTAGTCCAAACACAACGCTATTGACTTTAATAACGTGATAAAATTAAAAGTTTTTTTTTTTATTGTATAGATATATTGTTAGCCGAGAACAAATATTATTGAAACTATCTAAAAAATTATCGCGAACAAATTATATATTGTGATTATATATGAATTATATATTATGAATGCATTTTCTGCAACGAACAAAAAAAGCGTTTCAATTCATAACATGAATATTGTTGATTCAAGTAGACAAGAAAAATAGAATTTCTTTCGTTTGATTCAGATAAAATTTCTATTGAGAAAATATGTTATTTTATTTTTTTCTCCATATCCGATATTGATTTCCAAGTACATTATTCGTTACAATGTTAATATTTTATTTTGATTGAAAAATATTAAGCAAATGTCTGAATTTGTTAAAAAATTGTGCGAAAATAATATTTGTTTCTTGCGCATTTGGTTGAAAAAATTCAACCAAATCATGGCCGAGCGCCACCGAAATTATAGGTGTGAGGAAACCCGTAGTTCTTGGAGTAACCGCTAGAGGCCGCACGCGCGCTCGTTTCTCGTAGGCGTAGCGCGAACCGAAAATCTACTTAAACGCCGGAGAAACTCTAAAGAGTATCGCTTCTTGGCCTGTGGCTAAGATCAAAGTGTAGTATCTGTTCTTATCAGTTGAATATCTGATATTCTCTCCATGGATATTCCATTGGACATCTGATATTCTCTCCACTATTATCGTGGATGATCATTCTAATGCTCACTTTTTATTTAAGATTTGAAACAAATTGAAAAACTTACGTCACATGGCATATTCATTTCGATGCAGTAAAGAAATAATTAATTCTATTCATTATGTTTTTGTACGTAATAAAAAATGTTGTAGCAATCGCTTAATTATTTCATCCATACATCTACAAATTGTATATAGAATGATTTCAATAGAATATAATTTTATTTGAAAGATAATGTAGATATTCAGAGAACAGAAAAACTTTTCCAAATAAAATAATATGTTATTTATCAATCATATTTTCCAATATTTTATAGTATTGTAACAATCTCATATATCGGTGGCACTCCGCAGCAGCACATTTATTTGGATCAACAAATATATTTTTTTGATTCGATTGGTTTTTTTTCTCAGTGTACCTTCAGGCGAGCGTCAGGCAACTGGACTTAACGACAAAATGGTCGTTTTTTCAATGCCAAATCGTCAATTTTCATCCAATCATAAATATTCTACGTCATTTTAGATTAAATATGTTCAAGAGTACTGAGTTCAAATTTCAAGTCAATCGGATAATTGCTCTTTGAGTTACAAATCTCATTTCGAGAAAAACGCGTTTAAAAATTTAACTAACGATTTTTGCAAGATAAAATCATATTGATATAAATTATATTAATGATAATGATATTCTTGAAAGTATAAACTGTCGAAAAAGGCAACAAAAAATCGATTTTTTTAATTGTCACACTGGTATAGCCCCTTGATCAGACTTGAAGACACATCTTCGTTCGCTTCCGTGTAAAAGCTCGGTACGTTGGATTTTTCAATCATGTATACTGTTTCCCGTCAGTAGGAGCAGAGCCATTTCTGTACGGCGTAGATAAGGGTGGAGTAGACTAAACAGACTCGTAAAACTAACCGACAATTGGGGTTGACCTACTGCACACACAATTGTCTCGATGCAATGCAGTCTGTGCGTGCGATGCAGCAGTTTCGCGAGAGATATCGAACGCCAGAGATACGGGGAGGGGGAGAGAGATAGGGAGAAGAAGGGACAGAGAGGGAGAGGGAGAGAGAGAGAGAGAGAGAGAGAGAGGTGGACAAGTGATGTGACAGTCGACGCACGTCTCGTCTCTTTCACTCGGGAAGGGATACATCCTCGATACGAACACCCACGTCCATCACCAAAGCTACCGAAATCCCACATACCCAAGCTGTTCTCCCTGCAGTAACCCTGTTATCTTCTAGCCAGCTTATCTGCGAGGAATTTTATCATTCGCTCAATTCGAATCGTAAGTTGCATTTTTCTACCTGCCCCCAAATCGCCAGACAGCTTGTCATGATCGAAAACGGACTTTTTCGGACGGAAACAACTGTCAGACAAGTTTCCTAAAATGCTGAGCGTATGCCAGCAAGCATGTCGTTGGATCCCTTCGAATGGGAACCCCCGCAAGGTGCAACCTAAACCGGACCAGTGATCCACCAAAGCCGAAAGGTCGCTATGGACGGATGGAACATCTGATAAAAGATAAAACGTTAACGGAGTGTGTGATGATTCTAGCGATATCGCTAGGATCGGCTAACCGAGCGAAAACATCGTTTTCTATACTTTCTTCTTACGTTTCATCAAATCATTTCACCTCGACTGACCTCAAACCGGCGGAAGTTGAAATATGAAAATACCGTGTCGTTTGCAAAGCTCTTGCTCACTCAAATGATTATTGGGTTTTATCTTGACGTGATGTTCCAGCTTGACGATCATCCAGATGGGTGAATGGAGAAGAATGGATGAAGCTTCGCTGATGGCATATGAATATTGAACCTAAATGTGCTAGTTTGATAAAACGCTTGGATCTTTTGAGAATTGTTTGTTTCGATATCTGGTTATGTTCTACTGTCGTTAAGATCAGTGATGGATCCACGGAACATTTACCACACCAGCGCCTTCAGTTTTGGGAAAATCTTCGGGGAAATTTTTCGGCAGGTTTAGGGACGTAGAAAAAATCGTCATTGTACGCGTTAACGTTGTTACAAATTAAGCCCTTATATACCTATTTTTCGGAATTTTCAGAAAAAAGGCTTTTTGGGATTGAAAAAATCCTAATAGAGCAATCCAAACGAGGGTTGGAGGGTTTATTTAACATATCTGTAGGTAGTCGAATCAATTTTTTATTTTCCAACAAAATAAAAAATGGCGGTCCGAAAGCCGGTAGAAATAAAACGCCTTTTTTTAGGCTCTCCACAGGCGGACTCGTTGGAGACGCACATGAGCACCTAGAAAAACAAAGTTTCGTAATCTACTTGAGTTTTGCTAGCGAAGTACACACGATTATTTCAAAATATTGGTTCTTGATAATTTGGCATCTTTAAAAAAAAAAAAGTCGCATCTTCGACTGAAAAACGGCCTTAATTTGTTTTTAGAAAACGTAATTGTTAATCAATCGCACAAATCGTGTGTACTTCGCTGGAAAATCTATCTAGGAAGCTACAGTTGAAATTTGAAGTAAATCGGTTTAAAACTGTTGGAGCTACGAGTCGGCCCGATTTGGAAAACATGGTTTCAAGTAAAACACGTTTAAAGTTTTAAAACCATTTTTCTTCGGACCATATTATTTTCGGGATGTTTATACATATCAACCATATCTTTCTTTGAATTTTTATACATAATTTAAGACAATAAAAGAACGATACATTTTTTCGTAGGTATATAAGGCCTTAAGGGGGGAGATACATTTACACGAGGCTACAATTGCTGATTTTCATGGTTTTTTTTACGGAAACATTTCTGCACCATTTTTGAGACTCAGGATATGTTTTATTTCCACTTTTGGCTGTTACATGACATTTTTTGTCATTAATCTTTAAAAATGGCGGAGTTATGGAACGGTCTTCTAAACGGGTTGCGGCGTATGTTGTCAGACGGCGTGACGCGTAGCGTCGGCGGGATTAATCTGAAAAAAAAAAAACAATCCAAGATATTTTCTTTCCTTAACACTCGTACGCAGAATATGAACCAAGAAAAGCTGAGATATGTTGAAGATCGATGAAACGGTACGCTTTGAAACAAAAATATTGAATTTCCTAAAGAAATAGCCACATTATGCTTTAAAAAAAATCCTTTTTTTTTTATTTTCAAAAACATTTAAGGTCATGTTTCAGGCAATAAGGTTAAAAAGATTTATACCAAATTTTGTCAGAATCGGTCAATTAGTTTTTTAGCCCTACACAACGTCAGTTTCGAAAATGCAGTTTAGAAGACCGTACCTCCACCACTTTTGATGTTTAATAATAAAAAAAATACCATATAACAGCCAAAAGTAGTAATAAAACATACCCTAAGTCTCAAAAATGGTAAAGATGTCTTACCTTTTAAAAATAAATCATAAAAATCACTAATTTCTTCCCCCCAATGGTATCCCCCCCCCCCTTAAGCGTTTATTTTTTCAACTTCCAATAAAAAGTTTATCATTCACACAGCGATAATTGCCAACGATTTCTTTTTTTCTACGAGAACATCAATTAAATTAGAGGGACTCGTTCAAATGGACACCTGTAGCAATACCGTGCATCTCTGTACAAGGACTTGAATCATTAATTACCGAAGAACCGATGCATGATAACGTGTGAAAATCCGATGGACTGTTTTAATCGACGAGAAGCTTATTATGAATTATCGAAAAAATCGTCCATCCATTATATGGGTAGGTTGATTCGTCGCTGAAGCTTTTAACGAGATAACGATAACCTCGTTGTTTCGTACACGTGTAATTTGCCTACCGTCACCATTTAATATCACGTTCCCCAATCAGGAGATTACAGTGTACCGAAGATTATTCCTAATTACGAGCATATCGCTGATAAGCGAATTATTCATTCGCGAAATCCGTCCTGGGTTGTGTTATCGAGCAGTGCATTATCTGCCAATTGGTACGGCCATATCCACAAGCTACGTACTCCCCGATCCTGCGAATGGCGCAAACTTCATCTTTGTAATAAAAGTCTCCGAGTCGTCGCGAACTCGTGCAATTGAAGCGTCTCTCTTGCAGCTGTATATGCGCCGTACCGGAAATACCCTGTGCATACCATGGCAACAGATGTTCCCGCAAGTCCACAAGACAATCCAGTTGGTTAGCTGATGCGCCCAAGCGCCACAGGAGCTACGTTGATAGAACTACCGTAAGAAAGGAAGCAAAAAGCCGAGTCCTTGTCTCCGGGGAACACGATGCAACGAGATAACTATCCGGTGTTCCGGTAAGGCTGAAAAAGTGTCCGGTTGCTCGCCTAGATGACCTCGTAGATGGGACACAGATGGAAGCACCGCGGGATAAAAAGACTCGAGCTAGGTTGTCCAAAATGGAGAGCTGCCTTGTGGCTTTTTGCCACTGGTAAAAGCGGGCAGGACTTTGTACACCCTGTCAAAGGATGGTGCGTTCACGCGTATGACATGCGATATTGCCTCGCGATGGAGGCTCCTGTTTGCTGTGTAATCCGCGCAGAGCGGACCAGCGCTGATCATGGCCATTTGGGTGTTTACCTATTTCTGACTGTTTGCATTCGTGGTAACGAAAAAATGACAAGTTTTCGCCTACCCGTGCAGAAATCGTCATTGGGATCCGATTGGATTCCCATATTTGTACCTACTTCCTGATAGGGATCCAATTGGTCATCGCATTGGATCGCTATACGAGAACGTCATGCACGTGCAGTGGATCGTAATCGGGATTCCTCATTGGAATCCAATATACGAATCTAATTTGAATCCTAAGGATCATCCCACATTATCTAACAGAATCCAATACGATTCTCGATAGATCTCATCACATTCTGTACGTCGAATTTTCCAAACAAAGTATATAGATATACAAAATGAGTAAATATTTTTTTTCAAGTATAAATATCATTTTGAAAAAAGTATAATACGCTCAAAAATGTAAAATTAATTGTCAAATTTAAAAAACTGTAATTGACGTTTCTTATTTTGTTTTACTGCACATTGGCGTGAATTTCAACACCGTAAGTTCAATTGGTTCCCAATGAGGACACTCTGTGTGCAGTGTCACTGACAAATTCCTATAGAGATATAGGTGCATCTCGAGACTCGCCAACTGCGCACGGAATCACGAAATGATGTTTCTTTTTCGGAACATCCAACAAATACCAGATTAAAATCAATATATATAATGAATGCAAGCGAGGTTTTCCCGTCCGTCCCGCAATAACTCCGTAACTCACCCCCGAAGCCCCATGGGGGTTGTATGGTATGGTAGCCCTCCGTCGCCCATCCATGAAGAAGGTTTCGGCTGGGAACTGCGGGGCTTGGGTTCGGAGATATGGGTGTCAAAATAGGGCATCGCACCAATGGGCTTCTCATGGAAGGTCGGTGAAGCAGCTGGGAATCGAATGCCGGTGTGGCCGAGGCTGGCCAGAAGGTTCCTGAATGTTCTAGAAGATTCCAAGATGTTCCTAGAATGTTCTAGAATATTCGAGAATGTTGTAGATTGTTCCAGAATATTATAGAATCGTCTAAAAATTTCGAGAATGTTCGAGAATGTTCCAGAATGCTCTAAAATTTTCTAGAATGTTCCAGAATCTTTAAGAATGCCCCCGAAGGTTCTGGACCTTCGATGGGACTTTCGGTTCCGGAATATTCTAGAATGTTCCAGACGGTTCTGGACCATCGGAGGGAATGCCTGTTCATTTTTCATTCTTATAAGGGGCCTCACGCTTTTGAGGGGTCCTTTAAGGGGTCTGAAGCTTCTCACTTTAGACGCTAAAAAAGACTATTTTCATTATTTTTTTAATAGGTTTATATTATCGATATTGATATAAAAGTTGTCACACTTGATAAATACACTTTCGAAATACATTTAAAAAAAAATTACTTAAGTCACTATTTATAGACGAAAATGGTCGTTAAAAATGTCCTAAAAATTTGTAGGTCTGCGCCGCTGATGAAATCTCGGAGATGGATCATCCGAAACAAAAAAATCAAACGGTTTTAGATTCAGTATGTTATACTGATAGCTATAGTGCATATCATACGATTTTTGATATATGCAAAAATAACAAAATGGCGGACATTTTTCGAAAAAAACAAACAAAACGTGTTTTTTTCACCGTTTTTGGAAAAAAAACAAATATCAAAATTTAAAAAAATCCTTACTATGCGCTATAGATATAGTTGTAAAGAATACGTGGTTAAAATTTCATAAAGATCGGTTCAGTAGTTTCAAAGATTTTATCAACAAGCCGTTGAAAAACGTTGTTTCGAGAAAAACGCGTCTAAAGTTTGTTTGGGTTAAATAAATACATTTTTTTTATGTTAATGTATTTCGAAACTGTATTTCTTAAGTGTAACAACTTTTGTGTCAATGTCTATAATATAAACCTATAAAAAATGCATGAGAATAGCCGTTTTTAGCGTCTGAAGTGAGAAGACCCCTTAATTCACATTTGG
Source organism: Ophion ellenae (assembly GCA_963210295.1). Lineage (NCBI taxonomy): Eukaryota > Metazoa > Arthropoda > Insecta > Hymenoptera > Ichneumonidae > Ophion > Ophion ellenae. The sequence goes on along the minus strand of OY723393.1, from coordinate 24,423,433 downwards.
TAAGAGGTGGATGGCTATGTCCGGCTAGTTTCAAATAAAAAATTCTCAAACGATGTCAATGGGAAAATTGCATGGAATCCACTTGAATCCAGTGTGGACTAGCTGAATGCGACGTCCCTATGAAATCCCTATAGGAATGTGATAGGATCTGGGGACTCCCCAACAAATTTCTGCTCGGGTACTTACGCCTAGAAGAGTGCGGCAGACGCGATTTCAAAGACTCGACTACATTTGCTGGAAATTCGGGCTTTTTCCGTGGGAAAAAAATGGCCACCGTCACGTTGCAAAGAGCAGCAGTTAGGAAGAGGCCCGTCGGTGACACCTCAATGATGACAAATTTACCGTGTAAATCGTTTCGAGTGTATTCCGAAACGGACCCGGCGTGTTCAGAGCCACCAGCCCAAACAGACATGGCTGCGCGCAAAGGAACTCTGCTGGAGGCATCCCAAGCGGTCAATGTTTGCCTCCTGTCGTATACACTACATATGCCGCACAGCGATCAGGACATCCCCGAACGTTGCTCTTGCCCGAGGCAGTTTATGGCACTGGAATTCCAGAAGCTACCACACTCGTTAAACGGTCGCCCCTGGTTGATACTAAACCGCCACCAAACCCTGCCCCTCGCACCCACAACAACAACGGTATCCTCGATACGTGGACAAATTCGCGTCAGACCTCATCAGGATTTTGACACTCCGGCTTGACTTCACGGAGCAACTCAACGGCTTACGTACCAACGACTGCACCGAAAATCACCGTTTTTCGAGATTTTTGTTTTTCTACACCCAGCAATTTGGAATAAATCCATCATTTATCTTTAGTTTGAATGCATGAATTTGTCGATTGTTCGGGCCTCCGTCGAAAATACACCTTCTCATGGTCTGACAAGGAAAGGTTGCAAAGACGATCTCTCCGATTTCGATGAAATTTTGCATGCTTGTGGAATGGGTAAAAATAGGCGACACGTATTTTTTTATATCTGCGAAATCCGATTTTTAAGGGGTGAAACGCACCCCCGAATATAGGGGTGTTTTTCGTTTTTCGTTGATAACGTTATCGTTGCCATCTCCAATGTATAGTACACAAAAAATAAACATTGTTGCAAATTGAAATTGAAATTTTTCCATACCTCGTACCGTTAAAACGTTATCGACCAAAAACGAAAAACACCCCAATTTTCGAGGGTGCGTTTGAACCCTTAAAAACCGGGTTCCACAGATATAAAAAAATACGTGTCGTCTATTTTTACCCATTCTACAAGCATGCCAAATTTCATCGAAATCGGAGAGATCGACCTCGCAACATTTACTTGTGAGTGATAACTGCCTCATTACGTTAAAGTTTGCATCGTTGGAATGCAACGATATTTTTTTTTTATGAGGTTGAAGTTTCCATTGTTGGACTGTGAGGAATTTAGTTTCTTTTGGCAGACTTCCCCTACAAAAGTCCTTCAACCATTTTCCAAGGTCTTAATTCAACGTTCTACATAATAAATCTATAAAACGAAATCGCCTGGGATAATAAAAATATGGAAAATAAAATGTACAACAGAATTTTCGTTGCGTTCCAACCATGCAAACTTCAACACCTTATATCTTTTCCTTTTTTATTTCTTTATTTTTATCATTATGCAAAGCCTCGTTTTGAAAAATTGAGGTAGTACATTTCTGATAAGAATACGTAGAAACGTTTGAGCAATATTCACTGCCTACAGAGGCAAAAAAAAATTGCGTGACTAAAAAGAATTAATTTTTGTTGCATTCCAACGATGCAAACTTCAACGTCAAAACTAGGTCGATGGATCCAAAAGATCCAAGCAGATTCTTTTAAAGTAATGTCATTGTTAAAATCTGTCGAGCCAAGTTGTTGAATTTCGAAATAAATTACACAAGTTATCGAATCTTAAGAGCAAAACATTTTTTCTCCTCAAAGCTCGCACTTTAGATGTTTATAAAAAAACGTTGTAAATAAAAAATTGGCCTGTGAAGACTTTATTTCCAAAGAAAAAAAAAACTGCATAAGAATATAATACAAAGTGTTAAAGTTATCGTTGATGGATCCAAAAGATCGAAGAAGATTCTTGTAGAGTAATGTCATGGTTACAGACTGTCGAGCCACATTGTCAAATTTCGAAATAAAATACACAAGTTACCGCATTTTAAGGGCAAAATATTTTTTCTTCTCAAAGCTCACGCTTTAAATGTTTATGAAAAAATGTTGTAAATAAAAAATTGGCCTGTGAAGACTTTATTTCCGAGAAAGAAAACTGCATAAGAATATATAACAAGGTGTTGAAGTTATCGTTGATGGATCCAAAAGATCGAAGAAGATTCTTGTAGATTAATGTCATGGTTACAGACTGTCGAGCCAAATTGTTAAATTTCGAAATAAAATACACAAGTTATCGCATTTTAACCCTTGTCAGTCATACCTCCAGATTATGACGTAATAGTCATTGGGGGTGTAATCAACCCCACTCACTTTGGAGAGTGATAAATAATGGAAAAATTTAAAAAAAAATACTACAATGCATTTTCAACCCTTGTGTGTAAGGCCATGCTGATTATTTTCAACTCGTGTAATTTGTAATATAAAAAAAAATCAAAAAGAATTTTGGAAGGTATTGCAGGTCAACAAACGGCTGGGGTTGTTTTAACCCCCGATGACTGTTAAGGGTTAAGGGCAAAATATTATTTCTCCTCAAAGCTCACACTTTAAATGTTGTAAATAGAAAACTGGCTTGTATTTATTTCTTAAGATTTAAAAAGAAGCTGCATAAGAAAATATTACAAGCTGTCGAAGTTATCGAGCAGACCGTCTCGAAAGATGAAGTTTCGATAAAATCGCGTCCAGCCGTACCTGCGCTCTGCTTATAAAAAGAAAACTGCATGAGGAAATTTTACAAGCTGTTGAAGTTGTCGAGCGGACCGTCTCGAAAGATGAAGTTTCGAGGAAATCGCGTCCAGCCCTACCTGCGCTCCAGTCCACCCTTCGCACGCGCCGCCACTTTTACCCCCATAACTTTGTCTCTAATTGAGACTTCGGAACAACTTTTTTCAAAAATAATGATCAACAGTAAAAAAATGGTTTTTCTCGAAATGCTCGAGCAGTGTAAACCCTTGAAGGTAAAGTGACGTTGACAAGTTGTATTACCCTGATCACTCGCTAATTATACGACGCTGATGAGCAAACGTTAATTTGGGTCAGAAGGCCCTTCATCGTTCTTTGTTGAAACGAAAAGAGTTCATGGCTTCTTTGCGATCCCATCTCACGCAGGAGACGGATGGTAGAAATCGGAGAGGATGCCCGAATTAAGGGGGGAGATACCTTTAGACGAGAAAAAAATGGCCAACTTGCATGATTTTTTTAGAGGAAAGAGTTCTTCACCGTTTTTTAGACTTACGGAATATTTTATTACTACTTTTGGCTGTTACGTGATATTTTTGTTTTATTCTATGAAAATGGCGGAGGGGTGGAACGGTCTAAACGAGTTGCGGCGGATGTTGTCAGACGGCGTGACACGTATCGTCAGCGAAATTAATGTAAAAAAAAACCAACGAAGATTTTTCTTCCATTAGCACTCATACGCAGAATATGAACCAAGAAAAAGTCAGAAATGTTGAAAATCGATTAAATGGTGCGCTTTGAAACAAAAAGATTGAATTTTCCGAAAAAAATGCATATATTTGGCAAAAAAAACTTTGTTTTAATTTTCAAGAACATTGAGGGTAATGTTTTAGAGAGTAAAGTTAGAAAGATTTATACCAAATTTCATCAGAATTGGCCGATTAGTTTTTTAGCTATACGTGATGCCAGTTTTGAAACTGCAGTTTAAAAGACCGTGCCATGCATCTGCCATTTTTTAAGATGAATTTTAAAAAATATCACGTCACAGCCAAAAGTAGTAATAAAAAATACTCAAAGGCTCAAAAATAATGAAGAAATCTCTGCTTAAAAAAAAATCGTAAAAATCAGTAAATTTTTTTTCCCTGCCTAGAGGTATCTCCCCCCTTGACGTCGCCTGGTCAGAGAAAGAGCATTGCGTATGACAGTGTTTGTTCATTTTTGACATTTTCAGTTTTTGAGACCGTGCCACACCTCCACCATTTTTTAGGGGCTACACCAGTGTGGACGCTGAAAATGTGGAAGATTTTCGGGAATTTTTTGGAAAAAAAGTACTCAATTAAATGTTTCGGAAAATTAAGAATATATCTGGCTATATTTGACCTATATTACATAATTTTTTAATAGAAAAATATTGAGATCCAAGCGACTTATGCGCTGCCTTCGAAGGCGCCAAAAAAAAAAGTTCCTCCACTGCTGACATGATTCCGGCCGATTGAGTAGCTGAAACCGAAAAAGAAAAAAATTTCGTTAAACTGGAAGGTATTTCCTGTACAATGACGTAGGATTTTCGAAAAATATCAAAATCTAACAAAATGGCGCAGTTATGAAAAAAAAAGTCTGTTTTCTTGCCTATAAAATGGTCGTTTTTTTCAATGCCAAATCGTCCATTTTCATCCAATCAAAGATAGCCGACGTCATTGTAGAGTAAATATATTCAAGAGTACGCAGTTCAAATTTCAAGCCAATCGGATAATTTCTCTTTGAGTTACAATATCAGCAAATTTGAAAAATCTCATTTGGAGAAAAACGCGTTTAAAGATTTAATTATCGATTTTTGCTAGATGAAATTGTATTTACCATAAAAATTGCTAATTACAGGATATTCTTGAAAGTATAAACTGTCGAAAAAGGCAAAAAAGCGATTTTTTAAAGCGTCACACTAGTATAGCCCTTTAAAGATTAATTTTTTTAAATACCATATAACAGCCAAAAGTAATAATAAAACATGCCGTAAGTCGAAAAAATGATGGAAAAATCTATGCTTAAAAAAAATTCATGAAAATCAGCAAATTTTTTCTCGGTTTAAGTTATCTCCCTCCTTAAGGTAGTACCTCCACAGAAGAGTTGAATTAAGAAATGGTTGAAATTTGACATATACGTTATTGAATACATAATCCAAACATCTGTGCAATTTGAATAAGTTTGACCACCCCGAACCTGAGATATTTACACTTAAAGTTCGCTTGGTTTACACGTAACAAATGCGTTATGATGGGCAAACAGAGCATCATTAATTCTACCGTCAAAACTAAAATTAAGAAATTGATAAGAAACGAGGATAAGCTACAGTAAGATATCACGAATAATGTGAAAAAAAATGAGAATGATTCACCATCTAGTTTCCAAGATATAACCATGAGAAGCCTTCACAATTTTGGTGCAAAGCCTGGCAAAGCCTGGAAGAAAAACAATTGGGGCAAAGCCTGGACAGTCCCGGCAAAAAGTTGACTGGCAATGGTCGATCAAAAACACAATACAAAATATATTTTACGGCAATAAATGATATCCATCGTATTATCTTCTAGTACCGAGTCAATATTGCGTAGTTTTTAATTTTATTCATTACTAATTAAACCAATTATCAATCTCTTAAACATGAACATGGTATGTAAACTTTTGGTTGAGATTTTCGCAGAGGAACTACCTTAACAAATTCTCTAAAGTATGCTGATACAAACCTCATTGTTACGGGTCTTCCGAGTTATTCCTCCGGGACCTTGAGGATTTTACGTCAACGCGTTGTCACAGCATGTCCAGGCAAGGGCTCCCTAACCTATTAACTCTCGAGTAAATCACCGGTGGTCTCGTATCGCAGTGCGGCCTTAGCAGCCCCGTGGAGCTCACGATTACACGGCGACACCTATATACACCTCAACAGCCCTTGCAACGAATCCACGGCGCGGATGTACACGTCTATACGTATTTGTACATGTATGTGCGACGGAAGCTGACTTCGTAGACGTTCGAGGCTCATTCACATAGCAGCCAATTCTCCTCTCACCATTAAGGGGTTAGGCCACTCTAGAGGCCGAAAAAATAGGGTTTTTGGGGATTCTTTTTTTCATAAAAACTACAAAATAAATCGTGTTTACAACAAAGGGTTATCATACATATCAGTGACTGTACATAATAATTTTTTGTTAAGCGATTAATTTCAAAATGGCGGCTGTGCAGCGTTTATCTCTAAACTGCATTTTTTAAGTTGGCTTGAAACATTACTCAGACAATATTCAACCAATTCACTTGAAATGTTTAATATATCTTAACAAAAAACATTGTCTATGGAAGTACGTAGGATTTTTTTTATATTGCATAGTTCATTTGTTATTAACAACTGTCTGACGAAATTTTTCACTTTCCAAAAATTTGCCTACAAAATCGTTGGCATCTCCTAAGCCAATTTCGAAAAATGAATTCTTCGGAAATTCTAGTGTTGTTACCCCTTAAGGCGGCATATACATTTACAACGGTCAAAAAATCGATTTCTTTTTTTTTCTTTTTAAACGATGGAACTATATATGTAGAATATTTTTTCCCAAAGTTTTAAAGCAAAATTCGAAAAACTTCAAACGTGACAGCCCGTCAACGCTGTGCCTCACTGCTCGGATTCGGAGCGGGCGTGAACTTCAAACGCGTTTTTCTCAAAACTACATTATCGAAATTGGCGTGCAGGAGTACTCAAAAACTATTGAGCCGATTGAGTTGAAACTTGGTAGAAGTATTGATAATATTGGTACCATCTGCTTGGGGATCGTCCATTAATCACGTGAGGTTTTTTGGCCACTTTTTGAGGCCCCCCCTCCCCCATGGTTATATGTGGTGAGGTTTCTGTTATCCAAATCCTCTATTCCCCCCCTATTTCAGCCTCACGTAAATTATGGACGACCCCACATCACCATGGGGGACGGGGGGGGGGCTCACAAAGTGGCCAAAAAACCTCACGTGATTAATGGACGATCCCTTAACGAGAATTGTTTTTGAAAAGTTGGAAAAAAAACTACTTTTTTAACCCACATTTTACAGAAATGTTGCGTGAAATGTTGTTTTTTTTTTGTAAATGCGTGCCATTTTCGTAACTTTGCGTTTTCTTCATTTTAATTACCGTCACATAGACACTATGCATGTTCTAACTGAAAAAATGTTTGAACTTTTTTGCAAATCAACGACTACGAAAACCTAGACTGCACGCCGATTCGCAACCCCCGCGGCGACCTTGCTGTAAAACTCTGCCACAGCTCCGTCATTTTGATGATGAAGTGATTTTAAACAATTGTTTTGTATACTTAACCCCTTCGTGGGCATTTGACGTAATAGTGCGTCAAATAATTCCGTGCCCTGTATGGCATTGACGCAATAGATTTGAAATCGGAGCCCCCTCGGGGGTTTTTGGGCTCGCTGAATCCGAGTTTGAAGTCAAAATTTGGAAATTCAAAATGGCGGCGCCAATATGGAGGACAAAAATGAAAAACTTTACTCCATTTAGATGAAAATTAATACTCCGGGATTTTTGCGGTCGCTTGTTACGAATCTGAACTTTAAATTTGAAAATTCAAAATGGCGGCGCTCGAATGGCGGACCGAAATTGAAAATTCTACTCGAATCAATCTGTATTATTTGTATTTTCATTCGCCATATTTGTTCGTCATTGTGAATTCCTGAATTTTGAGTTATGATTCGTAATCAGCACCCTCGAAAAGCCCAGAGTGCAAGTTTTCGGGATTAAAAAAATGTCCTGCCATTTTGGGCACTTTTTGTCGAATTCTCTCTGCCAACGAAGGGGTTAAATATACTATTAAAGTATACCTAAAGTTTGATAATTGTAGAATAATTATTTCGTAGTTTAAAAAATCCCTCAATACTGCTTATTTTTTTCCTGCCTAAATGTATATCCCGCCTTAAGGGGAGATATACACCTAGGAGCCGGAAAAAAGGTCATTTTTGTGCATTTTTTCAAGGAAAACTATTTGAAATGTCGGATTGGGGTTTTAATTATCTAAAAGTATATACATCCAAAAATATGTTTAATTTTCTTTATTCAAAAATATCAAAAATATACAAGGATATTGTATGATCTAGTGATGCCGTTGAGCGAGGCAAGAATTTCGTCTTTCTCGTCTCGGAAATATTTCGAGAAATATTTCTCGTCTCGAATTTCGAGACTCTGGAAATTCTCGATAATCTCGGCGAGTCTTGGGTTGCATGTATGGGCTGGGCTCGAATAATTTTAATACAAAGAAAACGCTTTGAAATACACGTTTATTATTCGGACGGGTTAAGATTTTGTTGAATTGATGATTTCAGGTTGCACGTCAGCCATCCGTTTATACAAAGCAGACTTCTCGCTCATTCATTGGTCATCCTATTTCGATGTTTCCTTCGGATTAAAAATTGTCGCCGGGGTGACAATATCGTTTGAATTCTCGTCGTGGTTCACTACAGTCTTCTGCGTGAAAAATCTGCGTTGAGGCCTCATAAAGCTCATATAAATCGAAGGATCCCTGGCTTCCTTGATCCGATAAACTTTTACCCTGAGATGGTATCATATCGACGGTAGAATTTGCGCAATATTGTTCTTGGACATTTTTTTGGAATTTCGTAATTGATGACTTTTCTATGTTACGACCCCAAGACGTAAGTTGAAACGTTTCAACTTTGTGCCGAGGATCGAGGATGAGAACAACTCCATATATCCAATTCGTCTTTTTATAATGTTTGATCATTTTATCTCTTCCAGCTTGAAAAGCTTCGATAAATTTCTCGTCGACGTCACTTCGCGATGGCTTCTCATCAAGTTGGTGAGTTACCGTCTCGATTTTGTCAGGAAGCATGTTGAACCCCACAATTACCAACGGCAACGTTATGTACGTTTGACCACCGAGAACCGTCGACAGATGATATTGTGACGGCTTCACAATATGCGTGCAATTTACTCATCCACTGCTCGGACCTCTTATGTTTTACAAGCAATTTTCGCAATTTATTAATGACATTGTTTTCTTTTGATTGCTCCCATACAGATAATACGGTCTCTTCGTCAGAGCTGCCGATATCGGTAGATAACTCGAAATTTGAGTGTTCCGGATTTAGAGCGTTCAATGTATCCTGTACTCCCAAATTCAAGATGTGAGCGAAACAACGGAAGTGAGAATCACTCGCGTTGAATTCGATCCCTTCCCCAGATGAGAGATCAGAGAAGATTTTCTAAAATTCTCCCAAAAACATTAACATAATATTAATAATTGTAATTCTCTCGAATAAATACAGTTATTATTATTTTTCTCTTTCGGTGCCCCCAAAATCAAATGCCGACTGACAAATTCCAAGAATCTCGAGATTGACGAGAAATTCGAGAAATTCCGAGAAATTCGAGAAATCTCGAGAAATTCGAGAAATCTCGAGATGTCGAGAAAAATTTCTCGTCTCGTCTCGAGATCTCGAGACGGGAATTTTGTAAGACGAGGGGAAAAATTTCTCGATCTCGTCTCGTCTCGCCGAGAAATGTCTCGTCTCGACGGCATCACTAGTATGATCCTTGGAGCGTCGTAACAAAATCTGCGTATACGGTACCCACTGGCGTTTCGTCAAAAATCATCTGAAAAAAAAAACCAAAAAGATTATTAAATTAGATACTATAATCTAGTACTTGTCATAGCCGATTTTGAAAATATCGATTCATGACAAAATGGCGGACGTTTGAACATAAATAGTGATTTTTGGGCCAAAAATTAGTTATTATTTTGCCTATAAAACAAACACTAAGTAACGGAAAAACAAAATCCTATGACAAGTACTAGATAATGGTGTATAGAATAACCACAAAAAACCTCAAGGCAATCGGTTCATTGGTTTTCGAGAAATTTTGGGTACCGATTTGAAAAACGTGGTTTTGAGAAAAACGCGTTTGAAAATTTGGGAATGAATCAGTCATGAAATTTGTCAACTTACATGGAAGCATCGATACCAGGCCCATAGTGTAGGGCTTGTACGGTGGACGGAATGTTCATAGCTTCTAAATCGATTTTTTCGACCATCTAGGTGTATATCTCCCCTTAAGATATATATATTTATATTTTTTTCATTTTAGTAATAAAATAATTTTAGTAACATGCGTTGCCTCGTTCATACGCGTAAATTCGAACATCGTGTCGAGCTTTAACGAGGCAGCTCAACGTCAACCCTTTCTCTCCTCCCCGTTTCACCGTGAATTGCGCCCGTCTGCTCGTGGCGGAGACCTATGCGGGTTTCACCTTCGCCGCAAGCTCGCCTTCACCCCGGCGCAGTTTGGCACAAACTGAGCCCACCGCAATCGGAACTCGCCGATTGAGGATGCGCGCGAAACTTTCGCCGAATAAGCTCCGGCAAGCATCCCATGCAAGGAATACAGGGCATAAAAAGGAATATGAATGGAGGGCTGCGCTAGGTTTGCGACAAAAAGAGGAAGCACGGAGAGGAGTGGGGGATTGTGTCGTTTTTTTTGCCCCCCCCCCCCTGCCCCGCGTCGTATATAAGTATGTACACGGAGGGTAACGCGAGGGACCGCGGCAAACTCGAGGGGTAGTTAGCACATGCGACTCCTCACCCGTTATGCTGAAACTCGTCTGATATAGCTCGACACGGTTATACTCTCCAACATACTTAATCACGTAGGAGGGAAAACGTGAGCTGGGTCTCGGGGCTTTATTCACGGCATTTAACCGTAACCCCTGGGGCAAGTGCAAAATACCCCAACACACACATACACACGCACACACAGACGTGCATAAGGGCACACGTAACTTTTCGCTACTTCGCGAGATGATGAGCTTCCGTCCTTTTTCCTATTTTTTTTTGTTCATTCCTCGAAAATTCTTTTGCCCTTCAATGCTACGTGCTTTTCATTTTGCTGCATTTGTTTTTAGCTGATGCTGCCTTTTTCATCGTTCTTCTCGTTTTTTATTTTTATCATCACGACCTCTGACGGACAACCTTCTCCATTTGCCATCTGGTCCCATAATGCAGGAAAGCTGCGAGAGAGGAAGAGAGAGAGAGAGAGAGAGAGAGAGAGAGAGAGAGAGAAGGGTTTCTGGCTTGAGAGAAAGGGAATATCCACTGTGCAGGAATTACGAGCATTAAGCGATCAACGCTCGAACTAGGAAAAAAGCTCTACTCGCGGATGAGAAATTCCCACATTGCCACCTCATAAATTTCCGCTTTTCACAGAGACCTCCCTCTGCGAATAGGTGCTACGTGATATTTTCATTTGGTTTTTCTGTTGTTGTTGTTTTTTTTTTCGTTGCTTTCTTTCACTTTCCTCGTTGCAGGGCAAAAGTTTCGCCAATGAGGATAAATTATTGCGGTACAATGTGGGAATTAGCCGATGGCGGATTTTCTTTTCTGGAGGCTCGCGGAATAATTTTCTTTGGGCAGAGCTTTTTTTTAATTACTGAATGTTGCGCGGAAGGCCTGCTCTGTTCGAATCTTGGCGACGTGAGGGCACAACATCGCCGGCTTTATTTATACGGAAGTATTTGGGCCAGGCACGCTGGAATTGCGAGAATGCGCTCGCGCGATTTTTATTGGAAAAGTGAAAATTTAATGAACCGGGAGTACCCGTGGAGTGTCGTAGGGATTCCCATACGTGTTCTCACTTTCTGATGAGGATCCAATGAGTCATCGCATTGGACGCTTATACCAAAACGACGAGGTCGTATATTGGACTCGAGATTCCCCATTGAAATCCGAAGAACGAATCCAATTTGGAACCTTAAGGGGCTATATCAGTGTGAACGCTGAAAATTTGGGTGATTTCCGGGAATTTTTTTGGAAGAAAAGTACTCAATTAAATGTTTCGAAAAATTAAGAATATATTTGGCTATATTTGACCTGGATTACATCGTTTTTTCATAGAAAAATATTGGGAACAAAGCGACTTATGCGCTGCATTCGGAGGCGCAAAAAAGAAAGTTCCTCCACTGCTGACATGATTTCGGCCGATTGAGTAGCTGAAACCGAAAAAGGAAAAATGTCGTTAAATTGGAAGGTATTTCCTGTACAATGACGCAGGATTTTCGAAAAATATCAAAATCTAACGAAATCGCGTAGTTATGAAAAAAGTCTGTTTTCTTGCCTATAAAATGATCTTTTTTTTCAATGCCAAATCGTCAATTTTCATCCAATCGAAAATATCCTACGTCATTGTAAAGTAAATATATTCAAGAGTACTCAGTTCAAATTTCAAGTCAATTGGATAATTGCTCTTTGAGTTACAATGTCAGCAAATTCGAAAAATCTCATTTCGAGAAAAACGCGTTTAAGGAATTAACTATCGATTTTTGCAAGATAAAATGATTAGAGATACGGCCTTGAGACTTTTACAGGATATTCTTGGAAGTATAAACAGTCGAAAAAGGCGAAAAAAATCGATTTTTTGAAAGTGTCACACTGGTATAGCCCCTTAAGATTTCCCATATTATCGAACAGAATTATTGATATTGGGGTAAGAAAACGCGCTCCCCTGTTTATCGTGACGCCCCCCTTGAGGGGCGCGCCCCACACTTTGAAAATCAATGCTTCAAGAGGTAGTTTCTCCCTTAAAACTGTTTTTTCGTCGATAGAAAAAATCCGTGTCTGGTAGTTTTCGGTGCTTCATCACATGTATGAGTTTCAACAAAATGGAAGGCGGACACTTGAGTGATGTTCCTCGTGAGTTTCCGATGGAGCAACACAAGCCAAATTCGGTAAGGCCTTAAGCCACAGTAACGGGTATAAAATCATGTGCGAATTTAACGAATTTTTTTCACATGAAAAAGTCATTCACTCATCAAATTAATTACACATCTATTAAGTATGAATATCAAGCTGTAAATATATATATAATATATATATAAATATATATAATTAATGTAAATATATATATTATTTACAGTAAATATAGCTGTAAATATATATATAATATATATATTTTTTTATGTACAAAATGGCCGACTACTAATATTTTCTTTTGTTATCTTCTTTTTAGGCGCTCCGTGACAGTGACATTTAGCATCTACAATGTTTTACCTAGAACAAAAAACAAAAATTCTTGTCAATCTACATTAGAATACCTAGAGAAGTATGTACGGAATTTAAAAAATATTGTTTTATTCAAAAGTTGTAGGTATTTGAACTTAAGAAATGAATTTTCAGTAAAAAAATTCGTTATAACTGCTCATAAACTGCTCATAAAATGAAAAGTTTTCGATTAATCAGAAATTCCGTACATGCTTCTCTGCGAAATGCAATTAGGAACATAACTTTTAAATTTGAAGTAAATCAGGGAAAATTGTTCAAGTTATTTGTCACGCTAATTGGAGAAAAAAACTGTTTCGAGAAGTTTCGAGTAGTCGGCCATTTTGTACATCGCAAGAAAAAATATATATATATATTCTAACAGCTGGATATTCATACTAAATAGATGTGTAATTAATTTTATGAGTGAATCACTTTTTCATACGGAAAAAATTGTTAAATTCGCACATGATTTTATACCCGTTACTGTGGCTTAAGGCCTTAAGAGTGTAGCCGCCTGTGGCGGCACGTGTTTTCCACAGTTTCCCTTTGGGAAACGCACAGAAAATAAACGCTTGAATCAACGAAATTGTTTATTCGCCAGTGGCTCAATTGTGACCGACCGTGCGGCTCGGGTGGCAAAAAAAAACAAAAATTCACGAGATTTGATGAAAAAAAATTAACGTATGTACATCGTGTTTTGTCTATTCGTGAGTAAAATAGACCAATACTAAAATGTGACTATTGTTTTATGCCTATTTCACTTTTCTTTTAGTCACATTTGCTTGCACGTATTCCAATAACTTTTTTGGGTAGGTTTGATGAAAACGCCAAGTGGCGCAAAACGACAAAGCGGGCACGTGCCCGCTATGCCCAGTGTTAAATGAAGTTGATACTTTATTTTAATAATTATCCTATTTATTTATCTTCATTGTAGAAAATCGAGCACGTGCCCGCTATGCTCTAATGACAGATGACTATGTGAAATTAAGATGATATTTTCCCATTTATTTATCTATGTAGGGACTCACCAAAACGCTATTATTTATTGCAACTATGATTTTTACATGTTCGAAAGTAGTATTGTTACATTCCCATAACGATATTCACTGTTATTTTCACATGGTAAATCTGAATTTAAAATCTATAATTTTAAATTCAGGTAAATCTAAGTATAGAGAAATCTATACATTTACTGAATGGTAAAAATGTTGAGGTATGTAAAAAATGTTAAAAATGTTAATACATGCTAAAAATGTGAAAATATGTTTGCTGAATGTTAAGAAGAAACGACCAAAATACAATGCCAAAAAATTAAGTTTACTGACTATTAAGAAAAAAGGTAAAGTTTTTGATCGTTCACGATAATAACAATGATTTGTGTGCAATAAAATATGTGGGTACATTCATAGTTTTTTCCCCCATGATTCCCAATTTTATTCTTATTTATGCCTAATCTCAGGAAAAAACAGGGTGCTCGCTTTACCCTCTGCTTGGCCGCTTTAGGCCACCCCATGGGCAAAGCGGGCATTCGTTAAAGTTTTTAAAATTGATTTCATTCTCTGTTTTTTGAAGATTTACTAGTAATGTGTAAATGTACTATTAAAGTGCGATGAATTTAGCACCCGATAGCAAAACAAATTGTTTGAATATGACATTTTATAACGGTTTTTTTTTTATTTTCCTTAGTGCCCGCTTTGGGCCCTACGATGAAACGCTGAAATATTTTGTTACTCCGAGTATTCGTTGGTTCGATGGGACAAATCATTTTGCGAATAGCCTAATATTCCACTTTTTCGATAAATAATTTGTCGGCATGCCCCAGTGGGGGTGGCCAGCCCGAGTCAATTTTTCCAGTCCGGGGGTGTCTGCGGAACCGGAAGTGGCGTGGCGACAAGCGTCGGGAAAAAGCTGAAGCGATTGGATCGAAGAGGCCCCCGAGGGACAAATAAAGTAGAATTTGATGAATTCTCGATGCTCTCAATATTGATATCAATTGATATAACGACTGTACCGCAGAGATGAATTTTACATTTATGAACAGCCTCCCTTGAGTTCCTCTAATTATTTTATTATTCTTCGTCGCACAATTTCCAGAAAGTTTTCGCGCACAAGGCGCCCGACCACAGACACCGCGCGGTATCCGTGAAAAGCTTCGAAAGCGCCGAGCCCAGCATAAACGAACTCTGTAATAATTCCTCTCACGTGCTCGGGATTAACGTGCGAGATGAATTCCAAAATTCTTCTTTTTTTGTAACAGACACCGCTGTGCGCGCTTGATAAAAACCTTATTGTTTTTACGTGTTTGAAGATGTATTTTGCGCGTGTACGAGGGGGTTGCGCGTTCAGAGACTTCAAAAGTCCGGAGGGCATGAACGACAAAGGAGAACAAAAATAGTAGCGCACATTTCGGTGCATGAGGAATGAAAAGCACGGGATAAATCTGGTGAGGGCACAAAATCCCTCGCAACCCGGTAAAATTTTCGAATTTTTACAAATAGTAGAGTCGTGCTGTGGCTGAAAACCCCTGTGATCGGAAAAAAATAGAAGGCAAGTTTTTTGGCAGGTGATTTTGTAGGCGCCGCGGGCGCTAAATCCAAGTTTGCCTAAAAATCGGGGTGTAGGGGTTTTTTAGGGGATGAAAGGGGATGGGGGTGGATTAATGCCAAACTACAACCCCTACGAGGTCGGCGCCGTGAGACAAAATGTGCAGAAAAATCCAGGCTTTAATTTTATCCACAGTGCCAAAATCGAGGGAGTTCATTTTGGGGGTGAAGTTTTGAAAAATCAGTTTTAATTTCATAAGTCTTTAGAAAAAAATCGTACACTTTTTGTTCAAATGGGAACATTGTAGCCCTTGAAAAGACGCGTCGATCGAGTATTTGATCATCACTCTCCGATAATATCTTCACCCCCAAATAAATGGTTAAAATACCAAATAAAAATTGTTTATTGAATAACTCGAAAATAATCGATTTTTCGGATATGGTTAAAATGTACGAAATATAGAAAATAACTTTCTCTATATTTTCGTTCCTATGGACCACCCTCGAATTTTGGTTTTCCAACCCCTCTCGGGGGTTGAAAATTCAAAATGAAATTCTGGGAAAACTATTGACCGCACGAATTCGCCGCTGTGGAAAAATTTGTAGCTTGAACCCTCAACTACATTTTTGTCCACAGCGCCAAACTCGTATCTTTTTATTTTCGGTCAATAGTTTTCCCGGAATTTCATTTTGAATTCTCAACCCCTCGGAGGGGTTCGAAAAAGCAAAATTCAAGGGTAGTCCATAGGAACGAAAATATAGTGAAAATTATTCTCTACATTTCGTACATTTGAACCATCCCCGAAAAATCGATTGTTTTTGCGTTATTCAATAAACAATTTTTTTTTATACTTCAACAAGTCTTTTGAGGGTGAAGCTATTATTGGAGAGGGATGATCAAATACTCGATCGACGCGTCTTTTCAAGGGCTACAAAGTTCCGATTTGAACAAAATTTGTATGAATTTTTCCTTAAGAGTTGTCGAATGAAAACTGATTTTTCAAAATTTCACCCCACTTTTTCACCCCCAAAATGAACTTCCACGACTTCGGCGCTGTGGACAAAAATAAAGCCCGGATCTTTCTGAACATTTTGTCTCTCGGCGCCAACCTCGTGAGGGTTGTAGTTTGGCATTAATCCACTCTCACCCCTTTTCATCCCCTAAAAAATAGCCTAAACCCCGATTTTTAGGCAAACTTGGATTTAGCACCCGCGGCACCTACAAAATCACCTGTCAAAACACTAGCCTTCTAATTTTTTCCGATTCCACTATACAACACGACTGTACTAAAAATTTGTTCGAAATAAAAGTTCACACCCCAGGCTACAAAGGTTCGCAACAAAAAGATCAAATTCTCAAAATTCCAAGCTCACATTCCCCTAATCTCGCCTATCCACCCCCGCCATGCCGCCATCACCGCGCGACAAAATTGGACACCCAATACTATCGGCGATCGGTGCCTGTACATTTCTCCAATGAGCACCAGAGCTCTGTTCGCAAGCTCTCCCAAAGCAATCGAGTTCGAATCCGATACTGCTCCAATGCCCGATCATAGAAGCTCGATAGTTCTTGTTTTCCTCGGCAGATTCGTCGCAACGCGGCAAATTTCTTCCTTCTCTCTCTCTCTCTCTCTCTCTCTCTTTCTCTCTCTCCGTTTCTCCTTTACGAGGGTTGCACATGTGCTCAGTGAAAAATTGCACGCCCATCGAAAAGATAAGAGGGCGGGAAAGGTACGTTAAGCACCGGTTGGAGATAGAGCTTTTATCGTTGAGGGCGAGGGACGAAAGCAGGGTACGAAAGGGGTGAATCTATAAAAACGTCGTTGAAGAAGCCTTTGGAGCTTTTCTATCGAGTTAAGTGAGGCCTCCTCCAGTTCCTCTTCCTTCTGCTCTCAAGGGGGTCTCTCGGTTTCCGTCTGACGGTCGAATAAAGGTAGGAGATGAGGCTTCATAGGCGAGTCGACGGCCACATATATATGCCGGCCAAAGAGTAACAATGCCTCTTTACTCAGGGTGAATAAGGTGATGGGATGTAGGAAGAGAATCCTCCGGGCTTGCGGGCACGATGTAATTAACGCTCGGTGCGGGAGAGCCAAAGCCACGCGATGTTGGGCAACCTTCTCGAGACAAGCCGACGCGTGCGAATTTCCTCAAGGAGCAAATATATCCCGTCCTCTCGCCGCTATATATAATCCTCGAAATTTCACTTTCACCCACGCTCGAGCGCACACGGACATATCCGCATTAATCTTTCTATGGGTCGGCATATTTGGAGAACGCTCACGTGCCCGTCTATACTTCCGGTACTTGGTGATCGAATGCCGAAGTACCGAGGAAATTTACGCGAGCTTTCTCCAATGCGGAGAATTGAGAGCGCGAATAATTTCAAGTTCGCAAGTGTGCGGGGAGCGTGTCCAACGCAAATTGGCACATGACTCATTTATCTGTGGGAAGACGTGCGGGAAGTTTGGAGCCTCGGTGAGTTGGTGGTCGATTCTCCGTGAGTTCTCGTGTGGGAGGATGGCACGGGGAGAGACAAAAAGACGGATGAATTGTTCGCTGGCAGGTGGCTGAGTATTCTTCGATGGAATAAATGATTCTTCCAGCGTGGAAGTTGCCGCGCAGAAATTGTCATAGGGATCCAATTGGATTCCCATAGTTGTCCATACTTGATGATAGGGATCCAATTGGTGATCGCATTGGATCCCTGTACTAAAACTTCACGCGTGGAGATTGGATTCCAATGAGGAATCTCGATGAGAATCCAATGTGAGAGCGCGACGTTTTAGTATGAAGATTTGGTAGATTGGATTCTCATCGAGATTTTGCATTAGAATCCAATTCCATCTGTATGATGGGATCTTTCAAGAATCGTATCGGATTCTGTTCGATAATGTCGGAATCCTTGAGGATTCAAATTGGATTCGTACATTGGATTCTGCTCGATAATGATGGGAGTCCTTAAGGATTCAAATTGGATTTGGACATCGGATTCTAATGAGGAATCTCGATGGGAATCCAATGTGAGAGCGTGACGTTTTAGTATATGGATTTACTACATTGGATTCCAATGAGGAATCTCGATGAGAATCCAATGTGAGAGCGCGACGTTTTAGTATAGGGATTTGGAAGATTGGATTCTCATCGAGATTACGCATTGGAATCCAATTCTATCTGTATGATGGGATCTATCAAGAATCGTATCGGATTCTGCTCGATAATGTGGGAATCTTTGGGGATTCAAATTGGATTTGCACAATGGATTCTGCTCGATAATGTAAGAATCCTTAAGGTTTCAAATTGGATTCGTACATTGGATTCCAATGAGGAATCTCGGGGAGAATCGAATGTGTGAGCGTGACGTTTTATTATAGGGATTTAGTACATTGAATTCGTGCATTGGATTCCAATGAGAAATCTCGATGAGAATCCAATGTGAGAGCGCGACGTTTTAGTATAGGGATTTGGTAGATTGCATTCTCATCGAGATTCCTCATTGGAATCCAATTCTATCTGTATGATGGGATCTATCAAGAATCGTATCGGATTCTGTTCGATAATGTGGGAATCCTTGAGGATTCAAATTGGATTCGTACATTGGATTCCAATGAGGAATCTCGGGGAGAATCGAATGTGTGAGCGTGACGTTTTATTATAGGGATTTAGTACATTGAATTCGTGCATTGGATTCCAATGAGAAATCTCGATGAGAATTCAAAGTGAGAGCGTGACGTTTCAGTATAGAGATTTGGTAGATTAGATTCTCATCGAGATTCCGCATTGGAATCCAATTCTATCTGTATGATGGGATCTATCAAGAATCGTATCGGATTCTGCTCGATAATGTGGGAATCTTTGAGGATTCAAATTGGATTCGCACATTGGATTCTGCTCGATAATGTGGGAATCCTTGAGGGTTCCAATTGGACAAATTGGTCGCGATCCAATGTGAGCGCCTGACGTTTTAGTATAGGGATTTAGTACATTGGATTCGTACATTGGATTCCAATGAAGAATCTATCTGTATGATGGGATCTATCGAGAATCGTATCGGATTCTGTTCGACATTGTGGGAATCCTTGAGGACTAAATTGGATTCCAATGCGGAATCTCGGGCCGAAATCCAATGTGAGGGCGTGCCGTTTTAGTATAGGGATTTAGTACAATGGAGTTCAATGAGGAATCTCGATGCGAATCCAATGTGAGAGCGTAACGTTTTAGTATCGAGATTTAGTACATTGGATTCTTAGCGAGATTCCTCATTGGAATCCAATGTACAATTCGAATGTGAATCCTCAAGGATTCCCACATTATCGAATAAAATCCGATATGATTCTTGATAGATCTCATCATATTCTATGCGGCAGATTTTTTAAACAAAGTATATAGATATATAAAATGAGTGGATCTTTAGAAAGTATAAATCTCATCTTAAACAAGTATGAAACGCTCGAAAATGTATATTTAAATAAAAAATGAACAAACTGAAATTATCGTTTCTTATTTATTTGACTGGGCTTTGGCGGAATATCACCACACACGTACACGCTCACGAAGCGTGCAGGTTATGTTGCTCCACGCCGAGTTTATTCTCGTGACTTTTCATATATTTTCGATTCGAACGTGGTAAGAATTCTCGAACGGCATGCATCGAGGAACAGTGCAGAATCCAAATAGTATTAGAATTTGCATCGTTGGAATGCAACGAATTTTTTTTCATCCTATTGTCCAATTTTTCTTTGGTACTTTTGGCCTACAAAAATTAGCGAAACACTTTTGACTTTTGATAGTAATCAAAATAAAGAAATAATTATTTTTTAAAAAGATTTTCGTTGCATTTCAACGATGCAAGCTTCGACAACATGATCTCAATTGGATACTAATGGCGACTCCCTATGTGCAGTGTCCCCAACAAATGCGTATAGAGATATGGGTGTATCTTGAGACTCCCCAACAAACTTGTCACGGAGTCACGAAAGGATCGACTTTTTTCGAAGTTCCAATAAATGCCGGTTAATAGTTTAAACAAAATTAATATGTAAAAAAGTATTTTAAAAAACAAGCTTTCATTTAATGTGCTAAAAAGTAGAATTTTTTCAACCAAGTCACCTTTATCTGACTATAAATAAAAGTTTGGGGCGCACAACTTTTTAAATGTTTAATAAATTTGATCAATTCAGTTTCATTAAACGTATATAATTTGGTACAATAGTAACTAGACAAATTATTATCACACGTTTATGCCCAGATTTAGGATTTTTATTTAAGAAATCTAGAGTTGTTTTACAGTAATTTGAATACAGTTGATATGTTAACGGATTTATTTGAA